>JAHRHZ010000070.1:12534341-12582569 GCA_024137785.1 Ginglymostoma cirratum
GCTGCTTGACCTGCTGTGTTCATCCAGCCCCACGCTTGTTATTTTGGAAATTTGTGATTGCCCTCCAACACATCAATTTCACCTCTGTGCTTCCTGATGACACCTCTCAATGTGGAGAGGAAAGATACTGAACTTTCTTAATCACTGTCTCTAAACATGATCATTGAGATAGATTAAGACCACAGCCATAGGAGCAGGATTAGGCCACTCTGCCCATCGAGTCAGCGCCACTATTTGATCATATTTCTCAACCTATTCCCCTTCCTTCTGCCCGTAACCCTTAAACACCTTACTAATCAAGAACCTATCTATCTCTGTATTAAGGATGGGCTTATCATTCCAAAGCTGAGCATAGATAAGATGGCATACGTCAATAGCCAAATTAAGTAGCAGCCCAAACTAATCTCATTGTCTGGCACATTTATCAATCCTTGATCACTTTCAATTCAGGGGACCAATTCTGGATTGAAGTAGATTATACAGATTGGTATGTGAGGAACAGCATTAGGAATACCTTTGAATGAAGTATCAACTAAGTGAAATAACTAACATGGGGCTATATGCACATTAAGCACTAAACGCTCCAGGCCTAAGCAAAAACTTCACGGTCCTACAGCCAATCAATTAGACCAAAGCTCATTAGCCATGTTCCATCCAGCTGAGACTGTTGATTAATAATTAAGCAGCTATCAGGAGGAAAATACCACTAACACCTCCATCCTGACAAACCATACCATATGAATAACAGGAGACTAGACTAAACTGCTTGTGAGAGTCTTGTGTCAGAAGTGCCAATCAGATTCTGCTACTTGGCCTCATCCTAAGGTCTACAAACTCTTAGATACTGGCCTGCAATTAGTTTACTTCATTTCATATTAACCAGGAGCTGAATTCACTGATACTGAGGGCTTTGATGATATACCAGCTAGTGATGATGACATTTGCCAGACTTATTTGCTTCCCTGCTTAACTTATTTCATTAGAGTTGTGACATATTTACTCAACAATGTTGAAAATTGTCTGGAAATCTTCTATTCACAAAACATGGTCTAACTCTAACCAAGCTAATTGTCACTTTGTCAGTCCACTTCCACGCATGGAAAAAGTCATCAATAATGCGGTCAAATAACGTTTCCTTCTCGAGGGCAACTTGGAATAGGCAATAAGCATTGGCACAGTCAGTGTAGTTCACATTCCATGAATGAGTTTTAAACAAAAAGCAATTCGGCTGCACAATACCAATAATATATGACCCATAAACACTAGAAACTGATCTACGCCACCCTACCATTCAAACCTGTTCTGCCATCCAACAAGATCAGAGCTAATCTCATTACTCCACATTCCTGCCTGCTTCCAATAACCTTTCACCCTTTCTTTTAATAAGAATTCATCTATCTCTATTTTAAAAATATTCAAAATCTGTGCTTCTGGTGCTTTTTGTGGAAGAGATTTCCAAAGACACTCAGCTCTCTGAGGGGAAAAAAAATCTCCTATTGCTGTCTTAATTTGACAATTTCTTAAACAGTGACCCCTAGTGTGATATTCTTCCACTGGAGGAGACATCTTTTCCACAGGCATCATGTTAACACCCCTCAGGATCTTAACTGCTTCAATTGAGTCCTTTTTCACTTTTCTAAGCTCCAGTGGATACAAGCCTAACCTGTCCAACCTTTTCACAACAAGCTAGGCTAGGAAAAGCAAAGTTCACAGCAAAATAATTCAGTTGCTGGAAATCTGAAATAACAAACAGAAAGTGCTAGAGAAAATTGGCAGCATCTGTTGAGAGATGCAAAGTTTGGCGAAGAGTCATATTGGACTCAAAATGTTAAATGATTTCTTTATAGTCTGTTGGGTGGCACCACACTGAATGCATTTCAGTTACTTTTACGGGGTCTGTACAACACTTCTTCAAGGGGCTGCTTGTCTTAATCTTCATGTTTACCCAAACTGCTTCTATTTCTTGACTTTCATAATTAGGTCATCCCCCTCAATTTTGCAAAACTGTCATTGATTAACAGAGTCACCTGTTTGCCTTGTCCTAGCTTCCTGTCCTTCTGAAGTGATATGTACCTTTAAACTAAAGTTTTGCTTTTTTATTATTTTTGTAACCTCTAGCGTTTATCTGTTGATTTACTATGAGATTTGCACAATCTATCACCTCCTTTTGTGGTCTATTTATCACTTCTAATATTAATACCTGCTTCTCTTGCCTTGCCTCTACTCTTTGACATCCTGCTCATCCATGCTCAGTTTGCATTCTGCTGGCACTTGTACACTCCAGAGCACCTCTGTCTTACTGAACGAGTAACGTGAAAGCTGAATGTCAGAGAACAGATATTAGTAACTACCCTCTGCATCAAGACAGTCTTTAATCCAATCGGGATCTGAAGAACCATTGCAAAACTGAAATTAATCAGAATGAAATGGGAAACCAGCCCATTGCTGAAGCAAAACAAGGTGTTTGTGGATATTGCAGATGTGACATCTTAGCTCCTATTGAACTTCACTTCAGGTGTTTTCAGATGAAATGTTCCTTGGGGAAATATTTTCAGTTTCGAACAGTCAAAGTTCCTTCTATTCAGGAGGTGGGTAGGGGAGGATGGAAGGAAGAGGCCATTTGGTCCATCATGCTGTGTTATCTAGTACAGCTCTATTATCTAGTGGCAATCTCCTACCTTTTCCCCATATCTTTGCACACCATTTCTATCCAAAACAAAACCATCCAATGCCCTCTCGAATGCCTCAATTGAGCCTGCCTCCAGCACGTTGCCGGGCAGTGCTTCCACACCCTAACTACTCACTGTGTGAAAATGTTTTTCGTCATGTCACCCTTGCTTCATTTACCCATCGCTTTAAATCTATGCCCCCTTGTTCCAATTTGTTTTAGAAGGGGAAACAGCTTCACCCTTTCTCCTCTGTCCAGGCTGCTCATGATTTTGAAAACCTAAATAAAATCTCTGCTCAGAGATAGTAGGAACTGCAGATGCTGGAGAATCTGAGATAACAAGGTGTAGAGCTGGATGAACACAGCAGGCCAAGCAGCGTCAGAGGAGCAGGAAGGCTGACGTGTAGCTACGGAAGAGGGATTGGGTGTTTTCTAGGTAGCTGTGGGAGTTACTGGGCTTGAAATGGATATATCCCTCTTCTGTAGCTACACTGCCCTAAACCCCACCACTTCCTCCGTTACATTGATGACTGTATCGGCACAGCCTCATGCTCCCACGAGGAGCTCGAACAGCTCATCCACTTCACCAACACCTTTCACCCCAACCTTAACTTCACTTGGACCATCTCTAATACCTCTATCTCCTTCCTGGACCTCTCTGTCTCCATCTCTGCCAACCACCTAGAAACCGATATCCATTTCAAGCCCACCGACTCCCACAGCTACCTAGAATACACCTTCTCCCACCCACCTTCCTGCAAAAATGCCATCCCCTTTCCCAATTCCTTCGCCTCCGCCGCATTTGCTCCCAGGATGAGACATTCCACTCCCGTACATCTCAGATGTCCTCATTTTTCAAGGACCGCAACATCCCCCCTCAGTGGTCGAGAACGCCCTCGACCATGTCTCCTGCGTTTCCAGTAACTCATCCCTCACACCCTCTCCCCGCAATAACAACCAAAACAGAATCCCTTCGTCCTCACGTCCCACCCCACCAACCTCTGGATGCAACGCATCATCCTCCGACACTTCCACCATCTGCAATCGACCCCACCACCAAAGACATTTTTCCCTCCCCACCCTTATCTGCTTTCCGGAGGGACCACTCTCTCCGTGATTCCCTTGTCCGCTCCACACTCCCCTCCAGCTCCACCACACCCGGCACTTTTCCCTGCAACCACAGGAAGTGCTACACCTGCCCCTACACCACCTCCGTCACCCCCATCCCATGCCCCAAGAAGACTTTTCACATCAAGCAGATGTTCACTTGCACATCTGCTAATGTGGTATACTGCATCCGCTGTACCCGTTGTGGCCTCCTCTACATCGGGGAAATCAAGCGGAGGCCTGGGGACCGCTTTGCAGAATACCTACGCTCGGTTCGCACTAAACAACTGCACCTCCCAGTCGCTAACCATTTCAACTCCCCCTCCCATTCCTCAGACGACATGTCCATCCTGGGCCTCCTGCAATGCCACAATGATGCCACCCGAAGGCTGCAGGAACAGCAAATCATATTCAGCCTGGGAACCCTGTAGCCCAATGGTATCAATGTGGATTTCACAAGCTTCAAAATCTCCCCTCCCCCAATCGCATCCCAAAACCAGCCCAGCTCGTCCCCGCCTCCCTAACCTGTCCTTCCTCCCGCCTATCCCCTCCTCCCACCTCAAGCCCCACCCCCATCTCCTACCTACTAACCTCATGCTGCCCCCTTGACCTGTCCGTCCTCCCTGGACTGACCTATCTCCTCCCTACCTCCCCACCTATACTCACCTTTACTGGCTCCATCCCCACCTCTTTGACCGTTCTGTCCCCTTTCCACCTATCTTCTCCTCTATCCATCCTCTATCCGCCTCCCCCTCTCTCCCTATTTATTTAAGAACCCTCTTCCCCTCCCCCATTTCTGAAGAAGGGTCGAGGCCTGAAACGTCAGCTTTCCTGCTCCTCTGATGCTGCTTGGCCTGCTGTGTTCATCCAGCTCTAGACCTTGTTACCTCAAAATCTCTGCTCAGTTGTCTTCTCTCCAGGGAGAACAGTGCCAACTTCTTCAATTTATCCTTATAGTTGAAGTTTCTCTTACCTGGAGTTATTGTAGTAAACCAGTTCTGGTCTTTCACTCATATATTTGCATCTTTCCTCGAATGTGGCATCCACAACTGTACACAACAGTCCAGTTGAGGTGTAAGAAGTGCCTTGTACAAATTCAACATCAGCTCCTTGCTCTTGTGCTCTATGGCCCTATTAATAAAGCTGAGAACATTGTATGTTTTATTTGCTGCTCTCTCCACCTGCTGCCTTAAATGATCTCTGCACAAATACACCTAGGTCTGTCTGCTTCAGCACTCCCTTCAGAATTGTACCTTCTATTTTATATTGTCTTTCAGTTTTCTTCTGATCAAAGTACATCACCTCATATTTTTCTGCATTGAACCTCATCTGCCACCTAAGAAACCACTCCAACAAATTGTCAATGTCCTTTTGACATTCAACGCTAACCCCCTTCCAGTTTGCAATTTTCCAAGGTTAGTGCCATCTACAAACTTGATAATTGTCCCATGCACACCAATGCCCAGATCATTAATATATACCAGGAAAAGCAAAGATCTCAATACTGACCCTGGGAAACTCCAATACAAATCTACCACCAACCCAAAAATATCCATTGGCCATTACTCTGTTTTCTATCACTCAGCCAATTCCGTATCCATACATCAACTAGCAGAAGGTGGAGGCTCTACAAGTATTTCCACGCTCAATGATGAGGAAGTGCAGCACATCAGTGCAAGAGATCAGCCTGTACTATTTGCAACCATCTGTAGCCGAAATATGGACTGGAAAATCAATTTGTTTCCTCCAGAGGTCCCTGGCATCACAGATCACAGTCTTCAGGCAATTTATTCACACCACATGATATCAAGAATCATCTAAAAGTGCTGGATACTGCAATGGCGATGGGTTCTGACAACATTCCAGCAATAGTGCTGCAGAACTGGCTGAACCCCGTACCAAGTTTTTCCTGTACAGCTAAAACACTAGCATCTACCCCAGCAATGTGCAAAATTACTTGATTATAATTTGTCCAGAAAAAGACTAAAAAAAAAGTCCAACCTGGCCAATTATTGTCCATTAGTCTTCTCGATCGTTGGCAAGTGATCCAGCTCCAAGGACACATGTCTTATGTCTACTTCATAATCCCTCAGGAAATTTTGCAGGTTGTTGCTGATATCTGCAGCCTCCTGCAACAAGTTATATTTCGCAGCGAACTGAATGGCCAAATAATATCATACACCTTGAGAGAGGGGGTCTGCTTGTCAACCTTTTGTTGTTGGTCACTTTTTGAATATTGCAACTGATGTTGTGTCAAATGGAACTTTTAAAGGTTAAAGAAACACTGCAAGTAGACCTTGGAGATTAGTATGCTTGGAATTTCACTTTAAGATTTCTGTGTAATTTCCTGCATTGTCTACCACTAGTGGTGGAGAGACGAGAGTTCCATAAATAATGATTCAAGTTTTATTGCTTGAAAATAGATCCCTGGTGAAATATTTCCTTCATAAAAGGCATTTCATGTCACTAATTCCATGAGGCAGTTTCCACAAAAGATTGAAAGTACTTCAAAGACATCCCTCTCAATGATTGGGCAAAGCATGTCTGTGCGTTTATCTTTACACTAGAATAAAGCATGTCAAGACAACATGCAAGCAAATAATGTCAAAATATTATTCCACAGGTCCTCTAAAATAGTTAAGTTATAGACATTTATAAGTAAATTGCATATAATTGTCACAATAGTGATAAAATATGGGTTATCAATGTTCAAATTCCATTGTCTGATTTTAATACCAGGGATCTTCATGAACTAAAATGGCTTTAAAAAGAGAAAAAAACTACTGAATTGAAATGGCCTCAATAATCAGCTGACTATATACGTTAGCCACCTTTGTAAATCAATGGGGAATAAATGAAATCATCTGAACTGTAATTAACAGTTTTTTTAATCAGCACGCTGAATCCAGTTTGATGTGAAAGAACTCTCATCTTTTAATTTGATTTGCACCTGTATGATAAATTTCCTTTATGGTAATGCGTTTTATCTCCAACACTTACTCATCTTGGGAACAAGGATCTCAGATGTGAGTGTATACAAACTAGCTGTAACATTTGCTCTCTTACAGTCTAATGAGGTCTTCTCTGAATTGAGGAATTTTGAACACTTAAAAATACTGCATCGACTATCTCATTGGCTACTACTTTTTGTCCCAAGGGAGAAGTCCATCAGGACCTGGTCACTTGTCTGCCCAGCTCCAACAATTTACGATAATGAAGACAATGCAAAACATCTGTTCAATTCATGTGCTATCTTCTTTTTTCTATTATTTATTCTCCTGCGTCACTTTCTATAGGACCAGTGCTCACTTTGTTGACTCCATTCCTTATAAGTGCACAGAGAAACTCTTACTATCTATTATGATGTTTTTGGCGAGCTTTCCTTAATGCCGTAATTTTCCTTCCTACTTTAATTTTCCCTTCTTATTAATTATTTATATGTTTACATTGTGTCCAAATTTCTGTCCTGCTGCCTATGTTTGAACAATTTTGTACTTTGTTTGATCTTCTAGTCATCCACAGATGGTAGGTCTGTACAATATACATGTTCATATTCTTTGGGATGTATCTGTTCTGTATATTCTGAAATAGTCGCTTAAATGTCTGCCACTGCATCCCTATTGAACAATTGTTTAACCAAATTTTCCATATCACTCTAGCCACCTCTATTTTCATGCCCTCATTATAGCCTATATTTGAATTTTTTTTAAGAGAAATATCTCATTCCGCACTCATATTACACTTAAGAGTCAATCATAATTTCATCACTTCTACCTATGGGTGTCTTTGCTAAGAGATCATTAATTGGTTGGCACAATGACTCTGATTTGCCAAGATGTTGCTGCAGAGTGAACAGTGAGGAACTATGGACTCCCAAGCTCCCCAGTTAGCATAAGCAAAAAGAATTGTGAACCTTAGACAGATTGGTGTTTGTTGGTCTGCATAGACATGGAGGGTCGAAGGACTTGTTCCTATACTGTGTGACACTATATCTATCTTCTTTGCAAGGAACATATCTCTGCATATGAATATAAGTTGCCTCTAGCAAGCAGTAGTGTTGTAAGTTCAGATGATTATCTTAAGTTGGCCACAGCTACAAGCACTCAGGATTATTCAGCAAGTGTTATCCTGGCACAGATTTCACCTACTGGTGTGGCAGGTCCATGGCAGGTGCCACCTCCCTGGCCCTATGTTCATCCCTGGAACATCTGGATACCAAGGATACCTACATCAGGCTCCTACGTATTGACTAAAGCTCTGCCTTCAACACTATAATTCCAAACAATCTCATCTCCAAACTCCAAAACCTAGGTCTTAGCTGCCCCAGCATCTCCCCCATAACTGGATCCTAGACTGCCTGTCCCACAGACTGCAATCAGTAAGAGTATGCGACAACGCTTCCTCCACCATAATCCTCAATACCAGTACCCCACAAGGCTGCGTACTCACCCCCTGAGTATACGCCTTATACCATTATGACTAAATGGCCAGATTTTGCCCCAACACCAATTACAAGTTTGCTGATGACATCGCCATTGTAGGTCAGATCTTAAACAATGATGAGACAGAGTATAGGAAGGAGATTACGTACTTAGCAGCATGGTATAAAGACAGCAATCACTCCATCAACATTAGCAAAATGAAGAAGCTGGTCATTGACTTCAAGAAGTGGAGTGGAGGGCATGTCACTGTCTGCATCAATGGTCCTGAGGTGGAGATGGTCAAGAACATAAAGTTCGTGGGAGAGATGATCACCAACAATCTATCCTGGTCCACCCATGTCGATGCAACAGTCAAGGAAGCACAACAATTTCTGTACTTCCTCAGGAGGCTGAGGAAATTCAGCGTGTCCACAAAGAATCTTACCGATTTTTATAGATGCACCATAGAATGCATCACAGTGTGGTATGGCAACTGCTCTTCCCAAGACAACAAGAAAATACAGAGTTGTGAACACAGCCCAGGCCATCACACAAACCGTTGACTCCATCTATACTTCCTGCTACCTCAGAAAAGCAACCAACACAATCAAAGACCCCTCCTACCCTGGTTATGCTGTCTTCCACCCTCTTACGTTGGGCAGAAGATTTAAAAGTTTAAAAATGTACAAACTGATTCAAGAACAGCTTCTGCCCGGCTGCTATCTGACTTTAGAACGGGCTACTCAAATGTTAATTTTGCTCCCTTTCTCTGCACCTTCTCTGTCTCTGTCTTAAAGACACTCAGTAATTTGGCCTCCACAGCCTTCTATAGCCATGAGTTCCACAGATTGACCAGATTTCTCTGGCTGAAGAAATTCCTCCTCATCTCAGTTCTAACAAGTCATCCTTCACTCTCTTGTACCCTCAGGTCCTGGTCTCTCCTACCATTGGAAATATCTTGTCCATATCCACTCTATTCACGTCTCTCTATTATTTAAGTTTCAACCAGATCCCTCATCGCTTTCTAAACTCCATCGAATACAGACCCAGAATCTTTATCTACTCCTCACGTGACAAGCCCTTCATTCCTGTGATCATTCTTGTGAACCTCCTCTGGACCCCCTTCAAGGCCATCACATCCTTTCTTAGATACGGGGCCCAAAACTGCTCAATACTCCAAAAGCAGTCTGACCAGAGCCTTCTACAGCTTCAGCAGTACATCTCTGCTTTTGTATTCTAGCCCTCTTGAAATGAAGACGTTCATTGTTTCAGATTTGCCTATTTTAAAAATTTTCTTCAGCTCTTCGAATCATCTCCAAATCTGTTGTTTTGTGGGATCCCGAATCCCTTTTGCTGTCCATTAGCAAAATTCCTCTTGCCCCAACTTTGACAGTTAAGTCATCAGTTTTCTTTTTCTGATAACTCCATTTCTTGTCGCCATTGAATTCATCTCCTAAACTACCTCCTTAATCAAATGTCAGAATTTGCTGGTAACGTAGTATTTACGCAGCATTGATTGTATCTGATTACATTTCTATACATTTTGTTATATGACAATTTTATTTAGAGGATGGTACTAAATTTAATTTTTCTTTTGATTGCCTTGAGCAGTGACCAAGAGAAATAGCAGAATGTGGGCTGAACAGTTTAAAATTGCTGATGAACATGCACATTGACCAGTACTGTCAAGACTGAAAATATATTTAGATGCTAACTAGTTCCAAATGCTTAACTCAAATTGAGTTACCTTGGAGCCATGGCAATAGAGCTGAAATTTATTATACTCTTCCTAGCCATTATTTATTTTGTCTGTGATGTTGATATTTTTGGTTGAAAGCAAAACTAATCAAACATTTAATTAATTCTACATTTATTTTAAATAAAATCACTTATTTCATTGCTCAAAGTAAGTCGGGAAGGTATGTTATTTTATAAGAAAAGGAGTTTTGCACAAAGAAAGCCGTGGCATCCTATTATGTAATTATGAGGGGTGGGCCGATTACTTTAAATAGGTACATCCTGAAGTCAGTTAAAGGTAATTGCTGTTGATAATGGAAATTTGTACCAAAGTTGGCAGCTGATTGTAAATCTCCTGCTCCTTCCCTTGAGAAAGGGCCAGATATTGAATGTTGGAGCAAACCAGCAGGAAATGACTGCCCATTTTAATAAAAATAATTGTTGATAAATTGTTTTGTTCATTGGCTCATTCCTAATTAATTTCAAGTGAGATTTGTTGCTGTTTTAAGAATATGATATTTGCACTAATCAGGTAAAAGAATGGCATACTTAGCATGACTGACACTTTGGTACACAATATTGTTCAGACCATGGCATGTACTGATTTTAAAAAAGAACTGGCTTCTGCTTGTCTGCTTATGCTTAATGGATCAATTGGTCTATATGATAATGAATTGCAATTGGTCACTTAATATAGGCATTTTTCCATTTTATACTGAGTGAATTGACTATTTCTTAGAAAATACTGCCCTGCAATATTTTTGGTATTGTTGACCAGCCTGCTGGGGCTAAGGAAAACATTAGGTTTATTTATCTTACGGTGACTGCCATCTTATTATGAGAGATTATTATGTGAGATTTTTCACCTGAAATCACCCTCCTCCCCAATCTCTGAATTCCATCTCTATGTTGCAAAAATTAAAGAAACTGTGACTTAAAATGGAGTCTGTTGGAGTCCTAATCTTTTTCTTTTTCACTTATATCTTTTATTTCTATTTCCTTCATGGGGATAACCATTGTGGCAGTTTCAGAAGTCAACTGGAATATGCCCTCTTCTCCTTTGGAGGGTAATGGAGTGCTAAGTCCTGTGAGTGGTCTCGTGCCCTCTGCTGTGTAGGAGGGTAACTTGTAGTTGACTCTGACTCCCTAGTCTGGTTGTCATCTGGACTTCCGGATGGTACAATATGTTTAGTTGGTATGGGGAAGGAGGTTGCTTCTCTTGGCAATTAGTTCAAGTGTTGCTTCTTATTGTATCATACTCTGTTTGGATAAGGTAAGAGTGTGAATGTGGTGCTTGTTCAATTGTCCATAGTGAGCTTCGTCTCCAATTCAAACTGGCTCTGCTGGCTGGAGATCTGACAGGTTTAATGTGTCGTGATATTTGTTATCCTTCCACATCTGACTCCGGGCAATATTCACCCTCTTTCACACTCATCTTGTACTTTCAGCGCTTGTGTCTGTGAAAAAGTAGGTGGTCGAGTTCCCAGTTTTCTTACTATCTGGAATTCACATAGTACTGTGTGACATTAGAGTGGATTTTGAGTTGATGGATATCACAGAAGTGAAAGTTTGATGTCATTGTTCTTCAACATTGCTTTCACTGGAGACAGCTCACTGTCAGCTTCATTGTTGGTTTGTGAACATCTTGAGCTGATGAGGATAAATCCATATGATATTGAGGACTCTTTAACAAGTTCATTGATGAATTGGCATCCATTGAGATTACAAGGTCAAGGTTCTATAAATTACAAATCTCTCTTCCAGCAACATAATCACTGTTTCACAAGTGTGACACTGCAATTGGTTGATTTGTGTCCATTCGGAGTTGTAGAATACTATGATCAAGAACGTTGTTACGATCAGCTCCTAGGTAAAGCTCCCCAAGTTATTACTTGGATGCCCCAAATTTTCAAATGTCTGGGTGAGGAGAGTATAAACTGTCTCTCCTCCTTTATTCACCAAGCTTAATTCACAAAGGAACCCCTCCTTATAGATATATTTCTCAGAAAACCAAATGAATTTATGTTGTAAAAGGACCCAATGTAACCAGGCTTTCTTGAATTAACAAAGGATTGAGTTTATTAGTTAGCTGTTGTTTGAAGAAAAAATAAACAGCAAACATGCACATAGATTAGAAATGAGAATTGACATAGATAAAAGATAAAATCCTTTGCATTCCTTGTAATGAGGAGAAGGTATTTCCTCCTTTGAGTTGAGTATGTGTCCGTTCCTTCAGTCCTGTGGAGTGTTTTGTTGCTGTTCCTTGTGTTCCTAATCGGAGGTGCACAGTCACACTGTGTGAGCTGATCAAGCTGCAGTGAAGGGTGACAGCAGAGAAGATCAGACCAAGGCGAGTAAAGTCTGAGGAAGGTGAGATTTCTTCCAAACAGTTGGAAATCGCCTGTCAAGTATTGAAAGCACGCTCTAAGAACAAGCATAGTGAAGACAAGCCTTTTACATAGGCAGCACCTTTGCAGCAGACAGCTCAAGAAACCCATTGCTTGTTGAACACTCAGTCATGTTAGCCGCAATTGATTGCTTATTTACACGTTTAAGTGGCTGATGCAGTATCTCCATGTTGGATTCACATTTGTCTTGTGATGGGTCCTGGTAAAACCTGGAAGAGAGTGGTATCATGTCAAATTTCTGATTCCTCATTTTTTAGCCATTCGCCACCTGACTACCACTCCCTGCCCCCAGATACCATGCACTCCCAGCCTTCGCAGTGAAAACACTGCATGTTTAACTTGTAGAGTCGCAGTCCCACAGACCCTTCAGTCCAATTCATCCTTACTGACCAGATATTCTATATAACTGTAGTCCCATTTGCCAGAATTTGGCCCATATCCCTCTAAACCCTTCATATTCATATACCTATCCAGGTGCCTTTTAAATGTTGTAATCCTACCAGCCCCCACCACTTCCCCTGGCAGCTCATTCCATACAAGCACCACCCTTTGTGTGAAAAAGTTGCCCCTCAGGTCCTTTTTATATATTTCCCCTCTCACTTTAAACCTATGCCCTGTAGTTTTGGACTCTCCTATTGTGGGGAAAAGATCTTGGTTATTTACCCTATCCATGCCCCTCATGATTTTATAAACCTCATAAGGTCACCCCTCAGCTTTCAACATTCCAGGGAAAATAGCCCCAGCCTATTCAGCCTCTCCCTATAGCTTAAACTCTTCAACCCTGGCAACATCCTCGGAAATCTTTTCTGAATGTTTCTAGTTTCACAAGATCCCTCCTATAGCAGGGAGACCAGCATTGCAAGCATTCACCAAAAGTGGCCGAACCAATGTCCTGTACAGCCGTTTCATGACCTCCCAACTCCTTTATACAATGCACTGACCGATAAAGGCAAGTATACCAAATGCCTTCTTCACAAGCATATCTACATGTGACTCCACTTTTCAAGGAGCTATGAACCTACACTCCAAGCTCTCTTTGTTCAGCAATACACCCCAGGACCCTATTGCTAAGTGTATAAGTCCTGCACTGATGTGTCTTTCCAAAATGCTGCACCTCACATTTATATAAATTAAACTCCACCTGCCACTCCTCGGACTGTTGGCCCATTTGATCAAGATTCCATTGTCCTTTGAGGTAATCTTCTTTGCTATCCACTGCACCTCCAATTTTAATTATAGCGTTTCCATTACTGTCTCATCTCTAATCACATGGTAAAAATCAAGTCTTGATGTTTAGTACCTTCGCATTGTAGACTATTCACCACTGACAAGACCGAGGTCATGTTTTATTTTGGAGGAAATTTGTTATTTTGCATGTTTACTACTGAAGTGGCAGAAAATTAACGAGTGAAATTTCCTGCCTAACAGGGAAATTTGATACCCATTACACCTGACATTCCCTCCCCTATCCCAAATCCAGAAACAGATTGGCAGACCTAAGTTGGTGCCATGGGGGTGGCCATGCTGGTAACGTTCCTGCTGTCATTGGTATTTTATCAGCTACTGAAGGGCGTTCTCCTGCTGCTGGGTGGGTGCTTGGGCCAAATGCCAGACTGGAACTGGCTGGGATGGTTTGTTGGTGGAAGGGCCGGGTGTGGTGGTGTTGGGGATCATTCCTTCCTACGATTAGTCCCCACACCCTGGGTAAGTGCAACACATACACGCTGCCCCCAACAAAATGGCTGCACACAGGTCCCCAAAATCTTCACTATGGCCCTGAAACCTGGCCCTAGTTGCCCCTTCATTAGGGATAGCCTGGAGTACCACCACTGTCAATAATGTTCGTGGCCAGCAGCCATTTGACTGCCTGCTGTTCCTCCTAGATGGGAATGGAACTCCTGCCCTAAGCCCATTAATAAGTCAAGATCCATAAGACTGCCTCTGGGCTTCCTGGCTGGAGAATGGTGCTGACTTCAACTTTAATCAGGAAGGGAATCAAGGGTTGTGGGTAACATGCAGGAAAGTGAATAATAAAAGAATACAAAAAAATTTGTAGAACCCCTCCAGTGTGGAAGCAGACCATTCAGTCCATACTAACTCTCTAAGGAGCCTGAGCCTCCCCCTTCCCCCTGCAGCCTACACATCCATAGGCACTATGGGCAATTTAGCACGGCCAATCCATCTAACCTGCACATCATCTTTGGACTGTAGGAGGAAACTGGAGCACCCAGAAGAAATCCATGCAGACACAATGAGAATGTGCAAACTCCATGCAGACAGTCGCCTGAGTCTGGAATCGAACCCAGGTCCTTGGTGCTGTGAAGCAGCAGTGCTAATCACTGAGCCACTGTGCTGCCTAAAGTGGAGTTGAGGATTATCAGATCAGACACAATTTCATTTAAAAGCAGAACACACTTGATGGGCTGAATGGTCTGCTTCTGCTCCTACATCTTATGGTCTTTTTCCTCCAAAACTAGTTTATGACTCAACCACCAGAAAGTGCTTGAAATACTCAGCAGGACTAACCTGCTTTGCATTTCCAGCATGTTCTGTTTATATTTCAGATTTCCTGCATCTGTGATATGCTGCCTTTGTATTTGTGATTGAGTAAGCCTGCTCTTTGTACTGGTACAGTGTTCAGTAAAGGAAACCAATTATTTATGTGTGTTCGGATGTACTGCTGGGTTAAGAGAACTGGGTTTATTAGTATAAGCAGAAGGAACCAGATCCCCCAACTGGTCTCCTGATATTGGATCTAATTAAGCTATGCTGTCTCTTGCAATCCCTTTTAAATCCCAACACTAGCCAGCACTTCGACTTTTTCCTTTTTGCCATTCTAGCTCCCTTGAAACAACTTCCATGTGTGTAGTTCTTTTGCCATAGTAAAACCTCCAAAGGCATTTCACAGGAGTGTAATTAGCCAAAATTTTACATTGAGCCATTTAAGTAAATATTGGACCAGTGACCATAAACTTGGTTGAAGAAGTAGGTTTTAAGAAATGTCTTAAAAGAAGAGAGAGAGGTTTAGGAATTGATTCCAGGGTTGAGACTCTCAACAGCAGAAGGTATGGCCACAAGTGGTGAAACAATATAATTTGGAGATATGCAGCGAGTTGATTCTACAACCTCTATTTGACGAAACGACTAGTCACTGCATCTCCCATTTTTGCCTCTGTGATCATTATCTATTCATACTTCTGAGCGATATCGCTGAACATTTCTGTGCATCAAAGGCAGTGTACAAGTGCAAGTTGGTGCTATTTTTTCCAAACTTCAACTAAACAATGGATTTCACTGTCTTAAGAGAGATTGTTGATGTTTTCCTCTTCCATCTTATGCAAGTAATACAGGTCAGGGCACTACAGACGGCTGTGAGTTCTTTTGAAAATGCATCCGCTGAATCTGAATCAGCAGAAATCCTTAAGGATCGTTGTCTCCAATGTTTGGCCTACTGCCAACAGCAACCACTTCAATAGCGCTCCCCACATAAGTATAAGATTAAAGTGCAATGGCAACCAACCCGTACAAACAGAAGTGACTGACTTGACAGAAAGGCCCAAGAATCTCTCTCAATAATCTACCCAATAGACTACTGTTCCTCTCTAGATATGTCATGGTCCACAGCTCTCTGTAATTCTACAGCTCTTTTATTAAAAATATACTTCAAGATAGCAGACACACGCAATAGTATAATGCTAATTGAATGTGATGAATTTAACTTCTGTGAATGGTAGCTGATGTTTATTTAGGGTTTGGCCAGTGCTGTTGAGGTGACATATCTGCAACACTAATTACACTACATTTTGTTTTATAATGATACAGTAGTAGGAAAATGGCCCAAGTACTTAATACCCAGTGGAGCAGAGCAATTACCAGCTTTACAGGGCTAGAATAGAAAAGGATATTGAACTTCCAATCCTCATTAGATTCCTCAAGGCCAAGAAATTAGTCCTTTCAACTCATGCTGATTTTAATATCTGAATCTGAATTTAGCAGTTTGGCTTCCCTGTTGATGCTTTCAAAATCAGTAGCTCTGGTTAGACTCGGATATTCAGCCTTAACTCCTTCACTCTTAACAGTATTTTATGATGTGATCTTAAATTGTATCAAGCAAACCCAATTTTCAGTGATGGGTTTCTGCTATGATCAGCAACCTCAGCCATGGACGAGGAGTGGAACAATCAGCCAAAACTGATTCGTTGCTTCTGGTTGCATTACTTCATGCATGTCACAAATTGACTAAATTACAGGGGAGTTGTCAGTGTAGCGCAGTGGTCTCCAAAACTTTTAAGCACAAGATAACTTGGTGAATTAAGTGCAACCCAGGGTCCACCCCAAAGAAAGCATGTGAACAAGGAACAAGAGCAGGCCCCTCGGCCCTTCAAGCCTGCTCCACCATTCAATAAGATCATGACTGAACTGATTTCAGCCTCAATTCTACATTCCTGCATATCCCCAGTACTCTTTTATCCCCTTGGTATGCAAGACTCTATCTGCCTAAAAATATTTACCAGTACTGCATTCACTGCCTTTTTGAAGAAGGGGCTTCTAAAGACACACAACCCTCAGAGAAAGAAATGTGTCTTATCTGGGTGACCCTTTACTTTTAAAATATGACACCTAGTTCTCGACTCTCCCACAGGAGGAAGCATCCACGTCTCACCTGGTCAAGTCCGCTCAGATATCTTGTATGTTTCAATAAAGTCACTTTTGACTCTTCTGAACTCTAGAAGATACAGGCCTAGACTGTCCGGCCTTTAATCTTAGTCAGTTCATTCCAGATAATAGTGTATTATAATATAAAAGAATAAACAGTTTATCGCTAGTGCTACATAAACCTAAAACTAAACATACATAATTTTTTTTGTCCCCTATTTGCTAAGTGTCAGTCTGATGCCTGTGACTGTATATTGTCTGCCAGTGCCTTGAAGTCTGGTTGTAGTCTGAAACTGCTACTTGAATACAGTCTATCAAATGTGTATTTGTGAGATGGGTGTGAAACTGGAATTGATTATTTTGTTTTGAATGTTTTGGTTTATTTTGCTGAGTTTTAAGATGGAGCCAGAGATTGACGACACTCTATAACATTTTTCACTGTGTTTTGTAACAAAGTACATATGACAATAAATAAATCAAATCAAAAAGGTACATGGAGTGAAGGCAAGTTTTCACATTAAAAACACAGGATAATAAGAGTGGATTTTTTTTTGTCTGTCTGTGAGTCCCCAAAAATCATTATCTCTTGATCTGCTTTTCAGCTCAATATGACTTTGCATGCCTTCTAGAACAATGCTGTTCAAAGCACACACAGCAAGGAAACATGGCTGGGTGATGAGATTGACCATCAAGAGATGTGTGTACAGTGGGGAAACACCAGCAGGCAGTGAGATCAGCTGCTAGAGACAACACAATTGACCATAGTTGACCATGATCTACACATTAGAGACCATGGGTATCATGTCATTGGATGAGTAATTCAGAATCCCAGGTTAATGTTCTGGGGATCTAGGCACACATCCCACAATGGCAGATGGTGAAATCTCAATTAAATGAAAACCTGGGATTAAAAGCTAGTCTGTTGGTAATCAACCACTGCGATTGTCTTAAAAATGCATCTGTTTCTAAAAGACTAATGTCTTTTAGGAAAAGAAGTCTGCCATCATTACCTGGTCTGGATCTAAGATCAATAGCTATATGGTTGACTATTAATTGCCGTGTTGGCAATTAGGGATTGTCCATATACTGCGAATCAATTAAAAATAAATGCATTTTAACACTGTTTTCTGTGGGAAAATCACTTTGTTTGTGTTGGTTTAAAAAAGACAATTTCAAAGAAAACAAATTCCTGTTTTATGCAAATAGCAGCTAAGGAAGTGTAGGTTTAGCTTAATCTGATTGTACCAAATATAAAGGGCAATAGTTTGCTTACAGTATAAGAGTGAGGCTAATGGCATTCCTTCACTTAACAGTCATAGAGAGATACAGCACAGAAACAGACCTTTTGGTCCAACTCGTCCATGCTGACCAGATATAAATCTGGTCCTATTTGCCAGCATTTGGCCCATATCCCTCTGAACCCTTCCTATTCATATACCCATCCAGATGCCTTTTAAATGTTGTAACTTATACACAGAAGTTACAGAAATTTCAAGTAAGAGACGAAGATGAGATTAAAGATACAAATTTGTGAATTTCTGTCTGAAATGCACCACATCACTGTTAACTTTATGAAAATGTCAACTCATTATCTCCCTCCAGCAACATTCATGTATGATTGGTGCTAATTATTGCCAAACAAGCTGACACTGGAAGTTAACTATTACATGTGTGGCTTCTCGACCAGACTAGATTGATTCCAGGAATGAGCAGTTTGGATAGATTGGACATGATGGGCATGTTTCCACTGGAGTTTAGAAAAGTGACTTGATTGAAGTGTATGAGATCTTGAATGGTCTTGATAATGCTAATGTGAAAATGATGTTTCCTATTGTGGATCAGGCCAGAACTAGGGACACTATTTTAAAATTAGGGGTCACCCATTCAGAACAGAGATAAGACATATTTTTCCCTCTCTGAGGGTTGTGTGACTTTGAAACTGTTTGACTCAGAAAACGATGGAGGCAGAGTCATTGAATATTTTTAAGGTGAATGTGAATAAGTTCTTTAGGCAAGGCAATCAAGGGTTATTAGGAATTAATGAGAATGTGAATTTGAAACACAACAGATCAACGGCAATTTTATCAATTTGATCTGATTTATTGTTGTCACATGTACCTTGGTACAATGTAAAGTATTGTTTCGTGAGCAGCACAGTATTGAATGGCGAAGCAGGTTCATGGGATCTAATGATCTATGTCTGCTCCAATTTCATATGCTTGTATCTTATCTCTCTGAATTTTCATTGAGATTTTTAAAAGATAAAATTTAATTACAACCTTTTGCCTTCCTTACCTCCCTCTTTTAATCCAGTCTATATTTCTTTCCTTTTTTGGCACTAATTCAATTTAGTTGATTAAAGAAACACACGATTGATAATTCTGTGCCCTATCTGCTCAAGTCTCATAGGCCCTGTTTCTCCCATTGCAATGTTATCAATTCATACTTTTCAGCAATTTACAATGCAAAGTTTCATTATTATTAAATGGAGAAAAACAAGTCTTATGATTTGTTGCTCTGCTGCAACAAGTTGTGGCTTAAAATATTATCTCTCAAGCCATTTGATCTTAAGATTTACAAACTGGAGAAAACTGAACAATTTGATACTTTTAGAGCATACATGGCAGAGACTATAGTGCGGCACAGTCGCTCAGTGGTTAGCACTGCTGCCTCACAGCGCCAGGAACCTGGGTTCAATTCCAGCCTTGAGCAACTGTCTGTGTGGAGTTTGCACATTCTCCCATGTGTGCGTGGCTTTCCTGCACATGTTCTGGTTTCTTCCCACAGTCCAAAGATTTGCAGGTTAGTTGGATTGGCCATGCTAAATTTCCCATTGTGTCCAGGGATGTGTAGGCTAGGTGGATTAGCCATGGGAAATGCAGGGTTACAGGGATAGGTCAGGGGTGCAAGTCTGGGCAGGATGCTCTTTGAAGATTTGGAGTGGACTTGTCGAGCTGAATGGAATACTGTGGGGATTCTATACTTTAAGAAAGCTGCTGCTTTGAGCGGAACTTACAATAGGCTTAAATGTTACCTGGGAACAGACGTAGACCATGTGACCCTTCGAGTCTGCTCTACCACTCACTAAGTCATGCCTGAACAGTTTGTGTTTTGAGTTCTACACTCCTGTCTACCCAGTAACTTTTGATACCTTTAGCTGACAAGAATCTATCTAACTCTGCCTTAAAATTATTCAGTGTCCTTCTTGGATTCATCTGGAGTTGCATCATTTATTTGGATAATTTTTAAATGCTGAGATATAATATAACTACATTCCACTTATTGATATTGGCATCTTTCATTGAGGTAGAAAGTCTGCCTCTGATTTGGGAGGTTCACTTCATATCACATTGAAGGGCATGAGTAATTTAGACTGAAACCTCAGCTGAGGGAATGCTGCACAGTTTGGTGGCTCCTTTAAGATGAATCATTAAATAGAGGCTTGTTGTGCCTCACTAGGATAGCATACTGAAAATCAATCCCCACTATTCTTGGATTCATTAAAAGTTAATGATTTTGAGAAATATGCAAAACTCCCCAACTGACCTATCTGTTAGATCCATGATGACAGAAAGCATATCCCAGGTTTCTGTACTTAATGAAAAGTTATTACAGATAAATAGATTCTAATGACAGTTAAACAATTATGAGGTATTAACTCTGCTTGTCAAAACTGTAAGCCCATTTTAAACTCCACCTCTACATACCCGTGCGGATAGACAAAGTCAGACAAACACGAGTGTTATGGATGGAGAAAAAGACAGTGCAGTGAACCCTGTTCACAGGGTTGCTGAAATGATTATTATGCTAATCAGACTTTTGCTTTTCAATCTGTACTTAGATACCATTGTACCTAAGATGGAGCTGTAATTGGGCGACTGTAAACTCTTCACTCCATTCATTTGAGTACATGTGACAATAAAGCTAATCCTAATTCAGTTTTGTCTTCAGTCTCCAGATACTTTCATCTGTTTATAGGAGGCACTGGGTGACTGGTTCCCACTTATAAAAATCTTTGACTTATCATTTAAAAGTCATGGCTTTCTGCAACTGGAAAGGGGAAATAAACTGGCTGTCTTCAGGCTTGTGATACCTTTTACTGCACAGCAAGAAACAGCTCCTCCTCCTTCAGAGGTCCATTGCTTTTTGCCAAAATATCCACACTTCCTCCCCCAAAGCAGTTCAGCTACCTTAAGAGCTAATCATATAGTTGCTAGCAGGTGGAAGGTCTTTGTCGTCAATATCTGGTCACTGTCCACTGACCAATCAGCTACTTGTTGCTATCCAAAACTCTGTTGTCCTTTATATTGCTGTTCTTACTATAATATATATTTTGCTAGGTCTTTACAGGCTCCATCTGCCCTCTTAGGTAAAATACGCTACAATGCTACTTGGGGGATATTCACAAATTTTCTTAGCCAGCACCATTCTGAACAAATGATCTGGTCATTAAATTAATTCTGTTTGTGGGCTGTGCACTATTTGGTTGGAGTGTTTATTTCCCTGTATCACAGTAATGACTACACTTCACTTCAAAAGCTCTTGATAACCACAATAGCCTCTTGGATAATCAGATATAGTGGAAGCCAGAATATAAATTTTTTAAACCATATTTATGTCTTATGTCTCAAACTGTAGGGTATATCTTACATTCCCTGAACTCCATTTTGTGATTTTTATCTTTTTTATGGTTATGTTTGATTTGATTTGATTTATTATTGTCCTATGTAACTAGGTAAAGTGAAAAGTTTTGTTTTGCATGCAGTATAGGCAGAGCATACCATACAAAACTCATAGGGTAATAGAACAGAGCGAGGATACCTAGTTACAGCTGCAAAGAAGGTGCGTAAAAGGGAAGATCGACGTTAGATTTGAAATTTGAGATGTCCATTCAGCAGTCTAATAACAGTGGGGAAGAAGCTGTTCTATGCAGCGTGGACTTATTTTCCGCTTGTTAACTCCATTTTCTTGTTTTTAATTGTTTTATTTAATCCCATATCCTCTCCTTTTGACAATTTTTTGTGAACGATGTTACTTGAAAATATTATGATTAACCAGAAATTCCCTAATATTTTTAATATTCCCAGATATTTCATCCTTCACAAATTGCCAAAACTGAAGTTCCTAGATGCAAAAAAAGTTACAAAAAAGGAATATGCGGAAGCAGCAACCAGAGGTGCCTTCATGAAAGTGGTGAAACCCAAAGATGATCTGGTAAGACAGCAGCAATCTTTGTGTTGCTGAAATAGTCATGAATCCTCAAAACACATGAAAGGCAGGAAAGAAAATGACTTTTATATAACTTCCTTAACATAATTTATACTTTGTTAATCTGGAAGTTTTTTTCTTGCAAACAATATGTAAACAAAACTATATGTGTGCAACTATTTGGCCTCTAAATTAATTTTTTCTTGTTCGACTGATATAAATTTAAATCCTAGTTACCTCTTTAAAAAAAAAGTTTCTAGTTCCAACACATCCATCTATCGTTTTCACTTTATTGCAACTTGTTTACATTTTGTTCTCTTTTCAAAGTGTTGACAATTTACACTTTGTGATCACTGATATATAAAAAATCTCCTGTAAAGTTGAAAGCCTTAATCACATATGGGAGTTTCTAATGACCAGATTTTGACCTCATTTCATTTACGTCAGCATAGATCAAAGTGGACTGGGCTGTCCAATTCTAGTAGTGTTGCAAGGTGTGACAGCACTTCACATCAAGATGACAGCTCAAGTGTAGGACAGTCAATTGCTCAATTATATCCTGGGCCTGAAATTATTCGTCTCTGTTTTTGCAAAGCCTGCATTTGTCATTCCATTGACATAACTTACCTTATGACCACCTCTCTAACATTTTGGTTGCAACCACGGCTGAAGAGATATGGAGGTAGTTTCTTTCTGTTTTGAAATTGATGAGGTCTGATATAGCATCCACAATAACCTCTGCAGGGCATGTATAAGACTGTGTTTAATTGCCTTCATCATCCCAATTGTCTGCTGACCAAAAGTGCAGGTCACCAATTACTGCAGCTGTGGCCAAACCTGCAGATAATTGGATTTTTGTTGCAGAGCTGATGGCATAATTGGATATTTTTGTTATTTATTTTCAAGCTTTGAAGTTTTTCTTTCTGATAGACATTATGGCATTCACAAAGTGAATGAATGTTTACATGTCAATTCAGTTTTTTTTTTGTATGTAACATTTGAAAGAAAAGTAGTTGACAGCAATCCTGTGTCATTATTCAACACCGAGCCTATGAACCAGAACTTGTATGAACAGACTGAAAATCATGTTCATTTTGAGTCCAGCTACGTTGGAACTCAATGAAAACATGGCAACATACCCACACACAAAAACAGAAATTGCTGGAAAAGCTCAGCAGGCTTGGCTGCATCAATGGAGAGAAATCAGAATTAATGTTTCGGGTACAGTGACCTTTCCTCAGAACTGCAGCATAACCATGCTTCAGGTTCCAAGCTATTCTAGAACATAGCTATGTAAGTCCCTTCAGAAAGTATCTTACAATGCTTTACTTTAGCATGACGTGGTAGATAACTAGTGCCAAGGAAGATTGTAAAATTATTTGGGTGTTCTTTACAATTGACAGCTTTTGTTTCCAATCTTGGATTAACGACCGGAGGTGTAGATTTATGGTAAGGGGCAGGTGGTTTGAAGGGTATATGTGGAAACCATTTTCACTCAGAGTGGTGAGAAACTGGAATTCACTCCCTGTACGGCAGTCAAGGCAGAAATGATCATAACATTTAAGAATTGTTTAAATGTAGACTTACAATGTCTAGGCTACAAGACCATGCGTCAAATGCTGAAAAGTGGAATTACAATAGTTATGTAGTTGTTTATGACCAATACAGACTCATAGAGCTGAAGGCCTTTTTACTGTGCTGTAGACCTCTGTGGCTGTATGACTTATTCTCATTTACATTCCCAAACCCATGCGCAGGCTTTGAATTGGAAAAAAGAGGCATGGAACAAGAGCTGGTTTTTGGAAATATGTTATGTCCTGTTTTGCCTCACGTTCCAGACTTCAGAATCAACATGTACCCTAACAACTCTTTACACACTTCCATATTTGCACTCAAAATATATCTAAAGTGTGACTGGGGTTATGAATGTCTGGACAGATGTTTTGTCCTGGCAGTCAGACAAAATAATGGAATTCTTGTTGGCTACATTTTGCATTCCCCAATGGTATGACCATAATTTTAACAAATCCCTTCTATCCAAGAATGTATAATGCACACCAGACGGTATAACTTGCTTCTTAAAAACCTAAGCGTTTGTGCGTTGTCAATTTTGTAAGAATAGTGCAATAGAACATTGCTCCTTGGAAGCCAAAAGCAAGGCTGTAGTAGGCCTTTTGAGAATAAACTTGTAATGATCAAAACATTTATCTCAGAACCATTAGAATGGGAAGGATCACAAAGACTCTGTTGGGTATTGCATTGGAATTGGTTTGATACTAGCATTGAGTAATATGACTGAAGGAGCTTTAGATGTTGCCTCAGTTTCTGCCCATTTATTTCTCGTCGTCTGTTTTGGCCCCTCTGTTTCTGTGGCACTGTGCAATTTGACCAGATGCAAGTACTGCACTGTCCAGGAATATACAAGAATATGCTGATAATAAATGGAAGTGATTAACACTAATGTTGAAGACAATGTTGCTCAGGCATTTGAGAACAAATCCTGCGATGAAGTTGTGAT
This sequence comes from Ginglymostoma cirratum, assembly GCA_024137785.1. Lineage (NCBI taxonomy): Eukaryota > Metazoa > Chordata > Chondrichthyes > Orectolobiformes > Ginglymostomatidae > Ginglymostoma > Ginglymostoma cirratum. The sequence goes on from JAHRHZ010000070.1 coordinate 12,559,065, forward strand.
AGAATCATGAGTCAATGTTTGTCAGAAGGCCGAAGGTTCCACTGCAGTGATGAAAAACAGATACTGAGTCAGAGAGCGAACCTCCTAGGCAGAGTTTTACTGATGGTTGCTGTAGTGATTGTAATGAGGTCAGCCAGGGGTGCCTCATAGAATCTGAATTCCCTGATTGGGGTTGTTAACCTGGTCAAATTGGGGAGCGCTGGCTGACAGACACAAATTGGAATGTCAGAGATATTGTTCACACTGACAGCTGGCTCCGAGGAAGCTGGACCAGTGTCACATAATGTGCACGTGTAAATAAAGGGTGACTTGGTGATGGGATACTGGTCTCTGCGGTGTTATTTCAGTGGCCGGCTAACAGGCCTGTAACAGGACAGCTGTTCAGTGTAGCATGGTGTTTGGACTATCAGAGCTGCCAACTTATTCACAGCCTAATCAAAAGCACACTTGAAGGGCAAGTAAGCATTCACAGAATCATAGAATTTTACAGAAGGAAGCCATTTGACCCATCATGTCTGTGCCAGTTCCCAAAAGAGCTACCCAGCTAGTCCCATTCTCTAGCCCTATCTCCGTAACCCTCTAAATTTGTCACTTTCAAATATATAGCCAGCTCTCTTTCGAAACCTCATATGAAATCTGCCTCCACCACTCTCTCAGGCAACGCATTCCAAATCATAACAACTCAAAGTAAAGAAGTTTCTCCTCAGTTTGTTTAATGTTTAAAGACCAGGCAGGCCCAGTGATGAGTGAGATGAACCAGCAATGATGTTGGAGCTGCAAAGGAAACCATTGTCATTGAGCCACACAATGGCCTTAAAGGAATGTTCCTCAGGAACTTGCTGAGATGCCGTTGTGATTTACCTGAAGTCTCCCTGTATGGCAGTGAATGTTTCCTGACGCTGTAGACTGCCACTGGAATCCAAAAGTGGCTCTTAACTTACCAATGAGTTGATTGTACTATTGCTGTTCCTCTGTGTGGGCACATGCCATGGTGGTCTTTTGACTCCAGTGAGGTGATGAAATCCAGTCCATAGAAACATAGAATGAATGCACCACAAAGGAAGGCTATTTGGGCCATCACGTCTGCACTAGGACTCTGCAAGAGCAGCTAACCAAGTCTCATTCCCTCAGCTTTCCACTATTGTCCTGCACTTCTTTCCTCTTCGGGTGATTTTGCAATTCTAGTACAAGCCTCTGCAGAACCGTTCTGTCAACCTTCTTCCAGTCTGAAAAATAAATGTTTGCCACTAAGTTATTTTCTGCCATTCAAGCAACTTTGTATCCATGCTGTTACTATCCCTTTTACATCATAGGTTTTAACTTTTCTCAAAGTGACAATTCATCAAATTTGAACTTTGCATACACCACATCAACTGCATTATCCTCATCAGCCATCTCCGTCACCTCGTCAAAGAACTCAATCAAATTATTTAAGTATTATTTAACTACTCTGTATTAGCTTTCTTTTATTATACTGTATTTGTGGAAGTGACTATAAGTTTTGTCCTAGATTGCCACTTCCAAACCTTTCATAATGCTCTGTTGAACTGACTAGACTGCAGTTTCTGGATTTATATTTACACTCCTCATGACCAAGGATGTAAAATTTGCATTTCTCCAGTCCTCGACCACCACCTAAGTCTACGGGAGGTACTGTAAAATTATGGTCTGTATTGGTGCATTTCCTAACCTTATTCCTTCAGCAGTCTTGGATATATCCATTTTCACCCTTTAGGTACAGCCAGCCTTTCGACTGCTTCCTCTATATCAATCTTCAGCCTGTTCCATATCGCAACTCCTTTTTCACTATGACTTCGACTACACCATCTTTGGTAAAGGTAGATGTAAAGTGCTTATTTAGTACCTCATTTATACCTCCATACTTAATCCCTTTTTTGTTCCCAATTGGCCCCATTCCTCTCTTACCTTTTACTATATAATAAAATTTTCAGAATTCCTTCCATGACTGCTACATCTTTCTCATTGTTCAACTTATTTACTTTTCTACTTCCCTCCTGGACACTTATCATTCAGCTCAGTTCCTCCTTGTATTTTCAATCTGATGTCCATAATACAAACCTTTGTACTTGTCATTCTACTGTATTTCTTTATTCATCTAGGGAACAAGGCATCTGGTTGCCCCGACTTTCATTTTTGTGGGAGTATACCCTGATTGTACTCAAACCATCTTCTCTTTAAAGCTAGTCCATTTTTCTGTCAGAGTGTTGCATGTCTGTCTTTAATTCCAATATACCAAGGAAAGATCCATTCTCACAGGTCTGAAAATAACCCTCCTCCAAGTAACTATTTTTACTTTAGCTTGCTCCTTGTCCTTTTATGATAATGACCGTAAGATACAGGAACAGAATTAGGCCATCCAACCATTCAATAATGGCTGATGTGTTTCTCAACCCCATTTTCCTGCCTTCTCCCCATAACCCTTGATCCCCTTACTAATCGAGAACATCTGTTTCTGTCTCTGTTCTTACTAATCAAGAACCTAAGTATCTCTGTCTTAGATAGATTCAGTGAGGTAGCCTTACCGCCCTCTGTGGCAATAAATTCCATAGATGAAATACTCTCTGGCTGAAGAAATTCCCCTTCATCTCAGTTTTAAAGGGTCATCCCTTCACACTGAGGCTGTGCCTTTGAGTCCTGGTCATTCCTACTAGTGGAAACATCTCTGTGTCTACTCTGTCCAGGCCCCTCTGTATTCTGTAAGTTTCAATCAGATTCTCCCTTATCCTTTGAAACTCCTTTAAGTACAAACCTATAGCCCTGTACTGCACCTCATTTAAGTCTTAGAGTCATACAGCACAGACACAGACCCTTCGGTCCAACTCGACCATGCCAACGAGGTTCCCCAAACTAAATTAGTCCCACTTGCCTGCATTTGGCCCATATCCCTCTAACCTTTCCTATTCATGTACCTGTCCGAATGTCTTTTAAATTTTGTAACTGTACCTGCATCTGCTACTTCCTCTGGCAGGTCATACAAACCACCCTCTGTGTGAAATGGTTTCCCCTCGAGTCCCTTTTAAATCTTTCTCCTGTCACCTTGAAATTATGCCCTCTAGTTTTGAACTTCCCAACCCTAGGGAAAAGGCCTTTGCTATTCACTTTATCAACGCCCCTCATGATTTTAAAAATCTCAGAAGAATACCCCTCAACGTCCTAGGGTCCAGTGGAAAAATGTCCCAGCCTATCCAACCTCTCCTTATAACTGAAACCCTCCAGATCCTGTAACATTCTTATAAATCTGCACCGTTTCCAATTTAATTATATCCTTCCTATAGCAGGTTGGCCAGAACTGTACGCAGTAATCCAAAAGGGACTTCACTAGTGTCCTGTACAGCCACAACACGACATCCCAACTCCTAAAATCAATGCTCTGACCAATGAAGGTAAGTGTGCCAAACGCCTTCTTCACCACCCTGTCTATCTGTGGCGCCACTTTCAATGAACTATATACTTGCACCACTAGGTCTCTCTGTTCAACAACACTCCCAAGGGCCCTCTCATTAACTGTGTAAGTCCTGCCCTTGTTTGTCATACCGAAAAGCATACGTTACATTTATCTAAATTATACTCCATCTGCCTCCTCAACCCTTCGGCCCAGTTGATCAAGATCCCTGACAAGCTCTTCGTCCCTGGGATCACACTTGTAAACATCCTCTGGCCCCCTCCAGTGCCAGCACATCCCTTCCCTTGATGTGGAGCCCAAAACTGCTCACGATATTCCAAATGCAGTCTGACCAGAGCCTTATGCAGCCTCAGGAGTGCATCTTTGCTCTTGTATTTGAGCCCTCTTGAAACGAATGCTGATACTGAATTTGACTTCCTAACCACCAACTGAACCTTAATCTTAAGAAAGTCCTGAACTAGGACTCCCAAGTCATAGAGTCATACAGCATGGAAAAAGACCCTTCGGTTCAACCAATCCATGAGAACCATAATCCCAAACTAAACTAGTTCCACCTGCCTGTGCTTGGCCCATATCCCTCCAAACCTTTCCTGGTCATGAACTTGTCCAAATGTCTTTCAAACATTGTAACTGTACCTGCATCCACCACTTTCTCCGACAGTTCTTTCTAAGCAAGAACCACTCTGTGTAAAAAGGTTGCCCCTCAGTCCTTTTCAAATGTTTCTCCTGTCACCTTAAAAATATGCCTCCTAGTTTTGAACTCCCCAACCCTTGTCATTCACCTTAGCTATGCCCTTCCTGATTTTATAACCTGCAATAAGGTCACCCCTCAACTTCCTAGTGCTCCAGTGAAAAAAGTCCCAACCTTTCCAGTCCATTTTTATACCTCAAACCCTCCATTCTCAGCAACATCCCGGTAAGTCTTTTCTGAGCCACCTCTAGTTTAAGAATATCCTTCCTATAACTGGGCAACCAAAACAGCACATACCACTTGTCCAAACTCCTGTACTCAACGGTCAGAGCCACAACATCCCTTTGTACTTCAGATTTCTGAAGCCTCTTGCCAGTTTAGAAAATAATCTATGCCTCTGCTCTTCCTACTCAAGTGCATAACATCAGACTTTCCCACAATGCAGCCCAGATAAGGTATCCTGAACTCAGACACAAGGCAGGCAACACAGCCTTTGGGACACTTGATCCTGGTCACAAAGAACAGTACCAGGGTCAAAGACTAAACTATCCCTGAATAGAATGATATTTTTCTTCACTTCCCCCCTCTTCAATGGCTCCCTGTATGACAATACTGTGGTCAGTTTGCTCATCCTTTATCCTGCCCAAAATACAAAAGTCATCCATTCCATTGCTCAGATAGCAGATTCTCAGAATTACCAATTGTTAATTCAACAACTATTGTAATTCTGTTTAGGTGCAGTGGATATTGACGAATAGTATTGCAAAGTTGCAACATATTCTCAGTGGAAATAATCTCACTGCATGTTAATAACAATACCTGGCTATCTAATATTGGATTTCACTGTACTCCATGTGTTATTTTGCATCCTCTTCATATTGATTCATACAGTGAAATTTCTTTAATTGTTCTACCAGCGATGTTTCAATATGAATCAAAGCAAATTCTTCAGCATTCACAACGTAATTTAACATAACGGAATGAGAAGGAAAGAAGTAGTTGCATTTACATTGCACTTGTGCCAATTAAACCGTTGTTATTATAATATAGGAAAGTAATGTTAACTTTGCAACTTGGTGTTATACATTCTTCTGAAGATGCAACTTAGGCACTTCTACTTTCTCAAATTTAATAATGTTGCAGATATATTAAAGAACTGCAATAATTATTATCATAGAATAGAATCATAGAATCTCTACAGTGTGGAAACAGGCCATTTGGCCCAACAAGTCCACACCGCCCCTCCGTACAGCACCCCACCCAGACCCATTTCCCTACGTTTTCCATGTCTAACCCACCTAACCTAAACATCCCTGGGCATTATGGGCAATTTAGCATGGCCAGTCCATCCACCCTGCATATCTTTGGACTGTGGAGGAAACCAGAGCACCCAGAGGAAACCGACACAGACACGGGGAGAATGTGCAACCTCCACACAGACAGCTGCCCTATGCTGGAATCGAACTTGGGTCCCTGGTGCTGTAAGGCAGCAGTGCTAACTACTGAGCCACCGTGCCACCCCCCAGGTGAATGACGGACACGTTGGATCCAAAATAAATAACTAGCGTGCTCTTAGGCACAGGTGGGGATCGAACCTATAGCCTTTGGTTTACAAGACCAACACCTTCCTACTTGGCCACCGTGCCCACTATTGATGTTACAATTTTTAAAAAATTATGTAAGATGGTGTACAGGTAGAAAAACAAAACAGATGGAAAGTAAAATTAACAAAGCGTGGGAACTTAGAAAATTGTAAAATAGGTGAAACTCTACGGGATCTACTTTGAACAGCAGAACTAATTGCAATATATTTATTGCCTGGCTAACACATTGTGTTAGGGCCACGCATAACCTGTTGACGATTTCATGTAAGAATAGAAAAATAGTTCAAAAAATTATAGCTTATGGAACAAGTCGACAGAACCTTTCAGAGCTTATATGAAGGATGTGGACCATCCTGAGTTGTATAGTGACATGTTATTGTATTGTAACTTGTATGAATGCGTAGCTGAATGACTGTACTTATAATTGGAGTCGTAGCCTTTGTCTCCAAGTAGTTCTTTCCTTTGAAAGTCTGTAGGTAGGCTGAATATCTAGTACAGATATGAACTAATCAACTTTGTTTGCCACAGCCATTAATATCATGGCAAATATTTCACTAGCCTTAGGTTTTATTAGAGATAGGGAAGAGATGTGGGATGGGGTTCTCTACTTCCTCCTCTTAACTGAAAATAAAGGAATAGTTTTTTTAATCCTTTGACTGCTGTAATTGGTAAAAGCAGACAAATGACCAGATTATACTATAAGTTTTAAGAAAGAAATATAAATTATGATTGCGATTCAACATCCAATTGAATCTGCAGTCACACTCACTCACCCATCCAATTACATAGGAAAAGGTTGTGATTGCAAACACTTAGGTCTTAATCCAAAAATTCACAGTCACAGTTGCTTCTTACAAGATGAAGTTGTGAAATATTGCAGGTCTATGATTCCATTTTGGTCCACTGAAGGGTCTGGAGGTTCTGGAAGATTAATCCTCTGTAGCTTTTGGTTGTAAAAATTGGTTTCTCTTGTTGCAATCCAGTCAAGATGTTACTGAATTCTATCAGAGAAAAAATAGGTTTTCTCAAAGAGATAGGCAACTGCCAACCAAATCCTCTGCATGCTGCTAGTTCTTAGGCAGGTTCCTGTTCTTCACTGGTCTGGATATTTTCTCTGTCCCCACTTCAAAAGTGTGTCTATTGAAAGTCCTTATCTATAAATCTATATTCTGGCATGTGTCCGGTGGGTTTCTGACCATTATCCTCACTTAGGCCTCTGGCAACTAGACCATTAGATCATAATGGAGCCCAAGTTTTGCCACTTCACACGTCATTTTGACAAAAGCTTTAATTTTTCACACTGCTTCTTTGGAATTCTAAACTCCAAAGCTGAAAGATTTACAAATGATATTCTGAACCAGTTTCCTGAATTATTTGGATAAAGGCAAACTCAGCAATGACCTGTTAGATGTCACTGACTCGCGAACCATTTCAACTCCCCCTCCCATTCCTCAAACGACATGTCCATCCTGGGCCTCCTGCAATGCCACAATCATGCCACCCGAAGGCTGCAGCAACAGCAAATCATATTCAGCCTGGGAACCCTGCAGCCCAATGGTATCAATGTGGATTTCACAAGTTTCAAAATCTCCCCTCCCTCAACCGCATCCCAAAACCAGCCCAGCTCGTCCCCGCCTCCCTAACCTGTCCCTCCTCCCACCTCAAGCCCCACCCCCATCTCCTATCTACTAACATCATCCCACCCCCTTGACCTGTCCGTCCTCCCTGGACTGACCTATCTCCTCCCTACCCCCCCCACCTACACTCACCTTTACTGGCTCCATCCCCGCCTCTTTGACTTGTCTGCCTCCTCTCCACCTATCCTCTCCTCTATCCATCTTCTATCCGCCTCCCCCTCTCTCTCTATTTATTTCAGAACCCTCTTCCCCTCCCCCATTTCTGAAGAAGGGTCTAGGCCCGAAACGTCAAGCTTTCCTGCTCTTATGATGCTGTTTGGCCTGCTGTGTTCATCCAGCTCCACACCTTGTTATCTCGGATTTTCCAGCATCTGCAGTACCTATTATCCCAAAAGTTTGTTTGTATTGCATTGTCTAGGAAAGGGGATTAGCTCTAGCCCCTGGTATAATTGCTTGTGTATTAGGGGGCGGTTAGCTCAGTTGGCTGGAAGGCCAGTTTGTGATGCAGAATGATGCCAACAGCATGATTGGTCAATTCACCACCCATTGAGGTAACCATGAAGGGTTCTTCTTCTCAACGTCTCCCCTCACCTGGGCAGTCATCATTCCTTCAATGAGAAAGCACTTATGGTCTGGTAAGACGATGGAAATATTACCTAACTTGTCAGCGAGGAAAGGTCACCTGATTGCGAGACTCCATTTTGTTTTAAAAGTGTTATCTTTTCTCCATTTTGTTTTTAAGGTAAAGTGTCCATTTTGAATTAAAACACCAGAAATCCATGACTCCGTATTGCAACAATGTGACAGTTTGGTCTAAACCAGTAAGCAATTTTTTTCAGGCTGCAGTGGGATGGGCAGATGGGGATTGATGATGATGGAAGGGTGTCTTCACTGGTCTTTCATGCTGATGATTGGATTAATTCATGTTGATTATCAAGCTGATGGCAGGGAATTTGGGGTTTCCACAAAAATATTTGCTTATTATGCAGCGTTTAGTTGTCTGAAGGTAGCACAGTCTTACTAGACCATATAAGTTTAGTGTAGCCTTTTAGCATGTCTGCATTTAACCTAATTGTGTTTCCACGTTATATTAAGGTGATTGAATGCAGTTTACATAGTCTTATTGCATGGAAAGATAATACGACAATGGTGTTCTAAAATTTGAATAAAACTCTATTTCTAGACAGTGAATCTGATGCTGAAATACAATTATAATGAAGTTCATTTTTGCAGAAATAACAACACTGAATTGTGCTTAAAGTGGAAAGTGATGAAACTACTATAGAAGTCATGTTATAAGATTATTTTGCAATCGGAAAACCAAATTAGACTCATAGATTTTCTTACTGACTTCTTTGCGTTCAACTAATTATACTGTATCTTGAAATGCACTGCTTTAATATTCACCCGTGAACTGCAACATTTTGCGGGTGATGGAAAAATATAGTAGTAAATTGTACTGTACTTAACTGCTTGGCAGATATGAACTCTACTTGATAAAGACAACAATTCCCAGCCATAGTGCCAAATTGTTCTGTTTGGGAGCAATTGTAATCAATGCAACATTGTTATAGATGCTTTAAGCAAGATGTGCCCACCAAAACAACAAACAGGATAAGTATTCTGGATATACAAGCCAAGGAATGAATTAGTTATCAAGTCTGACATTGCAAAATGACTCAATATGGTCTCTAACGGCATAAACTAGCACCTGACACAGTTGTTAGCATTGTTGCCTCATAGTTGCCATGGAGCCAGGTTCAATTCCAGCCTTAGATGAACGCCTGTGTGCAGTATGCATGTTCTCCCTGTGGCTGCGTGGGTTTCTGCTTGTTTCCTTCCACAGTTCAAAGATGTGTAGATTAGGTGGATGGGCTGTGCTAAATTGTCTTGTAGTGTCCAGGCTTTGCAGACTACGTTGACCTTCAAATGAACAGTACTAGAAGCCACAAATTATGTCTTTGGAACTCAAAAGAAGAAACCAATGAAATTGATTTAGTGAAAATCCTAATCAGAGAACTATTGCGTGGCAAAAACCTAGCATGTGTACCAAGAGTGGGAAATGAAGACATGTTTGATGCTAAGAAATCACTCCAGGAGACCGACAGGATCCTGCTGAAGCAGCTGCGTAGAATGTGAGATACATGGGCCAAATGATCCAGAGAGCTTCATGTCTCCAAATAATCAGCAGCAAATATGGATTTTTTGAGAGTGAACAGGCTGTGACTTGACCTATGGATCTTTAGACATGTGGAATAGGATATCCCACAAGGTCGTGGAGTCCAGACTGCAGGAGTAGTTTACTTTTCCTTCTGCATTGTCCAGTCATTTGAGACTACTGCCTTGAGTGGCATCCCTGAGACAGATGCCATCAAAATCCAGAGCAATGCTGTTTGATTGTCACTACACTATTTATAATCTACCTGACAGTGGTTATTCATCTCATCAAAGTTTAACTGCTCTCTGTTGTGACTATTAAATACAATCCAGCTGAAAATCTCTTTAGCCTCCATTTCCTCTGTGCCAAAATGAAACTGACCACCATAGACACATGTGACCTGCAGTATTTGGATGATTGCAGTACAGGTAGTTCACCCATAATGTGATAGCCGAGTTCTTGTGTGAGTTCTCACGCTACAGAAATTCGCACAATAGAACATTGCCATAGAAAATCACATTAAAGGGAAATCGCTATACTGTGTAGCAGAAAGTTCACGTTATCCAAACAGCATTCACTATTCATAAATGGCGTTATAGCCAATTCACATTAACAAGACACGTATTATAGTAGAACTACCTGTAATACTGCTCACTCTGCACCAGATTTGCAAGCCTGTCTTGATCTCTTCAACTCTGCATTCAGGAGACTCAGCCTGTTCTTGAATTTGCCAACGAAAAACTCATCTATCGATCCAGACCTGCTCAGTCAAATGTACAGCCTCCCATGTATACTGGAGGAGATGCTGTAGAGCATGTTGAAGAATTCCCACACCCTGGAGACCATTGGTGAGGAGATCCAACACCTAATCAGCTGCATCAGCTCTGCATAATACAGAGTTATGCAGTTGACAACAAAGATGTCCACAAGTCAACAAAAGTCCTTGAGTACAGAGGAATTGTCATCGTCCTGCTCCTGTACTGTAGTGAAACCAAGGTTGTGTACCAGGAGCACATAAGGGAGGGAGAGAGAAATTCCATCAGTGAGACCTCTGTCACATTTTGTGGGGCTAGCACTCAATACTCGCACAGAAGTTATATCACAAAGTATAGGATTGACAAACCATCATGGAGTCAAGAATGCCGCAGGTGATCACATGTACAAAGGAAAAGAACTTTAATCTGTTTGTTACAACCAAAGAGGAGTCTAACTGCTTATGATAGATGATAAGATTCAAGCAACAATTCTACACAACCATTTGGCAAGCCACAAAACAGAGTATGCACTACAAATAAAGTCAATGCATATTCAAAGGCACTAGTGACTTGATCATATTGCCATTCCTTCACTGTTGGTGTGTCAAAATGCTGAAACCTCTTTCCTAACTGCATTCTTGGTGTGCCTCCACCACATTGATTAAGGAGTTCACCATCACCAGCTCAAGAACAGTTAAAGTAAGGCAATAAATACTTAACAAATGACACCCACATCATATGAAAACTCTTTTTACAACTTTGCCGCAAATACCACGGAGCAACAGGTTGGTTCCTACTCTGTCTTCTTTGACCTGTCTGAAGCTTTTAGATACATTTTAGATACGTACAATACAGAAGTCTTGTTGAAACCTTAGACAAATCTATACATTCTGAAAGGGTTTTATTTCTGATACCATAAGACCATAAGATATTGGAGTATAATAAGGTCATTAGCCCATTGAGTCTACTCCACCATTCAATAATGGCTCTTGTGTTTCTCAACCGTATTCTCCCGCCTTCTCCCCATAACCTGTGATCCACTTAATCTTAAATACACTTATTGACTTGGCCTCCGCAGCTTTCTGAATCATGGCAATGAGTTCAAGGGTACCAATCTCCTTTTAGCTTTTACTTGATAATGCCCCTGAATGTCAGTACCTTCCCAGAATTCACTAAAATAATCATCAGGAATGGGTGCATGAGTAAATGCTCCCAAACTTTTGAAATGAAAGCACATGTTTAACAAAGACCACTTGCACCATTTCAAAAAACTGGTCTAATTGTCACCAATATGTATATGTTAATAAGAACCAGGAGGATGACATATTTGGTACCACACTGGAAAGGATGGATTTTGAATCGAATGGATGATCCTATAATGTTGTTAATTCATTCCATGCGACCATACCATGACAGAACATGTGTTGTATCCAAGATAGATTTTCATTATCTTATTTGTTTGTAATGTTTACAGTGTTGGTTAACCAATGTTAAATTTATGTCATGATATGCTTGTTAATTCTACACTAGCTTCAGACTGATTTACAAAGTTGCTAAAGTATTTGTTGCAGTTTTTTTTCCCTCTTCCCAAATGGCTTTGTCATCTATTTTGAGAAATCTTTTTAATGTGTTGTGCCTCATTAATGACTTTGAATCACATGTTCATAACAAACTTGGTAAAACATTCAATATAAATATTATATCATGGTTATAATGTAGTTGTCAACGTAGAGTTGCTTGTAAAGCAATACATCAATTTACATTCATGCTAAATTTTGATTTCAGTTAATAGAACTGTCAAATAAATTAGCAATTATATCAAGTCATCTTTGCTAATAAGTGCAAAAAATATTAAGGTTATTTCTGAAAAAACTGCTAGCATGTACATCTGCCTGTTACCATTTTAAAACAAAAGAACCTTATCTTAGGAACAACATAACATATAATTTGCATGTTAACCCAGGATTTATGAGAGTTGTGTGTTTTTATAGGTAGCTAGACAACTGTTATAGTTTGGAAAGTGGAACAAACCCAGATTCCAAGGCAATGTATTTTTTTTCAGCATGAACCAAGGGGTAGACATGCAAGGGAAGGTTAGATCAGATATGAAATGAGTTATTGATAATTTGCATCCGTTCCACAATAGAGAATTGTTATTTTAAACTCGTCTTTTAAGATTTTAGTAAGTTTATCCAATGAACCACTGAGACATTCAAACCAGAAGAGTTTTAATCAGTTTTAGTCTCTGCTTTACTAACTGATCACAGTAGATTTGATCATTAAAGTTATTACAATAATCTCGCCTGCTCCCGTGTTAAGTTAGAAATATTTTAACCAGGGCCCTAGTCTTGATCATTTCTGATATTGGATTCTTAAGGGGCTTGACAAGGTAAATGCTGACAGGATGTTTCCCCTCATGGATGAGTCTAGGAGCAGAAGGCATACTCTTGTACTAAAGGAGTGCCAAGTTAAGACTGCAATTAGGAAGAAATTCTTCCCTCAAAGGGTTGAGAGTCTTTGGAACTGCTTGTCACAGAGAACTGAGGGAGCAAAGTCCTTCTGTGTATTTAAGACTGAGATAGATTCTTGATCAGTGGGGGAATCAAGGGTTGGAAGGAAAGATCAGGAAAGTGAATGCGAGGAATGTCTCATCAGCCATGACTGGCAGAGCAGGCTTGAGGGGCAGAATGGCCTACTCCTGTTCCTATTTCTATTGGAGTTATTGTCTTATCATAGCTCCTGTTGTAAATGCACACTTGGATTTTGTGGGAAAAGAGGTAGAGATTGGGCTGTCATCACCTTGCTTTTCAGACAGCCTATTAATATTTAATGCCAAAAGCCACTTCAATAAGATTGGTTTGGGGTGATTGTACCCCTAGTGAATTGGCTGGGTTGGCGTTGTCATGTAAAATCTACCTCTGCTTTAAGTGCCTTTGTACACAGTCATTAAACACAAATCACTTGTACCATCCAACACAGAGCTGGGAAGTTTCTGCCCATTATCTCTGTTTTTCTCCTGTTTCTCCCTCCACGGTGCTGTCTACTTTCAGCATTTTCTGATTTTACTGGGAAATTAAAATAAGAAAGACCAATATCATGGAATATATTGATGTCAGGAACAGGAAACTTGTTTAGGTAAACACTTTAACTCTCCAAAGGGAGATTGCATGTTGCTGCTCATGCAATGCAATTAATTATCTCAAAAATAAATAACAATATTAGCATTCAAGCAATACAATGAAATAACGGCTGAAATTTTCTGAATTTATTTTATTAATTTTTCTAGGGTCTTTTTTAATTTATTCATAGGATGTGGGTGTCACTGGCTAGGCCAGCATTTATTGCTCATCCATAGAAGCCCTTGAGAAGGTGGTGGTGAGTGGCCTGCATGAGTTACAGCTGTTTATTTGGTGTAGTTAGGCCCATAATGCTGTTTGCAAGGGAGTTGCACAATTTTGACCTAGCAGCACTGAAGCAACGGCAATATATTACTGAGTCAGGATGGTGTAAAGGTTGGAGGGAAACTTGCAGATGGTGGTGTTCCCACATACCTGCTTCCCTTGTCTTTCTGGTTGTTGTTTGTTGAGAGTTTGGGAGTTGTTGTCATAGGAGTTTGGTGAATATTTTTAGTGCATCTTGTCGAGGGTGCACACTGCTAATACTGAGCATCAGTGGTGGAAGGAGTTTAAGTTTGTGGATCTGGTGCCAATTCAGGGAACTGCTTCATCCTACATGCTGCCAAGGGTTGTTGGATTGTACTAATTTGGGAAAGTGGGGAGTATTTCATCAGACTCCTGACTTGTGCCTTGTAGATGATGGAAGGCTTTGGGAATGAGGAGGTACGTTACTCTCTGTAGGATTCCTAGCCCCTGATGTGCTTGTGGCCCACAGTATTTATGTGGCTAGCCCAGTTAAGTTTCTGGTCAATGGTAATCTCAGGATATTGATATTGGGGGAGTTCAGTGATGCTAATGCCATTGAATGTCAAAGGGCAATGGTTGGATTCTCTTTTATTGGAGATGGTTATTTCGTGTGATGCAAATGTAACTTCCCATTGTTGAATTTGAATGTCAACACTTGATGGTTGTCATTCTGGATATTTATAATAATGATTGTTATTTACTATCAGAAATCAGTCAGATTGCCATCAACAGAAAGCAAAATATCTCTCAAAAAAGAACTGAAAGCAATTTTTCAAATTTGGTCATAGCCAAAGTAATCATTATTAATGACTGGTATAAGGAACTCTGATGGTAAAAAGGTAACTGTGGATAAAATGAAAAGCTTGCCCAGAAGGTGTATGAAACTATGATTTGCTTTTATACGCTGGACAGCCAGTTGTTAAAAGGAAAAAAAAAACAAGAGTTCATCTTTGCGTGGAACAGGTATGTTCACAGAATGAAACAGTACAAGTACTTTTTTTTCAGAGAAGTCAGAGTTAACATTTCAGGTCCAGTGGCCCTTCCTCACAACCCGAAACGTTACCTCTGATTTCTCTCCTCAGATGCTGCCAGACTTGCTGACCTTTTCCAGCAATTCTCGTTTTTGGTTCTGATTTCCAGCATCTGCAATTCTTTCAGTTGCTATTTATCTTTTGACTCCATCTGCTCATTTGTCAGTAAATGTTACTTTACTCGTGCTCAAGTAAATGTCTGATCAATGCCCTCCATTTAACGTCAGTAAATATGGAGCTGGAAAAGCACAGCTGGTCAGACAGCATCCGAGGAGCAGGAAAGTCAATGTTTCGGGCTGAAACCCTTTGTCAGGACTTGGGAGGAGAGGATCACCAAAATAAAGATAGGGAGAGGGGTGGGGCAGGAGGGAGCGTAGGTGACCTGCTGTGTTCCTCCAGCTCCACTCTGCATTGACTCTGACTGCGGTATCTTTAGTTCTTGCTGTCTCCGAGGTACTGGGTCCGATGTTGTTTGTCCTTTTGATGAACGATTTGGATGAGAATTTAGGAAGCATGGTTTGTAAGGTTGCGCGTGACAGTGAAGAAGGTTATCTAAGTTTAGAAAGGGATCTTGGTCAATTGGGCCAATGGGCCAAGGTGTGGCAGATAGAGTTTAATTTCAATAATTTGGATAAATGCCAACTGCTGCATTTTGGTAAGATGAACAAGGGCAAGACTTATAAAGTTAATGGTAGGGCCCTGGGGAGTGTTGTCGAACAGAGAGACCTAGGGGTTCAGATACAAATTTTTTGAAAGTCGCATTGCAGGTAGACAAGGGTGGTTAAGAAGGCATTTAGTATGCTTGCCTTTATTGCTCAGACCGTTGAGTAAAGGAGTTGGGATGTCATGTTGTGTTTACAGGACATTGGTAGGGCCTCTTTTAAAGTACTGTGCTATAAGAAGGATATTATTAAGTTGGAGAGGATGCAGTCAATATTTTACCAGGATGTTACCAAGACTGGAAGGTTTGAGTTATAAGGAGAGGCTGGCTAGGCTGGGACTTTACTCATTGGGCTGTAGGAGGTTGAGGGGTCAGCTTATAGAGGTTTAAAAAATCATAAGCATAGATTAAGGTCAATAGCAAAGGTCTTTTCCCTAGGATAGGGTGTTCAAAACTAGAGGGCATTTTTTAGGGTGAGATGAGAAATATTTAAAAGGGGTCTGAAGGACAATCATTTCGCATAAAGGGTCATTCATATGTGGAATGAACGGCCAGGTATAGTGGTAGATGCAGGTACTGTTACAACATTTAAAAGGCATTTAGACAGGTACATGGATAGGAAAAGTTGAGAGGGATATTGGCCAAATGCAGGCAAATGGCACTAGCTTAGTTTGGGGAAAAATGGTTGGCATGGACAGGTTGGACTGAAGGGTTTGTTTCTGTGATATATGACTCAATGACTCTAAATGTTAAGACTAATAAAGCAATGACTTCAATAAAAACAAAGATAGCAGTACTTCCTTTGCACAAAAGTTGTTTTACAAGATATTTATGCACTAACTGTGAAGAGTCAGTGTGATGCTAGAAGCATAAAACCTTTCTGCTCTTACTTGAAAGGGTCATCTATTTTTATGCATTCATCCGATGTATAACACTGATCTATTTAATAGCTAGGTTTAATTAGTAGAAAATGATCCGATTATACTTCTAAGAACTTCTCTCCAGTTATTACTGCTTACAATGACAAAAACTGCTTACAAAAGTTATTACTGCTTACAAAAACACAAGTCTACCCCGATGACCTGTTAAGTTTTATTTCCTTCGCATGAATCATATTTGATGACAATCAAAAATGTTATAAAACTTTGAGAACATAATATTGTAGTGTCTGTGTACAGATTGACAACAGAGATTTATCCCAGGTAAAATAGATTGCTGCCTTTATACAAATGAAAATTTATGAACTATTGAAAAATAAGGGCTGATTTCCCTGTGCCAGCAGGTGATGCATTGCCAGGACTAAACAGACCACATTTGATTGTTTGCTGTATGCTTAATAAATTGGCTTCACTTGTAAGTGCCAATGTGTATCAGCTAACTTAGGTTTTAAGAAGTTGGAAGTTGTTCCTTCCCCTAATCAGCAGGGAGGCATTTGTTCGTGTGCTAATAGAAACAGGATGCACTACAGTGCCTTCAGAGTTTGAATAACTTACTTGCGTTGCTGTGATGTACCTATGAAGAGTGGTCATTTGGTGAACTACAGCACAAATCTTGGACTATTAGAAATGCGGTGAGTAAATTGGGAAATAAAAATGGAATGATGGTTAATCATGATCCTAGGGGAGGCAATGGCCGAGTGGTATTATTGCTGGACTATTAATCCTAGAGACCTAGGTTGGAGTTAGGAGTCTAATGATGACCATGATTCTATTGTGAGTTGTTGGAAAAACCCATCTGGTTCACTAATGTCCTTTAGAGAAGGAACCTGGCCTACATGTGACTCCAGGCCTACATGTGACTCCAGACCCACAGCAGTGTGGTTGACTCTTAACTGCTCTCTGGACAATTAAAAGTTTGGGCAATAAATGCTGGCCTCATCCTGTGAATAAATTTTTAAAAATCCAAACCAGACTTGTTTTGATGTATAATTATGGTGTTTAATCCAGTGCTGTAGATTTATTTTGTGGCATTTTATACTAATTTTCTCCACTGTTCAGCTGAAGTTACTGATTCAGGTTGAGGTATGATTGGAAAGGAACGAGAACTCTTGTAATCTCACTTGAGAGGCTATCTGTTTGCTGTGAGCACCGATAGAGAATACCATCTGGCCAGTCAGCCATGGGGGCCTTACCTGAATGTCTCAATTTCTTTCTTATCCAATGTCCACACTTGCAAATCTCAGTATAAACCATATGCAGTGTGCCTTCCATGGCCAGAAGATGCTGTGGCTAGATTTTATCACTTGATTAACAAACAGCTGGAGAATACCAAATGCAGTTTTTTGTACAATGCTATTGTAAACGTTTTCTTTGTGTGAAATGATATAGTAAGCCAATAATGAAACCCAAAGCCTGCCTGGTCTGTGTGACTCTGAGCAATGCTTTGAGGCACTGGTCCTATACGTATCTTGAACAGACATTGCGACTGCAGTGGTTTACAAAATGTTTGTTGTTTGGTGCCATGCGTGTTGTAAAGATACATACTTTGATGAGAAATTACAGCTGTCTGCTGAGAGCCTGTAAAATCAGCCAAGACACACTATTGCTGCACTGTACGGATATTCATTAGCAACTCTTCTGATCAAATTAAAAAGTAACTGTTTCAAAGTACATATTAATCTATGTTTGAAATGCCTGCAATAGAAGGACACACAAAAGTACAGTGATCTGGAGTGGTGAGCTGTGGATTTGTGCTTCACAATCCACCACATGATTAAAATCAGAAATTGCTACAAAAACTCAGCAGGTCTGGCAGCATCTGTGGAGAGAAAGCAGAGTTAACGTTTTGGGTCCAGTTACCCTTCTTCAGAACAGGATTTCATTCTATTTCACCTTGCTGGGCAGTTTCATTTGCAGTTGGCTAGCCACAGCATTTAATTGCTCTGTGCTGTATTTCTGAACACGTCCTAGAAAGGCACCGTGCCTTAAAAAATGAAAAAAATTCCGACATGTTCAAGAGGTCTCCATCTTGCACTGTATATCCAGTTGATAGTCAGCCTGCTAACCAGCCCCCCAGTCAGTTTACTAGGTCAACTGTGCATATAGTGCAATAGTATTCGTAGTAAGCATATAACCTAGACTGTACATTTAAGTCTGGACATTATATTGCTTTGCATACTTAGTTAATAGAATTCAATGCGTCTGACTTTGATGTGAGCCTAACATTTTGTATAATTTTGAAAACCCAAATGCCATTAGTCGTGGCAACACGTGGGTACTAGAAGGTGGTGACAACAAGCCTGCACAAGAAATTGATGACAGCGAGGTAATGAAAGTTGAAAGATTATTTCAACAGTGGCAGTTGAGGGAAGTTATTTTCCCAACAGTCACACACCACCTGTTTGAGTTCAAAAAGCTGAAGTTAACAACCAAGACTAAAGTGCTACAACCAAAACTGAAGGCTACAACTTTGCTGAAGGAAGAAGTATTTGAGAACACAAACTCTCTTTCTCTCTCTCTCTCTCTCTCCCTCTCTCTGTCTGTCTCTCTCTCTCTCTGTCTGTCTCTCTATCTCTGTATCTTTGTAATTAACAGGAGTCCACAAATGTATAAAATAGCTGTATTGGAATGTGTTGAATGGACAGGAAATGCTTCTAGAATGAAATACACCACAATACAGAAAGAATGCACTGAAAAAACTATTTCTCAAGATTTTAAAAAGCCTTATCTGTGTCCTGAAGTCAATTAATTACATCATTTCATTTCTCTAAAATGGCATGAAAAAAGAAAAGAGGCTTGTGACATCGGAACTCTTCTTTTTGGCACCAACGCTGCCTATAGGCATCTTAAAGCAGCAGCTGTGAAAGCTACAATGAAAGAAAAAAAGAGAAGTTAAAAGAGGTCAAAGGAAGAAAAATTAAGAGAAGCCCCGTACTCCAGCAAAGATTTTTCTTGTGAGATTCTTCAAAGTGTACAGGACAGCACAGGAAAGATCGAAAGCAAACATTTAAACATGGACCGGCATTCCAGTGGCTTTCAATCAGAATTCCAATTAATTATGTACAGAAAGAATCTTCGCTGAATTGACCAATAAATTGACCAAAATGAGACCGGCTGCTAAACATTATATTACTCTGGAGAATGAAAGCTTGAAAATAATTTAAACCTCCCGCATTTTCAATGATGATTGCTAGGACCCAGGAAACATTTTCCAAGTCTTAGAAAATCAACTTAATGCCAGAGTCAAATTCAAAATGTAGGCTTATATTCATCTAACACAACCAGCAGCTGGGTGAAATGATTCACCAAATTAGTAGGCAGATGTCAACTTCAATGTATAAAATTTGATTTCATCAAAGATATCTTAACTGAAAGGTTGATGGAACTGCTCATTGCCTATTCACTTATCAAATCTTTCTGAAAGGTATTTCTGAACAAATCTAAAGATTTTGCCATTGAAACCTAGGTGACAGGTGCAAGTTCAAAGCAATTATAACATGCTGACAGAATCTGCAGGCGCTTGATTCTGCAACTGCTGTGGTAG
Source organism: Ginglymostoma cirratum (assembly GCA_024137785.1). Taxonomy (NCBI): domain Eukaryota; kingdom Metazoa; phylum Chordata; class Chondrichthyes; order Orectolobiformes; family Ginglymostomatidae; genus Ginglymostoma; species Ginglymostoma cirratum. The sequence goes on from JAHRHZ010000070.1 coordinate 12,578,930, forward strand.
CTATCAAAAAGAATAGTAGAATTATCAAGATGTGTCTGAAATATGCTTGTCTCATCAATCAAAACAGTACCCAGCGCTTCATGACATATGCAAGCTACATTCAAAAAGAGATCATTGGGCGAAGGTATGCAAGAGGTCCAAGTATTTGGAGAAACCCAAAGTTCAACACAATGCTCCACAGCAACACGTGTAGAAGAGCCAACCAAGGAACAATACCAAACTTCTTTTCATGGCATGCAAGTAGACCAACAAAGTTCAAGTGGTAAATGCAACTGCAGCTTAGAGACCTAGTCAGACAGTATAAAATGGTCAATTGGATGCATCTTATGGACACCATTAGAAAAGCAAAACTGTTTACCACCACCCAAAAGGAATGGGCAGCCTGCACAAAATGACAAAACTAACACTGGTGCACCTGCAGGTATCATCCCTTTTGTCACCTTGCGTATGATTTTTTTCAGGAAGCTGGCGCAACGTGCTGCAGACTACACATAATAAGCTAACTACTTGCAATGAGTCTGACATCCCATTATCCATCTTAAATGTCAATATGACTCCTGACAATGGATGCCTGAAATCATTTATATTGTTGTCACAGCAGGACCTACAAACATTGGTCTACCTGCATGTACTGATCTATGTTCGTTGTAAATTACAAGGTTACAAAAATGTCAAATCCAGCAACGAGCACTAGATGACAATTGAGTCTATCCAAGACCTGACAAACCTCTCCTTGGACCATTTTGAGTCTGTTGGTAACTTTAAAGGTGATGGTCAATTTAGCATCAATGTTCCTCATAAATACAGCATTTTCATTCATAAACTCAAAGTTGAATTCTATAGTATGAAGCAATATAATTCAAAGTCGAGCTTCGCACTGGTGCAATTACATTACTTGTGTTTTGAAGAATAACAGTGTTCGATGTTGCACTAAAAAGATGTGTGCACAAAAAGGACAGAAGCCAGAAGAGCTTAATCCCAAGTTTTTTGAGGTGTAACTTTTCCCAAGTTTGATGCTAAGAATAAATGAATGAATCCATATGTCTCTTCTCAGAATCACAGGAACTGACAACTTTTGGAACTCCTTCCAGTATGCACTGTTTTCTCGGATGACCCTTTACATTATGTTAGCTTGGATACACTTTAACAACGCGGATGATATCGTGGAGAACCTACCAAGTTGTCTCTGTATTTCAAATGACATCACCATTTTTGGGAAATTTGGGTGTGTGGATATGATACATGCTCTCATCATCTTATGAAAGAAGCAAGAAAACCAAGCCATTTAGCCAGAAATGCTACTGATCCATCTCTGCCTGTTCCTGAGGTGTCTAGCATCACAAATGCTGTCTTCCACCAATTTGATTCACTTCTTGTAAAATCAAAAAATGGATAAAGGCACAGGACACTGTAAAGGCTATGGGACTTGACAATATTCTGGCTATAGTACTGAAGACTTGTGTTCCAGAACTAAGTTTATTAGACAGAAAGTTCCAAGACCATTTGCGATGTTCTAGTGATGTCAATTCCATTACTTATGATTCATGCAAGCCTAATTGAGGTTTGTGTAGATTGTTGTATTTTGTTTCTACCATACATTCATTGACTTTTAAGCTTGTTTGATTTTCTTTTTAATGAAGATTGCACAATTAACATCCTCTGGGAACTTCCTCTAACATCCTTAAAGAGAATCCTATGGAATTCATCATACATAGTGTCAGTACTGTGATCCCTTCAAATGTTGTTCAAGCCTTTGAAAGGAGAACCATTCGAGAATGTTTAAAATGTGATAACTTTTATTTAGATGATTCTTCAACAAATTAGTACTAAAGGGAAGATTTAAGTACCAAAATGAGAAGCAATTATTAGGGAAAACATTGTGGTTCAAAGAGCTGACGTTGCTGGTTTCACATATGTGTCCCTAACATCCCCAGCAGGTCTGAGAGAATATAAAGGTGGATAAATCTACAGGACCTGATCTATTGTATCCCAGAATGTTTTGGGAAGTAAGGGAGGAAATTATGAGACCCCTTGCAGAAATATTTGCATCATCTATAACTACGGGTGAAGTGCCTGATAGCTGGAGGGTGGCTAATGTTATGCCTTTGTTTAAGAAGGGCTGTAAGGAGAAATGAGGAGACGATGGATCCGAAAGTCTTTGGTTGTGGGTTCTGTCACTCACTCACTCACTCACTCACTCACTCACTCACTCACTCACTCTCACTTCCTCTCTCTCTCTCGCGCACTCTCGCTCTCTCTCTCGCTCTCTCTCTCGCTCTCTCTCTCTCGCTCACTCTCACTGGCTCTCTCTCGCGCACTCTCGCTCACTCTGGCGCACTCTCGCGCGCTCACTCTCTCTCTCTCACACTCTCTCACTCTCTCTCACTCGCACACTCTCACTCTCTCTCACACCCTCACTCTCTCTCTCTCCTCTCTCTCTCTCCTCACTCACTCACTCTCTCTCGCGCTCACTCTCTCACTCGCATGCTCACTCTCGCGCACTCTTGCGCTCTCTCTCTCGCTCACTCTCACTCTGTCTCTCACTCGCACACGCACTCTCACGCACTCGCGCACTCTCGCGCACTCTCGCGCACTCTCACTCTCACTCTCACTCACTCTCACTCACTCTCACTCACTCTCTCAATCTCTCACTCTCACTTTCTCTCTCTCTCACTGTCACTCACTCTCTCTCCCTCTCTCACTGTCACTCACTCTCTCTCTCTCTCTCTCTCTCACTCTTGCTCGCTCGCTCGCTCACTCTCTCTCACTCACTCCCTCGCTTACTCACGCACTCTGGCACTCGCACTCACTCTCTCACTCTCACTCGCACACTCTCTCTCACTCACACTCTCGCTCTCACTCGCTCACTCTCTCACTCTCTCACTCTCTCTCTCTCTCACACTTTCTCGCGCACTCTCGCGCTCACTCTCTCTCGCTCACTCTCGCGCTCTCTCACGCGCACTCTCGCGCTCTCTCACACGCACTCTCGCGCTCTCTCACGCGCACTCTCGTGCACTCTCGCACACTCTCACTCTCTGTCTCGCTCACTCTCATTGGCTCACTCTCACGCACTCTCACACTCGCACTCTCGCGCTCACTCTCTTTCTCACTCGCACGATCACTCTCGCACGCTCTCTGTCACTCGCATGCCCGCTCTCTGTCACTCGCACGCCCGCTCTCTGTCACTCGCACGCCCGCTCTCTGTCACTCGCACGCCCGCTCTCTGTCACTCACACGCCCGCTCTCGCTCATTCTCATGCATTCTCACACACTCTCTCTCTCTCTCTCACTCTCACTGGCTCGCACTCTCGCGCGCTCTCTCTCACTCGCAAGCGCACTCTCGTGCTCTCTCGCACGCTCACTCTCGCGCACTCTCGCATTCACTCTCTCGCTCTCTCGCTCACTCTCACTGGCTCACTCTCACGCACTCTCGCACTCTCACTCTCTCTCGCACTCTCACTCTCTCTCGCACTCGCTCACTCTGGCGCACTCTCGCGCGCTCACTCTCTCTCTCACTCGCACTCTCACTCACATACTCTCGCACTCTCACTCTCTCTCACGCTCTCACTCATTCTCTCTCTCTCTCTCACACACTCTCACTCTCGCTCACTCTCACTCTCACTCTCTCACTCTCGCTCAC
>JAHRHZ010000070.1:12600160-12670588 GCA_024137785.1 Ginglymostoma cirratum
AACCTCATTCCGCCCCCTTGACCTGTCCGTCCTCCCTGGACTGACCTATCTCCTCCCTACCCCCCTACCTACACTCACCTTTACTGGCTCCATCCCCGCCTCTTCGACTTGTCTGCCTCCTCTCCACCTATCCTCTCCTCTATCCATCCTCTATCCGCCTCCCCCCTCTCCCTATTTATTTCAGAACCCTCTTCCCCTCCCCCATTTCTGAAGAAGGGTTTAGGCCTGAAACGTCAAGTTTTCCTGCTCCTATGATGCTGCTTGACCTGCTGTGTTCATCCAGCCCCATGCTTGTTATCTTGGATTCTCCAGCATCTGCAGTACCTTTTATCTCAGAAATCAAGTGATTCCTGGAGGCCACTTTGTTAAACACTGTGTGTCCATTTCAAAGACAGATTCGCTTTCTTTCCAAAGTATAATGTAACTACACATTTGTGACAATATTCTATCCTTGGCTATTTCTTTCAAATTTGTCTTGTGTTTGCTTTCATTGATGTACATCTACATCTGCAATTTGTTTGCTCATATGTACAAAACTGAATGCCTTCCTGATATCCTTTCTCAGTTTGCTACACATCTTTGATGTCATCAAATGCCATTAATTTGTGCTTATTCCAAAATCATTTGTACAAATAAATCAAAACAAGTGGACCCCGGCATCATGATTTACTCTCATTTTTCTCCTAATAGGAATGGATCCCTGTTATCTCTTGATTTAATTTTCATAGCCAGATACATTATCAGACACCTCATCCAATGATTTCTGACAATTCATAATTCCAACTTTCATATAAAGTGGTTCAAAACAACATGGTTTAGATCATACCAACTTTTCCTAAGTTAATGACCATTAAAAGTTCCGAGTGGTGTATGAAAGACCGCTATATTTTATTGCTCTCTGAGGTCTGGGCAAGTATCAGTGGAGACTGGCGGACATATTTAAGAAGCAGGAAAATTGGACCCTGGGAATTACCAACTGTTAATTTAACACTGATTTTAGGAAAGATGCTGGAATGAATTATAAGGTATTTGATAATGGATTAATTGGTGAAGTATAAAAGTTATTATAAAATTGTAGCACAGCTTTAGGAATTGGAAGTCATGATTCATTTCCCTAACTGAGTTATTTCTGAGGTGATCAGATTAATGGATCATGGTGATTTGATAAATGTTATAGGCAGAAGAATAGTATTTAAATCACTTGTTTATAAATTGAAGATTTTATTGCACGGTCATTGTGCCTCTGAAACAGCTTAGTAGTGCATGAAGCGAAGATAGATTTCCCTGCAGTACTTTAAAAAGAAGCTGGACAAATTTCCTGAAAAAGCAAGAAGTATCATATGGTTGATAAGGTAGGATAGCTAGAACGCAAAAGATACATGAGTTAATGCAGCTGGGACACTGAAGCTTCTACTATAGTGTCCAGTTCTATCTTTCTAAATCGTCATCTAAACACCTCAATCCATGTTCACAGCCAATCGCTTAACATACCATTTCAAAGTGTGTTGCTAGTCCCATTGTAGCATTTACAGATGAGGCCATCTCTGATCACTTCCTTGCATTACTTGCTACCTACATCTTTCTTCCAAGTCCAACCCTCTGTGCTCCTTTATTCAATTTTGAAAACCATTACCCCCAAGTCAAGTCTAAATCCATACCAACTAGCTTTTAGCCCTTCGTTTGACTTAACATTCCTGCAGTTACTAATCTACTCAACCGCATTCCTCATTTTCAGCTTTAATGTTCTAGTTTGCAACAAAACAGTATATCTCTCTAAATCTATGTTTCTAGGACAGTTCTCATCTCTGTTTCTTACGTCAAGGGGACATTAATTTGAAAGCACATGGTACAGATCTGGTTTCAACATCTACCACCATATCTGTTTGAATCACACAAAAGACCCTGAGATCCTGGCCACGTCCGCTACAACTGCTCACTATTCCCAAACCAGCCTGGAATGCTAAGAGAACCCCTACTCCTCCTCCACTGTCGTTCTCTCTCTACCCGCTACCCCCCCCCCGCCCCCCCCCAACTTCCCCCAGCTTCCAATCTCTACTTCACACAGTTGTCTTATATTCTTCTCCCTGTCCCTTCCACTCTCTCATCCAATAATGTGTAAGGAGCTTGTGGACATCTTTGTCGCTAAGACCAAGAGAATCTGATCAACTTCTGCCGAATCCCACTTTCCACTCGCCCATCTCCCAAGCTACCTGTAATGCCCCTCCCTGTCTTAGGCTTGAACTCATGCCCTCCTTTTGTTTCACATTTTTCTCCCTTCATGCTCACTCTGAGCTCATCTTTATTCGTGAGTCCCATGACCTATTTTCATAAAAATATTTCCACGAAACCACTGATCTCTCAACTCCAACTCTGACCTCATGGTAATTGTTATTGTCAAAGATTCTCTCCCACTTCAGGTGTTGTCCTTGTCTTGTTCAAATCTTTCTCTGTCACCCTTCTCAAAAGACCTAGTCATGATCCTACAGACCTTGTCAACGAATGTGTGAAGCTTCTTGGGATATTTCAGTACATTAAAGGTGCTATTTTGATAGAAGTTGTCATTGTATTAGTCAAGTCTCCTGCTTTTGTCTCAGGATTTAATTCTTTTTGTAGCTGAGCTCTTATGTGACTGAAGGGGCAAGTCTTTTCTCATTCACCATTCCATCAATATATTTCCATATCTCTCTGCAATTCATTATATGTGTTCGGACTAACAGTTTCTTAGTTAATCAGCTCAATTGAATACCTGTTCAGTGGAAATTCTTGCTTATGACATCATTTGCAATTTAAATTGATACATCAAGCTGATTGGGATCAAAGATCCCTTCGTATATCAATGTCAGCACAGAGTTTTGGCAGAGTCTGAATGTCCTGCAGTCCTTCAAAAAATGGACTTGAACAATTGCTGCAGAAAATACTGGCAGGATGAAGGCAAGAGCACTTAATTCTTGTGTTTCATTTACATAGTGCCACTCATGTGCCTGCCTGAAACAACAACGATGGACAGGAGATTCATTTGCTAAGCGGAAAGGTGCATCAAGGCAGAGGAGTTTTGGGAAAGATTGTGTGAGGGACATCTGGAGAAAGGAAAGCCTAAATATTCTTTGGAAGAGACAGAAGAGCTTGTCCTTGCTCCACAAGGAAAGGAAACAAAACACCTCCAATAGTACGTTATTCTTTTTCCCTACTGTTTGTCTGGCAAAAACAAATTGCTGCAGCTCCCCCGTTCAGGCCGGTATTAAAATGCCTGCTGGGTAACTGATTATGTCATTGGACTTGATTTTGAATGATTTAAAAACGGACTCTGCCAAATTTAAGCCATTCACGTCTGCTCGGAAAGCAGACTAAAGTAAGGATCATTATGACAAAATTGTCAGGTATGTCATCCTGACCATTTTAATACCAACATACCTGTTTTGTGTGGAGGTGGCAAGGTCTGAAATTGTCTCCATTAAATGGAAACATCCATGCAAATGAGAGAGACTGTTACAGAAGCCATGTGGAACCTACTGAATGTTGCGATGCTGAAAATCTATTTAATCTCTACAAGTTTCAGCAATTAAAGTTCATGCAAAACTCTGCAATGCGTCTTTCACCTTGTATCTCCTATGTTACATTCTAGAACAATGTGTTCCTTGATTTAACATTTTAATGGAGTTGGTAACTCTAAGTTACTATGTTCCATGCAGTGTCTGGTGGATTCTTACAACATGAAAAATTAAATCTATTTGTTTTCCTCCAAGTCTATGTACTGGGAGGTGAACATCATTCTTAAAACCCATGGAGTGAGAAATGGTGGCTACAAATATATACTGTTAGCTTGTTACAAAGGCAAGTTGCATTTAAAGTTAATAAGCCAGCAGAACCAGATGAGATGTATCTCAGCTTGCATTGTGAAGTAAATGATCAAAGTGCAGGACAATGGCCTTAATCTTCAAAGGATTTGAAGAGACAAGGATGATGTTAGACAACATGGAATTTAAAAAAGAGGTGCACAGAAAAACTCAGTTGTTAGAAACCTGTTTATGGCAGTCGGGGTGCGTGGTTGCGGTGGAATGTTTAGAAATGATCATCTGGTGTAAAATTAACAATCATTTAGAATCCCTACAGCATGGAAGCAGGCCATTTGGCCCATCACGTCCACACCAACCCTCCAAATAACATCCCACCCAGACCTATTCTCTCCCTCTACCCGATCCTTGTAACCCTGCATTTCCCATGCTAATCCACATACACATCCCTGAACACTGTGGGCAATTTACCATGGCCAATCCACCCTAACCTGTACATCTTTGGGCTTTGGGAGGAAACCAGAGCACATACAGCAGATGCAGGGGGAACATGCAAACTCTATACAGACAGTCGCTCGAGGGTTGTATCGAACTCGGGCCCCTGGTGCTGTGAGACAGCAGTACTAACCATTGAGTGCTAACCACAAATGTGGCTTACTTAGGAAGACCAGAAAGGATTTGTTGAGAGCAAATCATGTTGAACTAATTTATTTGAGCTTTTCAATTACATAAGAGCTTGATGAAGGTAATGCAATCAAATGAGCTGTACATGGATTTCTAAAGAACTTAATAAAGTGTCACATGACAGGTTTGTTGACAAATTTTGAAGCCAGTGGAATAAAAGGGGCAGTGGCAGTGCATTCAGAGTGGGATGAATGACAGGCGTGATGATAGTGGTAAATAGGGACTATCAAATTTTAGCTTCCATTATGTGATTGTTATACCTGAGACTTGTCCGTTATCATGGACTGACATATACAATGGCTAATATGATCACTTGATCGCAGATTGCAGCAAGCTCAGGAGACCCATGCAAGATAAATTAAACTATCTGTAACTAAATTACTATTTTCTTTAGAGGCATCAAAACCAGGCAACTGAGTCAGCATCAAGAAATTTGCTTCTCCTGTTTTACTTCACACTTGTATGATAATTTTGCGCATTGAACTTGAATGTAGCATGTCCAGCTTGGAGAAATAACGGAACCCGACTTGGGAATTCACAAATGAACTCCAGTTCAGCAGCTGACTTTAGTGGCAGAAGAGAAAAGGAAAATGGATTTATAACCAATAACCGAAACACTTTGCTTCCCTCCCTTTGTCTCTCCTTATCTTGGAAGTCAACACTCGGTGAAAAAGCAAATTGGGAAATAATCATCAGAACTCCGGGATACCAACAAACTTCCCACTGCTTCACCACTGTCAATAATTAAACAACTGGGGTCTCAAGGTGAAATGTTTCAACTGCATAGATTTTATTATTTCTGTCCATATCAGGCACTTTCTCTCTTTTTTAAGTTGTCATCTGTATTTGTGAGTTTGATGTTGTGATTTTATTATTTTCCCTTTGGGATAGTAGGTAATAGAATGCTTCTTTCTTTCATGCAAGAAAACTTTGTAATTGGCTCATTCATTTTGCTCTAGTTAACTATGTTCATAATTGAAGCCTGATAGCTGTGTGCTACAGCTGTTCATGGTGGCTGTCTTACAGGCCCGTAGTCTTGGCTGAGTGGTTACAGCAATGGAGTTAAAATTAACTGGGTTTCCCAAAGTAGGTTCAAATCCTGTGGACTATGTTGCTCATTGCTCCTCATTTCAGTGAAGTGCTTACAAATGTATTCTGGGGAGGCGGGGTGGTGACCTGGCACAGTGGAAATGTCACTACCTCTGCGCCAGAAGACCCATCTGTCTCAGAAGTTTATAATAGTGTGTCTGACCTGGTTGATTAATAAAAAGAAAATAGTTACCATTGGTTGGGATGGGTTTAAAAACTGGGGAGCTGAATACCCCTCCGCCTGGTCATAATACAGGAAACAGGGTAGTGAATGGTTCTTCCGAATGGAGGAAAGTTTAGTGGAATTCCCCAGGGTCACTATTAGGATGATTGCTTTTCTTTATGAATGACACAGGCTAGTGTGTAAAAGGCACGTTTCAAAAACTGCAGATGAAACAAAAACTTGAAAGTATTGTTTCTGAAGAAGGGTCCAGACCCAAAACATCAGTTTTCCTGCTCCTCTGATGCTGCTTGGCCTGCTGTGTTCATCCAGCTCTACACCTTGTTATCTCTGGAAGTATTGTGCACCTTTAACAAAGTTACCATGTAACTGTTAATAAAACATATGGGTTCCTAGACTTTATTAATAAGCAACAGAGTACAAAAGCAAAGCGTTTATAATAAAACAAAGAATTGTGGATGCTTAAAGTCTGAAACAAAAACGGAAGTTCTTGGAGAAACTCAGCAGGTCTGGCAACATCTGCAAAGGGAAAGCAGAATTAATATTTAAGATCCAATGACCCTTTTTTTCAGAACTAGAAGGTTATGTTGCACTTGTATAGGATACCAGTTTAGCCTCAGTTGGAGGATTACATCCAGTCCTGAACACAGCACTTTAGGAAGGATGTGAAGGTATTGGAGAGAATGCAGAAGAGGTTGAGGGGAATAGTTTCAAGGATGAGGAATTTCCATTTTGAAGAAAGGTTGGAGAGGTTAGTGATAGTAGGAACTGCCGATGCTGGAGAATCTGAGATAACAAGGTGTAGATGAACACAGCAGACCAGGCAGCATCAAAGGAGCAGGAAAGCTGACGTTTCAGGTCTGGACCTTCACACACAATTCTGAAGAAGGGTCCAGACCCAAAATGTCAGCTTTCCTGTTCCTTGGCCTGTTGTGTTCATCCAGCTCCACACCTTGTTATCTCTGGAGAGGTTAGTACTGTTTTCCTCGGAGAAGAGAAGGGTGAGAAGAGATCTGATAGAATATTTCAAAATCACAAGAGGTCTGGACTAGTGAGAGAGAAACTGTTCCCATGCATGAAAGGATTGAGAACAGGAGAGCACAGTTTTAAAGTAATTAGTGAAAGAAGCAGAAGTTATATGGAAAATCTTTTTCAGGCGACAAGTAATTGGGGTCTGGAATGCACTGCCTGAAAATGTGTTAGAGGAAGGTTCAATTGAGGCATTCAAAAGGGAATTGAAATTAAATTTGAAAGGAACAATGTGCAGGGTTACGGTGAAAAGCAAGAGGAAGGCACTAAGTCATGGTGCTCATTTGGGACCTTGCAGAGACATGATGGGCTGAATGGTCTCTTTTATTGCACTGTAATAATCTGTGATTTGCGTGAGGACAGTAATGATAAACTTTAAGAAATATGTAGGTTGATGGAATGATAAAAACATGGCAGGTGAGCTCAATGCAGGGAAATATGAAATGATGTATTTTGGTGAGAAATTAAGGAAGTCATAATAAAATAAATAATGTGATTCTGAACAGGAAAGTACGAGCAGAAAGACCTGGGAGCTATATGTGAACGGATCATTGAGGATGGCAAGGCATGTCTTAAGTATTCAGTTCATAAAGGCGTACAGTTCCTAGGCTTTATAAACAGAGCCTTGGACTGCAAAAGCTAATGTTTATAAAACACTGTTTTGATCACAACTGGAGTACTGTGTCCAATTCTGGGCAGCACACTTAAGGAGAGATTTGAAAGATGTGGAGAATGTGCAGAAAAGATTTAAGAAAATGGTTTCAGCAATGAGAGGCTTCAGTTACAAAGATAGATTGTAGAAGGCAGTGGAGAAGAGATTTGATGGAAGTGCTGAAAATCATGAAGATCTAATCTATGTAGGTAGAGTGAAACTGCGCATTTCCACAAGTGTTGAGAACTATGGGACACAGTTTTTTAAGTCTCTAGCAATTAAGCAACAGTGGCATGAAGAAAAATGTCTTTAAGCAAGTGGTTAGAATCGAGAATGTACTGCACGAGACTTTGGAGGAAGCAAGTGAAACTTGACTTTCAAAAGTGACTTGAATGGTCATCTGAAGGGGAAAAGGACAGGAAAATTGTACTAGCTGAGTATCTCTTATAGAGGTACAGCATAATTACATGGATTGGAATGATATTAATGCAGAGTGAGTAGTGCAAGAAAATGGTGTTGAGGCAGATGATCAGCTGTGATTGGGTGAATGGCAGAGCATGCTCAAGGGGCTGAATGGCCTACTCTTGTTCCTATGGATGTCCTCCTCCTGTGCTGCAACCATTTTATGATTCTGTAAACTCAAGTCTAAGCAGTATTTTATCTCAACATGTTTGACCACATGGCTACTTTTGTCTGATTTGTTTGATCCATCTGTATAGATTGAGATAATTCACACAAGCACTCATCAGGGCAGTTCCTGTTTCTCAGGTGTTTGTTTATATTGATAGCAATTGGTATGGATTATCTTACTCGATAATTGTGTCAAGTGTCAAGTGCTGAATAATGTTCAATTTAAGTAAATTCAGATATGCTTTTAAAGCATATAAAATTGAGATGTTATCTATTTGATTGCACCAAATGTTGTTATTGCAAAATATTTTTGAACTATCTGCTTAATGGAACTATGTACTGCAGTTCTCTGACTTTAAAAAATTGTTGTAAAGAACACTTTATGAAAATATGTATCATAAGCTGCAGTATACCAGGCACAGCATACTGTATTTCATGTAATCATTGAAGAGTCACAACAACAAAAAATGAAGTACAAATATAGCGTTTCTAGTACATACCAAAACCCTTAATATATAGAAAAAAAGCTTGTATGGTTCATGACAAATATTCCCTGTGACAGATTGTACATTTTGTCTTATTCTGCCCTTTAGTTTATTTTAATTAATGCCAGTAGGCAGGATTGATTTTCATGTCTGGTAGTTAGGATCTTTGAGAATCCCAAAGGTCGTCTGTACATTGTGCTCTGTCTTTTGCCACCGTGTTGGATGGAAGACATTAGTTATATCTCTCACTGTTGCAGATGGCCTGTGAATAAAGACATCAAGTTAATAGGCAGGATGACAAGCAGCTATAGCGTCTGGTGCTCTGGTTTTGTAAATGGCAGGTCAGCACTGATTTCAATACATTTGAGGCCCAGAGTCTTGAGCTTTTGAGGTTCAAAAAAAATTGATGGGAACACATGCTGCCACACCAGCACATGAATTAAATAAATGAGAAAGCAGCAAGATATGTTTACAACACTGTTAATTCCAATTTACTTCTTTACAAATTTGCATGACATAGAAATAAATACCCTGATGGTACTTTATATTTCATATTTATGTTTATATTTGAAAATTGATTGCTGTCACAATAAATGTTGCTTGAGAAAAATATGATCAGGAGTAGGCTTTCCTGTCTTGATGCAATCTTATGGATCTTAATTTTTTCTTCCCTTTCTGTTGGGAATTCTTAGACTTTATTCCTGGCTGTTATGGATGTTTGTCAGTAGCCCAGTTTTGCTGTATCTGGGCATTTTGCTCCCCTATAAAACTGCACTCATAATTAAAGTTAACTGAACATTATCACTCCAATTAGCCAATAAACGAGCAATGTGTGCAGCAGACAGTGTAGAGATAACTATCATTTACAAGTGTTTATGTGTTTCACTTTGTACTCTCCCCATTGGAGTTGCTGAAGATATGAAGCTCTGGATAAACTTCTGTCACCCACATGTTCTCCAAACTGCTAGCTTTTTTACCCTTTGATCAAGCAAGCTGTTAATTGTTGAACAAAATAGAAATCTGAGCTTAATCAAGAAAAATGGTGCTAGCAATTACATACTAAAGCAAAATGCAGTTGCTAGTTGACCTGGAACTGTACTGTGTTTGGCTTTTCACAAATGCTGCCAGGCTTGTTAAGCATATCCAGCATCTCTGGCAACACTAGAATTGTATTCTGGTGATGAGGCAATGGCAAAATCAATAATTTGTTTCATTTCCTGTATTGAGGTATAAAATTATTTCCCATTTTATTGTCAAAACAGGAAGTATTTTCCAGTTGTGCATCGATTATCTTGTGACACTAACGTGAAATTTAAGTCACATCAACTAAATGCATAGTGCATTGGCTGTAAATGAAGGAAAGCATCACTGAGCAGTCATCAGACAAACATGGGCACCAAGGTAAAATGAGCTATTAAAGAGTGGCTTTCCTTTTTATTTTTTCATGGAATGTCAGCATTGCTGGCAACATCAGCATTTCTTGCTCATCCCAAATTATTCTTGAAAGATGATTGTGAGCCACTGTCTCCAACTGTTCTGTCTCTGTCTGTCCTCACTTGCCCTTATCATTTGTGGCTTAGAGTATGTGAGCAAGAAGGTTGTGCTGGAGCTGTTAAAACCTTTGGTTAGGCCGCAGATGGAGTATGATGTGTGATTCTGGTTGCCACACTATGGGAAGATGTGATTGAGGGGATGCAGGGAAGACTCACCAGAATAACAAGGTGTAGAGCTGAATGAACACAGCAGGCCATGCAGCATCAGAGGACCAGGAAAGCTGACGTTTTGGGTCTAGACCCTTCTGCCTGGGATGGAGCATTTTAGCTGTGAACGGAGGCTGGATATGTTCCAAGTTATTTTCTTTAAAGCAGAGAAGGCTAAGGATGGACTGATTATTAGGGGCTGGGACAGCTGTTCCCCTTAGTTAAAGACCATAATTTTGAGTTGAAGGGCAGAAGATTTAAAAGGGATTTAGGAAAAATCTTTTCACCCATAAGTTGGGAATCTGGAATGTTCTGTTTGGAAGGGCAGTAGAGGCAGGAACCCTGACAAGCTTTAAAAAAGTACTTGGATGAACACTTGAAATGTCATAATGTTCAATGTTGTGGGCCAAGTGCTGGAAAATGGGATTCGTGCAGATAGGTTGGTGCAGGCTTGATGAGCCAAAAGGCCTCTTCTGTGCTGTATGACTCTATGACTCTAATTGCTGCAGTTTGTATGTTATAGATACACCTGCAGCGCTGTAAGGAAGTTCAAGGATTTTGACCCAATGGCACTGAAAGAACAGCAACATCTTTATGAATCAGGATGGTGTGTGACCTAGAGAAAGTGGTGGCATTCCTCTGTGCCTGCTGTCCTTGTCCTTCTAGTGGCAGAGGAGTTTGGAAGATGGTTGTTGGTGGACTGATTTGAAAACTCAGGTGCTCAGTTACCTGCCACAGAATTTGCCAATCTTTGACCTGCTCTTGCAGCCATACTATTTATGAGTGACCTGTGTTTCTAAATAACGGTAAGCCTGGGATTCAAGATGGCAGCGGAGTAGCAATGCAACTTGTGGGCTCCTCGGCCCAGGAGCCTGGAACTTGTCTGCTTTACTTTTTGTTTTAAATCATTTTTTAAATGTTTCCATTTATTATGGTACCTTACTTTCTTTTAACAATGGGTGACTGTCTGTGAGGAGTTTGTACATTCTCCCCGTGTCTGTGGGTTTACTTTGGGTGCTCTGGTTTCCTTCCACAGTCCAAAGATGTGCAGGCTAGGTGGATTGGCCATGCTAAATTGCCCATAGTGCCCAGGGATGTTGAGGTGGGTTAGAAATGGGAAATGTAGGGGAATGGATCTGGGTGGGATGCTCTTTTGAGGGGCAGTGTGGACTTGTTGGGCCAAATGGCCTGTTTCCACACTGTAGAGATTCTATGATTCTGTGAACTTTGGCAGAAAGCATCTTCTCCTGACCCATGCCCAGCAATGAGGCATCCAACAGCCTGGAATGGTGCTCCAGACCTGGTGCCTGGCAGAGCGGTCTCCCAGTGTGGTGGCCTTGTCCAGGAGGGGAAGTCTTGGCCTAGAGTGGTATTCTTGTCCTGGTATGGAAGTCTTGTCTTTGCTTTGGAGGTGGTTTCCGGGTCTTCTGACATGTGGAGGTCATGGCTTGGCCTTGCCTGGCAGTTTCAGCCTGGTTTTCCAGGAGTTGTTAATTGAACTGTGATGAACTTGTACTTTTCTCTTATCTTATTTATGACTTCTGTCATTAATTTATGTGTCACGGTATGGCGACTTATAATAAGATGATCCATATTTGATCCTACGATGGAGGGAAGTTCGTTAATGAAGGAATGAAGATGATTGGGCTAAAGAGACTACCCTGGGGTGCTCCTAAGGTGATGTCCTTGGACTGTGATATTAGGTTTCCAACAATCACAATTCTGTTTTGTAGCAAGTCTCATTAAGCGTCATTTCTGATCTTGCCTCCCAATGCTTTCAATTACCTACTGGGTGTATGAAGAATTGGTCCTGTGTGGGGTTATGTCCATGGACTGCTGGCTAAAGAGAGACTGAGGTTTGGTGCCTTTTACTGGGTGGGGTCACAGTCCAGCACTGGCTAGATATACTGCTCTATGCTGCTGTGCATTTTCTTTCTGTCTCACCCAGGTTTGTGTTATCACTGAACTTGGATAAATTACTCTTGTTCCCCTCATCTAGGTCATTATTACTGATTGTAATTTACTGAGGCCCCAGGGGGACTGAAAATTGACAGATATCCAGACTTGATGGCTTACATGCTAAGGTTCAGAAAGTAATGATAGTGGGGGCACTGGTTCTGATTTTCCAAAATTTGCTAGATTCTAGAACAGCCCCAACAGATCAAAAGTTAGCAAGTGTAGGACTGAAGGGAGAGTGAACAAGGAATTGTTAGTCTGACATAATTGTTGGGAAAATGCTGGAATCTATTATCAAGGATGTCTTAACAATACACCTAGCCAATCAGAATTATCAGAGTTTATATAGCTTTACAAAAGGGAAAGCATACTTGACAAGTTTATTCAAGAGTTTTGATGATGTAGGTAGTACAATAAAGGGGAGCCAGTAGATGTGTCACTAGTACTCTGATATCCGAAAGGTATTGGATAAATGTGCCATGCCAAAGTCATCCAAGATAAAGACTCATGAGCTAGATATAATGTTAGCACAGATTGAAGATTGTTTAACAGGCAGGAAACGGGGTATTTACTATCAGTATTAATGACCCAGAAGAGGGAAACAAGAGTAATTTATCCAAGTTCAGTGATGACACAAATCTGGGTGGGACAGAAAGAAAGTGCACAGCAGTATAGACAGGTTAAGTTTGTGGTGGGGACTGGGTGGTATCACTATCCTAGAAATTGAGGCTCACTGGCTAATGCACCAGAGACACTAGTTCACATACTATTCCAGCAATTAGAGTAATGTAGATTCAATGAATAATAAAAATGGGACTGAAAACTAGTCTCAATAAAGGTGACCATTTTCAATTGTTGTAAAAATCCATTGGTTATTATCCTTTTTTATTGTATACTCCTGGAAGGGCAATACCAGCAAAAAAGTCTGCAAGAGGTGGCTTTCTGCTGAGGGGGTTGTGGGGTATATCAGCCCCCTCGTTACCTTTTCCTTTTATTTATCTCCTTGTTTGAAGTTTTCCTGGACTTTCAACAGTGTGACATTCCATGGGTCCCACATAGAACTTTGCCAAACAGCACTGAATTTTTTTTCTGTTTTACTGCATTTTTTTTCTGTTTGTAGTAGCCCTCCTCAATTTAAAAAAGAAACACACACACATTTTGGAATCGAATTTAAAATAAGCCCGAAGTAATTCAAGGTTCTGTTCAATGTCATTGACATTTCTTGACTGCATCACCTAATACCTGAGTTGGTGAAAATTAAAAATAAGCCCCTGAAAACCAAACATAGCCCCCAAAAATGACGAAAGTGGTTTGAGAAAATTTTAACCAAAACTGTTGAAAATTAAAATTATTTTGTACCTTGGTAGTCTCTTGGGCCCAATCATCTTTATTACCTTCATCAATTACGTTCATTCATAAGGTCAGAAATGGGCATGTTTACTGACAGTGATACGATATATGCCACTATTTGTGATTCTTCAGATGCTCAAACAGCTCATATCCCTGTGCAGCAAAACCTAATGATAAGAATTTACCATCAACCTTTGATATATAACCACCTCGAAACTGATATCTATTTCAAGCCTACCGACTCCCACAGCTACCTAGACTACACCTGCTCTCACCCACCATCCTGCAAGAATGCGATCCCCTATTCCCAATTCCTCTGCCTCTGCCGCATCTGCTCCCAAAATGAGGCATTCCACTGGCGGACATCCCAGATGTCCTTGTTTTTCAAGGACCGCAATTTCCCCATCCCTCGGTGGTTGAAAACGTCCTCAACTGCATCTTTTGCGTTTCCCGCACCTTGGTCCTCACACTCCACCCCACAATAAAAACAAAGACCGAATTCCCCTTGTCCTCACGTATCACCCCATTAACCTTGAGATTCAATGCATCATTCTCTGCCACTTCTGCCATCTGCAATCTGACCCCACTACGCAGGATATATTTCCCTCCCCACCCTTATCTGCTTTACGGAGGGACTGCTCTCTCCGCAACTCCCTCATCCGCTCCACACTCCCAACTAGCCCCACCATCCCCGGCACCTTTCCCTGCAAAGGCAAGAGGTGCAAAACCTGCCCCTACACCGCGCCCCTCACCTCCATCCCAGGCCCCAAAACAACCTTCTAGATTAAACAGATGTTCACCTGCACATCCGCTAATGTGGTATATTGTATCCGCTGTTCCCGATGTGGCCTCCTCTACATCGGGGAGATCAAGCAGAGGCTTGGACGCTCAGTTTGTGACAAACGACAACACCTTCCAGTGCAAACCATTTCAACTCCCCCTCCCACTCCCTGGACAACATGTCCAACCTAGGCCTCCTCCAGTGTCACAATGATGCCATCCAGAAACTGGAGGAACAGCACCTCATATTCTGGCTTGGAAGCCTACAACCTAATGGTCTCAATGTGGATTTTACTAGTTTCAAAATCTCCCCACCCCTGACCTCATCCCAAGACCAGACCCCTCTCATCCCTGCCTCCTTGACCTGGTCGTCTTCTCTCCCACCTATCGCTCCACTATATACCTGCTATCACCGTTCCACCCCCCTATTTATTTCAGAGCCCCTTTCCTCTCCCCCATTTCTGAAGAAGGGTCCTGACCCGAAATGTCAGCTTCCCTGCTCCTCTGATGCTGCCTGGCCTGCTGTGTTCCTCCAGCTCCACACTATGTTATCTCTGACTCCAGCATCAGCAGTTCTTACTATCCTTGATTGTGGCTTCTTCATTATCACTGGGTCGCGATCCCAGAATTCCCTTTCTGACAGCTCTTTGAGTGACCCCAAACCAAATAGTCTGCAGCAGTTCAAGAAGGCAGTGTACCATCACCTTCTCAGAAGCAATTAGGACTGGGCAAAAAGTGCTCACCAAGCCAGTAATGTCCATATCCCGTGAAGGAATTTTAAGAAGTAAGTGGGCAACTCGTCATCCAGTGGATGTGAGCAAATTACTTTTGTCGTAAGAATAGAAAAGCTGAATATTTTTTAAAAGGTGTGATACTTTTAAATGCTGATGTTCTTGAATGTACCAATTCAAAGTTAGCTTGCAGGTATGCCGAGAAATGGGAAGGATGAATGACACATTGACCTTTATTACAAGTACTCAATTAATACATTTTGCTACAATAGTTTAGCACTTTGGTGAGAGTACATTTGGAATGTGTTGCACAGTTTTGGTCTTCAAGTTTAGGGAAAAATATGTTTGCCTTGGATGCTTCACGGTAAAGGTTCACAAGGTTGATTCGTGGGATGAGAATGTTATCTGATGATGGAGCCGCTGAGTAAACTGGGCCAATACACTCAGCAATTTAGAAGAATGAGAGGTGACTGTAGTGAAACATATGCAATTCTAAAGGGACTGGACACAGGTTGTTGCCCCCTAGCCTGGAATTCCAGAATACTGACCCATCTTCGTGATGAGCAGTTAAACATTTAAGACTGAGTTATACAGGAATTTCTTCAGTCAGGATTGAGAAGCTTTGAAATATTTGCCTCCTAAGGGTTGTGGATACTCTCGTCATTGTGTATGTTCAAAGCTGAGGTGTGTTAGATTACTTATCTCTGAGGAAATTGAGGAGTATGGGAACTGGGTTGGAAAGACTTGAGGCACAATATCAGCCATGATCGTCAGGAAGACTAGAGCAGGCCATAATGGCTTATCATGCTCCTAGATCTCATACTCTCAATTTTTCACTCAACATACCACTCTCACACTCAGTCCTCTTAGTATCATTCTTTGAGATAGATCATTTTACTGTGCACATTCTGAATTGGAACATTTAATCACAGTCACACCCATGAAAATCTAAACCTGCAGATCTGATCCTATACGTATTCCTTACAGTTACTGTACAGAATAAAACCTGCCATTAGTGATCATAAAGCAATGGTAATAAAAGCTATGGAGATTTCCAAGATTCACACTATTCTAATCTCATAGCTTGAGAAAGATGCGTGATGGTGACTGTAGTTAAAAGGCAAAGCATGATGGGAGATATATGCACATATTCTAATATAACCACATACTTGCTGGCAAATATTAACTGTATTTGTTCTTCTGTGTGTTATATACATAGACACATTTTTGTGTGTTAATCGCATTAAGCGACAGCTGTATAAATATAAGTTTTCATTGTTGATATAAATATTAACCTCAAATTCAAGCTGATATTAGTTCTACTGATAGAACTGGATTGCTTTCCTAATTTTGAATGACAGAATAATTGATATAATATAATTGTGATTGCATAACGGTATGAATTAATGTTGCTGAAGAAATTATTAGATTCATTGGCACAGTAATAGTGGTAACTCTTAATAGCATAGCACCTTTAACTTGGCAGTTTTTAAATTAGTTGATGGGATATGTGGTCATCACTGGCAAGGCCAGCATTTATTGCCTGTTTCTAATTGCCCTTGATTAGGTGGTGGTGGTGGTGCTTCACAGGAATTCACAATTACCTCACGAAAAATAACACTGAGCCAAAACTGGGACAGGACAAGAAAAACCAAAAGAACTGCAGATGCTGTAAATCAGAAACAAAAACAGAAATTGCTTGAAAAGCTCAGCTGGTCTGGCAGCATCTGTGGAGAGAAATCAGAGTTAACATTTCGGGTCGAGTAACCCTTTCTCAGAACTGGAGACAAAATGTGTGGTCAATTTGGTATGTTTTAAGGTATGTCTTAAAGCAAAAGAGAGAACTAGAGAGGTTTAGCAACTTAATGTCTATTGTTTATAGACTCAATGTAGTGCTTTGTACGTGGAGAGGAAAAAAAATTGTTGTGACTTTAACATTTATGAGCTAAGGGAGGAAGACAATTTGCACATTGCACTTGTTAATCTGTTCTCTTTGGTAATATTCAAGTGTCAAGCTTTTCTTATCATCATGGGAGTGGGGCTGTAATTATGGTGAAAGCATAAATCACTTTTGAATGTCTATTGGAAAAATCATAATTGCAATGAAGTTTAGTCTTTTTTTAAAGTTAACTAGTATAACACATGATGTTTAATTAATCCTGCAGCAGTTGTGTCAAGGATGCAAGATGTCTGGTAATCAGCCATTTCATTTTAAAGTGATTACACTTTATTCCTTCATTTTAGAGGAGATGAAAAATGTACCTCTTCAGAACAATTTGCTTAGGTCTTTAGTCCTTTGACATGCGAACCATAGATGTATCTTTCTTCTTATAGTGACCCATTGATTAGTTAGACCTAGCCTGATCCTGACACTTTAAAAGCTCAGTTGATCTGTCAGCTCGCACCAGCAACATCATTCCCCTCCACCCCAATCTAATTATACTGAACAAGTGACAAAGGTAAAGAGACTGGTCTATCTTCAATGTCAATCTGGCACTGCGTAAATTAATTTGTTTCAGGTTTGAATGTTTGAAAAGGCAAAGGAGGATTTGAATGTATCAAGACATGGCGCGAAGCCAAGTTGAGGGGGAGGTGGGGTGGAGGTGGTGGTTGGGGGCGGAATGTGGGTGTAGGATGACAGTGCTGATGTCAAGGAGGCTGATGCACAACGGTAATTGGAGCAGTTCTACTTTGTGCGAGCTAGCCTCTGTATAGCTCGGCCAAAGCCTGTGGTAAGTTAAAGGAATCCACTGACATTGAAGACCGTTTGAAGTTGGCTATATCTAAAAGAACAAAGGTCTCCACAGCTCCTTCCTGCCTTCCACACAACAGGCAATGGATGATCTCCAAAGAAGTTCTTGTTCGTTGACAGCAATGATTGTTTATTACTGTGGGACTGCAGCTCTCAAAATCCAAGAGATGCAGGTCTAGAAAGCAGAGCTATCCTAGGATAAGCAACTTCCAAATTAAAAGAATCTTAAATGAAGCTCAGCTGCTGTTTGTTCAGTGGAAATGCTTTTATCTTGAGTTTCTCACCTGAATGGAAAATGCCAGTCGGGGCCCCATCAGTTACCTGCCAACTTGCTGAAAATGATTGATGAGCTGCCTCAGGCACTGGAGTATACTTTGTCAACCACTCATAATTTATACATCTTATCTCTGTCAGAACAAAAGACTGGCTGCTGCTCATGGACATGGTAGCTGTTTGGGTTATGCAGTTCAGTACAAACTGATAATTTTGATATCCGTCTGCTTGCTCTCTCATCAGACCTCGCCAGTTTGTCTCCGTTCCTGGGTTGTATAAACTAAATTTTTGCTTAAAGCTGTTCGCAGCTTTGGCAGCTTATGGGGAGTGCAAGCTGTGTGGCAACTTTATACATGATACAAGGTGTTTTTTGAGTGACAACAAAGAACTGAAATGAAGGACAATATCCACCTGTCACAACAAAGTAAGGCGATAATCTGTCTGAGGATTTGGGGTGATGTCATTAATTGTACAGTGATCTATAAATCTAGTCATCTGACCCCAAGATTTGATTATCTCCATAAATGCACTTGAACACACGTTCTGATTTGTCATCTGGATTGCTTGGAGCAATTTTTTTTAAAAAATGTTCTCTTTACTTTTAGAGTAAATCTGTTTCTTTTTGTGTATTATTATGTTGGTTTTTCAGATTTCTGGTCCATGTGGTGTTATTACCTCATTCTGGATTGAACAAAGGCAATAATGACAGCTAAAGAAACTTACTCAATTGGCATTCTAAAGAGTCTTGCTAAGTAGGAGTAAACATCACCCCGGAGATTTGTCAATTACTACAATTATCAATTACTACAATAACCTTAGTGAAAAGTTGATATGTTATTACTGTGAGGACAGTCGTGGCCTCAATGGTGATAACCATCACACCACCCCACCCACCAAACCCCAGCCCCGGGTTGAACAGATTGTCAATAATCTGCAAATGAGATGTATGCAAAATGCGACCTGGCTGAAATAGCTTTCTATTAAAGAACTGTGCACCTCGTATGGTATTGACTCTTCAGGAGGATAAAGAGAATTTTAAAAAGTCAAATTCGGCATTTGCCTCAGGACACAGTATGTTACAATTATTATGATCCATGATTTCAGTATGTATTAGATTCCACTGCCTGCAGTGTTTGTTGATCTCTTCGCTTCCATGTGTTTATAGATTACAGACAAATTTATTATGTTTTTATAAATCTTAGATCTTTGCAGGAGATCACTAATAGGAGGGTTATGAGCCAAAATATTCCCTTCCTGTTTTAATTTGAGTCTTCAACTCAAGCGCAGTTCTACATTACGTGCATGTGGTTGAAACATTTTTCTCAGAAAATCAAGTGTGTTCCACTTAGTGAGTATCAATATCCCATAATACAAGAAGCTCAATAACTATTTTCTCTTGTTAATGTTGCATCCTTTCATCAGCTCTGTGCAATTTGTGATCAATGTATTCATATCTTTTTTATCATATAACTGAGGAACAAAAGCTAAGTTATAAGGTTTTAAATGTTTGTTTTAATACATGTACCAATCCCAGGGAGGTGTGTGAGAAATTACTTGTCTGTTTAGTTACGTTTAAATTACATCTCTACTTATTTGAGTGCTAAATTATTGTCTCCTGTGCTTAAAATCAGTTGATCAAATTTATATCAGATTCTTTTGAAGAAGGATATTATTTTGGTGAGCTGTTCACGTATATTTAAATTGCGAAAGGCACTGATAATTTTAATTTTACAGCCTTTATTTTTGTGTTTCCTATTGTATCTGGGTCTGAATGAATAAATACTTGATAGTTGACAGTAAGCATCTCTCACTGTGACAATGACTTAGGGACTTGGTGGGTGTGAAAACTATGTAGAAAGTAGATGCATCAAAGGCATCCTGTAAGATAAGGACCATTCTGATCCAACCATTTCTCGCTGTGTATCATGCAAACTCACGAATGGGTTTGGCAAGATGCTAATTGCACTTAACCAAACAGTACTTGTGAAGTTCTCAATACAGTGACCTACATTAGCAGGATTGGATAACATTTACTAAATAATCCTGAGTGTTAAGAATTATACTGATAACCAATTTAAGATTGTTAGTTGATCTCGCAGTATGGTGACCTTATTTGCACTGAAAGTCATGTATATGAATACACTATTGCTAGGGCTGTGTCTCCGCACAAAATAAAAATGTTGTGGTAATTAGTTAGTTATCTCCAGACCAGGATATTCTTGCAGGAGTTCTTCAGTGTAGTGTCCTAGGCCCAATCACTTTCAGCTGCTTCTTTCATGATCTTCCCTCAATCGTAAAGCCAGAAGTAGGATATTTGCTAATGTATAAGTTCAACACCATTCATGGCTCGTCAGATCCTGACACTGGCAAATATCCAAACACAACAAGACCTGGACAATATCAAGGCTTGGGCCAACAAATAACATTTGCACTACTCAAGAGTCAGGCAATGACTATCTCCTCCAAGTGAGAGTATAACCATTACCCCTTGAGATTACCATCACAGAATCCCCAACTATTAATATCTTCTGTTTACTGTTGATCACAAACTGAACTGGACTAGTCGTATAAATGCTGCGGCTACAAATGCAACTCCACAATGGCCAGGAAAGTCAGAATTGGCTTATTGAGATTCAACAGGCACAAGTGAGACAAGGAAAGTCTCACCATCCACAAATTATCGCACTGAGAATTAGCCATAACAAGGGCCCAATGGCGTGGCCATGAAAATGTATTTTAAACATGGGAATCATTTTAACATTGATGACATGCTGTTGGAGGACAAGTGACCGGTCATCCCAACTTTGAGAGGGCATCTTGGGGAATTTGCACCAAGAACACTTGGGAATCTCCCAGTGCAGGGTCTGAGTTTGGTCATCTTTGTGGTACATTGGGATCTCCAGGGACATTGAAAACTTGTCGCCGATTGGCAGATATATGCCATCCATCCATAGGCCAGAGCAAAGAGAGCTTTGAATGCCCAATACATTTTTCACCTGCTCTTGGGAACATGTAGGGATAGTTTTGTTTTCAATGATAAGTCTTGTCTCATCTTTGTCATTTATCTTTCCTGATGTATCAAGGTAAGAAGTTGCATATGATGACTGTGGAAGCAGTTATCCAAACCTTCCATCAGATTTTTGCAATACATCACTTGTGGGCATTTCAGACATCACTTTGCAGACAGTTCTGAAAATATCATAACCCACTGCAGTCCTGCAATCTCACAGGGAGGCCAAAGGTCGGGCATAATAGTTGGGTGACTCTTGCAGGACAATTCTGACTTCTGCATAGCAGTGTTGAATTATGTGTTTACCCTACTCCAATGCTGTCTGTAACAGTCAAAGCTACTGATGGACAGGAAGCTCAAAACCCAGTCTCCTATCCTGTCTAAGAAATTGGTTCCACACTTACTCCTTAAAAATTACCAAGTGATATACAATGAAGAATAATCCTGTCACACACAGCAAACCATGCTTTGCAATAATCACTATTGTTCAAGGAATCTGCCAGACCTAGAAGTGGGGCAATAGATGTGGATCAGAGATTTCAATACAAAACGTATGATTGTCTGTGGAGATGAAAACCAAAGGATACTGTACATTGTCAATACTGCCAAAGAAGCTGTCTGTAGGAACCCTAGAAATCTCATGCCATTACTGTTGAGCCACCCACAGATGATTAATTATTGGGATCAACCAAATCATGAAACTTGGAGGAAAGGAGAGCTATAGACCAATGATGGTCCAAGTCAACTGCCTTCTACCACAAAAAGCTGCCATTCTTTCAAGTCTATAGTAAACTTATGTTGGAAGAATCATATGAATTTGTGAAGTCAATGACAAATGGGAAGATGGGACTGAAGTAAATGTAAAATATAATGATGATCTAAGGGGAAAAATAAACTTGTGGGGAAGGGGCAAATGTTGTATATGGATTAGCGAGGGGATTGAATGCAGTAAGCACTACCCAATGGGATAATATCATGGGGACTTGGTGAGAGTAAAGAAGGAGCAGGTTGGAGACAGACCTAAGCTATTGTTCTCCTAACAGAGTTCACAAAGTAAGTCGTATTCATGTCATCTGTAAATAGTTGCAGTGATGGAATAAACATCTTATTGTTTATTCAGCGTGACTCTTCTAGTTAGACCAGAGGAATGGCAATCTCCTTCAGTACTGTATCGTTTAGGCTTGAAAGAACCCACATGTAAAAAATATCCTTGCTTAAATGAGGGAACAAATGAACAATTAAGCGGTGATTTCTGCTGAAGAATTTTAATGGATTAGATTTCGAAGCTGTCTTATAGCTTGTCAGAACTTCTATCCAACTATATAGAAATAATATGTCAATTTGGATCCATGCCAAATCAGTAAGATAGAAACAAAGCCACCTTTCTTCATGGTTTATTAACCACTCATTCTTATTTCACCCACCAGACCCCTACTCCCCTTTTATATCTACCCAATTAATTAGTTAAACAATTAACCTCAATCATACTAGCCGTGTGAATGCAATGTACCTATAGAGCTCCTGGACTATAATGCTTCTAAGTAAATGGAAAGATTCCTGGTGTTTGGAAAAGATATGTTAAGAAGTTAGGAAGAAGCCAAAGTGTTATATCCTCCAGTATTAGATTGTGAATATCTTGTGTAACAATGTTCTGAAATGGGATAAGATACATTTGTGATTTAGCCACAGTAAATAGATTTTTAGAGGTGAAGTTTTACAGTGGTGGTCCTTTATTTGCACAGGAAATTATTGGCATTTCAAGGTCTTCTGCTGTAACAATGACACCTGGCTTTGGTTGCCAGTGGTGGGACAGTCTCTTTAATGAGACGTTTGAGGTTTCAAGCCATACTCCAGGACTTTACCACAATCCTGACTGATATTTTTGGGCCAAGTTTAGGAACAGCTCCACAACTGAAACTGTTGATGTGTTTAGGTGGATTTGAAAAATCCAAAAGCACTATTTGAAGCAGAAGGGCAGGGCAATTATCCAAACCAGCTTTTCTCCCCAGTCATTATCAGCTTGCTGTCCCTGGCAAATTGACTGTATTACTGTGATGTCAGGAGCAGTACTGGTCTCCATACAAATTAACCCAGGTCACTACACCCAAGTCATTATCATAATAACAGCAAATGCTAAACGCAAAGCTAAATAAGCTATGCTTCATTATTATAAATTGCAAATATGAATAGACTGAACTGGTGTTCCAAGAGAATGAAGGGTGGCTGCATCCAGGAAACAATCGAAGAGACAAGTCTATTGGTGACAATGGCTGTGGTAAAGATTTCTACAGTAGATTGGTTGATGCAGGCGCAGACTGCAATGCTGGAATGGAAGGAACATTTTTGTAAGATCAGAGGCTCAGTTTCAGTTCAAATGCGATGTCAAGGGGGACCAGGGAAAACAGTCATAATGCATATTTGTCATTGTCATCATTCCCTTCGAACAAGCATCATGATTTCTTTGTTCTCAGGTGCCTCATCAGAACAATCTTGGAGCCATCAGTCTTTGGGCAGCAAGGACAAGGAAAGGGTGTTTTCAATTTCTAATTTCTTCTGTTCCAGTTTTGTTGATTCTCTACAGCAGACTTTTTGTGTGATCATTTTCCATTTGTGATCGCAACATTGTGCGGTCACTAGTAAGGTCCTCTATCGCTTCAATGTAACTTTGCCCCTTATTTGACAATTGCTTCAGAGTGTCTTTAAAGCATTTTTTTAACCTCCTTGAGATTGGGTGCTTACTTTATGTTGTGTGAAAGAGATCTGCTTTGGAAGCTGAGGATCCGCTGAGCTGATTTCACAAGACTGGTTGTTTTCATAGTGTGTTTTTAACATAATAGAACATCACAAGGTGCTCCACAGGCACATTGTAAACTAAATATGACAATGTTATAGAAAAGGAAATTTAGATCAAATGATCAAAAGCTTGGTCAAAGAGCTAGATTTTAAGACATTTCTTAAAGTAGGAAAGTAAGATACAGAGACTGAGGTGTGTAGGGAGGGGGTTCCAAAACTTAGGGCCTAGCCATTTGCTGGTATGATTAAAATTGGTGACATTCAAGAAGCCAGATTTAGTAGAATACAGCTATAAAAAGGAAAGTCACAATAGTCCCAGAGGATTGTAGGGATGCTGTGTCATTAGACAGAATCTACTGGCGGTGTGTTCAACCTGAGGGTCACCACATGTCGGGTGCAGGGAAGAACACAACTAAATTGGGGAGTTAAGGAGTAAGGGATTATTGGAATTGTGGTATGGGTCAAACGTGATGACATTTGTCTTTGACCGTTTTATCAGAAGAAATTGTGGGTCTTATGGGACGGATTATTAGACAAGCTGCCTGAAAGCACAGTGTGTGTGGAGGGATTGTGGCAAAGACAGACTTGGTTTTCTCAGACCTGTGTGTTCTTTTTGCTGTTTTAAATTATTTTTCTTCATTGCGATTTCCTTATTTTTCCCATACTGCATGCAATTAACGCCAAAAGCTGTAAAGGAGACCTACTTAAAAGTTATTGACAACATTCTTCTGCAGTTTTCTGCTGGGAGGTAGAGGGCAAGGAGTAGGATTTAAGATGATGTTTGCTGCTTTTTATTACTTCATTACAAAATTGCATTTGCCATTAAAAAAAAATCAGTGAAAATGTATCCATTCAAATTAACTATTTAGGCCAAGCCATTGAATATGTTTTAGTAACTGATTTGTTTTTCCAGAAAGTCATAGAGATGACCTGTTTAACAGCCATTGCACAATATAGAACCTCACATTTAATGGAGAAAAGCAGTTTTGCTGATCCTTCATTTATATTAGCCACATTGTGACTTTGATAAATGGTTATTGAGAAATCTTTAACAGAGTTCTTTTAAGTGAAAAGCGAATTTATGGCACTGCACAGAGTTGTATTTAGAGGTGATCATAGAATGGATAAACTGTGTATTTTCTGGGTTTTGGCCTCTGTCCATGAGAACTTGTGCATCTAAATGACAATATTATCCTGCCAAGGATATTATTTATTGTGTAATGTGTGGTTTGTTTTAAATGGGAGAAATGAGGTGCGGTAATTTTCCATATTGCAATACCCATTACCAAAGTTAAAGAATGCTCTAATATGCTGTTGCCTAAACATCTGTTAAGTCTTTAGTAAACCTTTCTATTACAGTTATGTAAAAACAAACCCACTGGGCATACAGATTAAAAAGGATAAACTGCAGGAACATCTAAAACAAGAGACTTAACCAAAAAATTTGCATGGTGTTTGAACAATGCAGTCTTGCCATCAAATGGAAAATTTTATTGAAGTTGTGGGAGTTTTGTTTAATCACCGTGTAGTTAAAAGAAAAAGCTTTGCAGATCTCCCCATCACATAATTTGTAAGATATCCGTGCAAAGTTGAAATTGTATACTTAAAATAAGAGAGGAAAGGATGCAGTAAACATGCTCTGAGGCATACAGTTTGGTATTTATGCCTTTTGGAACAAAACATAAAATGTAGCGCAGTAAATAAGCAGGGTTTATTTATGTGTAAATTTTCTACAGTGCATGTACTGATCTATAATGTTTGAGGTTGGGGGTTGCAGAAATAACAATGAACCTCAGTGAGTGATGAAGTGCTTATTAAAAAGAAATTGTCCACAAAACAAATTTTTTGCACAGAATCAGTGAAACGGTATTTATCATTGCACTTCAGAGCTTCACATCTGGTTCTTAAAAAGCATAAACTCTTACAAATGGAGTGCTTTATTTTGTCAAACATTTTTGTATGCTACCAAGAAATTATTGTTTTAATCTGAAAAATTTATAACTATAGTTTAAGTATGCCTCAGATTGTAACACTATTATCTTAAATCTACATTTTGGTAATATCATGTTTAGGTAACTGAGTGTAACACTTTCCAACAGTGGTTGCAAATCAATAATAGCATCATAGATCATGTTTTTTTCATTTTTAATAGGCTATACATTCAAGGTAACCACATTGTAAAGTGTACAGATACCTTTATAACACTTATTTTTAGTGAGATGTAAATAAATCATATTTTCAAGACCTGCACTTCAAATAAACTGCTAAAATCTAAATATTGCTGTCCTATTTGTTTAAATATTTAGAATCATGACCATAAAAAAGGATTTAAATGTTATTGGATTATTTTTGAGATTAAAGATTGAGTAGGACAAAATAATTCATATGGTGTCAATGATTTGACTTTAAATATGTCTATGTAATTATTAATGCTTTTTATTCAGTAAATACCCAAGCCATGTAAGGTTCTTCAGCATCATTGTAAGTAATTATCAGATAAATATGTGGATAATTCTATTTGTCTGTGTTCATTTTAATTATGCTATATAAGATTTGCGCCTGAACCTTTTCCGTTTGTACTATCTTATTCAAAATAACGGATTGTAAATAATTAGTTGGATTATGCATATTGGAAATGCATTGATTTGGTATTTCTGTAGAATACCCTTCCAATCATGACTTAGAATCACAGAATCTTGCAGTGGAGAGGGAAATCAATTGGGCTTTTGGCCTTTGCAGGCTCCTTTAATGTCCATTTGAGTCTCACATTTCACCTTTTTCCCCATTACATTGAAAAATAACCCAATTAAAATACATCCTTGATTTCATCTCAACTTCACATATAGTATGTCTCACTTAAAGTCAGAGTTGCATGATTGATAATTGTGACTCTAAGTGAAGCAACTTTAAGATTTACCATTGGTTCCCATAGGGAATATTCTCTTTCATTAATAAAACAAACTTGATTGAGCTTTTTGAAGAAATGATAAAGAAGATTGATGAAGGAGGAGCAGTATGAGTTTGACTATATTGATTTCAGCAAGGCATTCGACAAGGTTCTGCATGGTAGACTGGTTAGGTCGGTTAGGTCACATGGAACCCAGAGGCAACTCGCCAATTGGATACAAAATTGGCTTGAAGGCATGAGACAGAAGGTGATGGTGGTGGGTTGTTTCTGAGTGGAGGCCTGTGATCCAGGGTGTACCGTAAGGATTGGTGCTGGGTTCACTGCTTTTCATCATTTAAGTAAATGATTTGGATGTGAATATAGGAGTGGTTAGTAATTTGCTGATGACACCAAAATAGGTGGTGGAGTGGACAGTGAGGAAGGTTATCTCAGGGTATAACGGGACTTTGATCAGATGGGCCAAAGGGCTGAGGAGTGGCAGGTGGAATTTAATTTAGATAAACATGAGGTACCCCATTTTGGTAAGTCAAATCAGGGCAGGACTTATACAGTTAATGGTAGGGCCCTATGAAGTGCTTCTGAACAAAGGGACCCGAGGGTGCCGATGCATAGTTTCTTGAAAATGGACTTGCAGGTAGACAGGGTGGTGAAGGCACGCTTGCTTTCATTGGTCAATGCATTGAATATAGGAGTTGGGATGTCATGTTGCAGCTATTCAAGACATTATCGAGGCCATTTTTGGAATACTGCGTTCAATTCTAGTCTCCCTGCAATAAGAAAAATGGTGTGAAACTTGAAAGGGTTCAGAGAAGTTTTACAAGGATATTGCTGCAATTGGAGGATTTGAGCTACAGGGAGAGGCTGAATAGGCTGGGGCTGTTTTCATTGGAGTGTCAGAGACTGAGGGGGTGACCTAATAGAGGTTTATAAAATCATGAGGGGCATGAGTGGGGTGAATAGCCAAGGCCTTTTCCCCAGGGTAGGGGAGTCCAAGACTAGGTTCAAAGTGAGATGGGAAAGATAATAAAAGGGACACGAGGGGCAACCTTCTCACGCAGCAGGTGGTGCTTATGTGGAACGAGCAACTAGAGAAAGTGGTGAAGGAGTGTACAATTACAACATTTAAAAGGCATTTGGATGGATACATGAATAGGAAGGGTTGAGAGGGATATTGGCGCAATTCTGGCAAATGAGACTAGAGCTGTTTAGGATGTCTGGTCTGAATGGATATTGGACAGACGGATCCTTTCTGTGCTGTATAACACTGAGTCCATGACTAATTAAAACACTATACCTGTACTACCTAAATTGAATAGCTGAGCTTTAGATGTCCACTTCCCACATTGGTAAATAAAATACCCATTCAAACAATATATATTTAAAAAGATAAAATAACATTTTACTTAGAGGGCCTCCTGCAGTGGACCCTCTGAGAATGGAGCTGGGGGAACCATTGCCCAGAAGAATGGGGGTTGGATTTTGCCTTGGCTCTGGGCCTCCTCCTTTTGCTCCTGGCTGTATCTCTGTCTTTGTTGCTGGCCAGCGCTGCAGGGTTCCTGTGATGATTCAGGATTCTCTGGTGAGGAAGAGCAGGGGAGCTGCTGGGTCTTGTTCCAGTTGGGATGATGGCTGCTCTGATCCAGATGGAGAGTTCGGTGGCACTTCTGCATCATTGTACTGGCAGTGGGCCCCCATCTACCACAAGGGATGTGCCATTATAAGCAACAAGGTATAGAGCTGGATGAACACAGCAGGCCAAGCAGCATCAGAGGAGCACATTGCTACGTCACTTCATTCCTGACAACGATTGGTTTGTGCTGCGTTTATTTGCAGCCACAATGGGGAGATGATGGCCTAGTGGTATTATTGCTGGACTGTTAATCCACAGACCCAGATAATGTTCTGGGGTCCTGGGTCGAATCCATGGCAGACGGTGGAATTTGAATTCAATTAAAAAAAACTTGGAATTAAGAGTCTAATAATGACCATGAAACCATTGCCGTTTGTTGGAAAAACCTACTTGATTCACTAATGTCCTTCAGCGAAGAAAACTGCCACCCTTACCTGGTCTGGCATACATGTGACTCTAGACCCACAGCAAGGTGGTTGACTTTTAACTGCCCTCTGGGCAATTAGGGTTGGGCAATAAATGCTGGCCTGGCTAGCAAAACCCTCATCCGGTGATTGAATAAAAAATAATTGAAGACTGGTATTTATGCTGGATGTTCAGCTGAAATTGTACGCCTGTCTAGGATAGAGCTTTGCTCAAGTTGGCAGCGCATGTACAATGTTTAGAGGTTACGCAGATTGCGTAATATTGCTGAAAAAACACAATTTTTTAATGAAAGATTTTCATCTCGTACTCAGGGAAATTTACACGAAAACTAATTGAGGGGATTTTTTTTAAACTTCTGGCTTGAGGCCACACAAATTGCACTATGTGCAAGTTGGTGGCTCCATTTGTCTCAATGGCCTGATTGGTACTCGATTTCCGAAGTGCGAGCAGATAATTTAGTCAGGGGCCTTTCAGTGCTTCTGTTTATCTTTAAATGGACCATCATTGAGGACTTATGCTGCAGCTGTAACATCTCTTCAAATTTAGGATTGTATTGTGGAAACCATTTCATGGAGACCTGGGAGTTGGGGTATAAATTCAGCCTTGTTTCATTTCCAATTTGTATTTGTTGGGATTTTAATCATTATAAGATTTTGTTCCATAATAATCCTCCAAATTTAGAGCTAATTATAATTTGTTATCGGGTCAACACTACAAGAAGAGTTCTTGTGTTATTTACATATTTTAAAGAAACTCTGGAATCTAAATCATTTATTAAGAATACTAGAAGTGGAATAAACTAACTGGACTTGAGAGTTTACAGTTCTATGCAGACTACCGCTTCAAGATGAGTTGTTTTCTGTCTGAGGAGACAGTAAACGCAATAAGTTTGTTGTCATAATAAAATCAATGTGACTATGTTTTAAATAGTTGTTAATATTTTTTAATCAATTGTTCATCTGGGATAACTAAAATTAAAATGTCTATTTAGTTCAGTGTTCCATATGAAATCTTGAGCTGTTGTATGTCTCTTCACCATTCTTGCAAGATTATAATTTTAGACTTCTAATAAAGACCAAACTAGTGTTTAATTGATCATTCTTATTAGACCATAGCATTTCAATTTGAAGAACTAAAACATTATTGGTTCATTACTTTTACAATCACTTTTCAGACATTGACAGTGATACACTTAAAGATTTATAATATCTTTTGGTCTGCTCAGTTTTATAAAACATCTTGCATAAACTGAAAAGGGCAGCAAAAAAGCTATAAACACTATTTGTATGATTCTGGAATGTGTTATTATCTAAAATTTTACTGGTATTTTGGCAGTTAATATTCAGACCCATATAGCCAGTCTATCGTATCAGTCACAAGTCATTGATACTTATGATTTTTAACACCTTCTTTGAGTTTTCAAAAGCTTCTCAACTTCCAGTCCTAAATTTAGAGAACTTTTGAGGTTTCTGTATGGGTTTACCTGATTTTCTTTTGTAAGAGAAATGAAAGAATGGCCTGTTATTTCCCTATAAACTGGAAAATGTAGTAGAGTCCTGAAACATATTCATTGCACTAACTATCTGAACTACTAACAGTGGAGAAAGCCTGAAGGCACAGTTTTATCTTATGGTCCCTTTTACTAAAGTTGCTTCCTTCTTTGAAAGCTCTTCAATTTTATTTGTTAACTTTATGGTGCAGGAGATATGTAATGTCCTTTTTCTCTTGTTTATTCTGCTTCAGTTTTGGAATCAAGACCTTTCCATAATGCCGCAGTTGTATGAAAAGCCATTGAGGAGAAATCCCTGCTGAGATTTTTGAGCTTCTTGTTTCTTACTCTTTGTTCAAATACAAAATAAGTTCCTTTTGCTAACTCAATTCTGGCACACTCGACATCTGAACGTTGAAAGGTCCTGTTTGGTCTCCTTACGCATATGAGACTATTTTTCTCACATAGTTTCCTATCTAACTGCAACACTTTTATTTTCAAGTGTGGTTTTTCAGCCTCTGACCTCATCATCAGCAAATGCCAAAGCCCTAATAAAGCTCTGAAGGTGTTATAATGACGGGGTTAAATTCCATCTTCACGTGCTGTCTATTAAGTTGACTTTTTTTGTTTGTCACATCCAGCAGCTATACGGATGCATCATGGCTTGTTTATGGGCAACTGAGCAGACAGGCTTTGTCTCTGTTCACCATACCGGTTAATTTATCTCCCTCAAGTCATTAATCATCACCTCACCTATTTATACCAATGGCAAGTATAGCTAATACAGTTAATGTTTCCTTTTGTTCCTTGTTGCTGTCTGCTCTACTGTTGATTACAGCCTCCAAAATTCTGTTTATTTTCAAAACCAGCAGAATCAGCGAACATTGCCCATTTTCAAAGTGGTGTTAAAGTGGTTGAAAGCCCTGATTTATGCAGTCATGATGATACTATTTGCACCTGAATGGCAGGTACATCAACATCTCCTTGTAACCACAGCAAAGAGAGACAGTCATGTCTTTGTTCTCCACCCAACCCACTTGGGACTTGGCAGATCGTTGATGGATATTATTATTTCCAATGTCAATAAAAATGTGTGGTGCCAAAGTAAGAGCTCTTATATTTTTCTCAGCATGTTGGAATCACTTGCTTTAGTTTTGAGATATTTAGAAATTTGAGAAGTGAGGTTCAGAAACCTTGGCATAAACAAGCTTAGAATTAACATCATCATCGGTTGCTGAAAAGCAATGAAAACAGTGGCTAGTCAGTAATTGAGAAGCATGTGGCGCTGTCAGCAGGTGATGGGAGACAGACACACCTGACTGACAGTGTGACAGAGAGCAGAGACAGGGCCCATCCAGGCACTCTCTCAGCCAGAGTGATGAGCCCTCTGGAACACAAATCGTGAATTATCAGAGGGCTAGATGAGATGAGGTCGGGGAAGGCTGCCAGACAGTGTGTAACATGCTACAAATTTCTTTCAGCACTTAGTATTCCACCATGCAAAGCCCTCACTATTAAGTACATAGAACAGCTCATATCCTGCAGAGGGATGATAGATATGTCATATCTCTGAAAAATTGTTTTTCTTCTGCAGGTGTATGGATTTTTTTAAAGCATACTGCACATATAACACTTTTCAACACACTTTCCAATAGTGATTTGGCATCCAACCTCTATAAAAGAAAAAAATCTTTCACAAGCAATTTTAGCACAAAATAAAGGTGATGAAGTGTTGTGAGCAAAGAAAGGAGAGATCAAAGAACTGTAATGAAAACTGATTACAAAAAGAAGAGTCAACACAAGAGACTGGAAATTCCAAGAGGTCTAGTCACGTCTTTACTTATACTAAATGTTTTCTTTTTTAAAAATAATAGTTTTATAAAGGCATTAAATAATGGCCACTTTAAACATTAGCAATGCAGGGAAGTTTTTTTTCCCCTGTAAGTGGTAATTTAAAACTAAGTGAATCATGCACACAAAGTGAAACCCAAGATTTCAATGTTGAATGACAATCAGGTACTAAAGCTGTGCATTTATATTCTGATGCTGAGAACAGTGCAAAAATGCTGCTAACTCAGTGAAAATATAAATGCTAGAGGAATAGTATGTGAATACTTGTTGGTACTCATAAGATATCCATATTCAATGTGTGGATGCTGTGTACCAAAATTTCAATTGTCTGATTATCCTTTGCAATAAAGGGCAAATTACAAATATTGCATAAATCATTGCATATGCAAATAGTATAGAAACAGTAATTTGATAGTACAGAGCTTGAGTACTACTACTAAATAAAGACACTTTTTTTGCATCTGTCAGGACATTTTGCAAGACTACCAATACAATGGGAAAACCAACATTTATACAGTATGAGGAGAGAGTGCTAATTACTTCATACGTTCATAGATGCACGCAGCGCAGAAAAGGCCATCAAGTCTGCATGGACTAACTACCACTGGAAGTGTGTTAAGCCCAAATTTCCTGCACTTGTCCCATATCCTTGAATGCTATGATATCTGAAGTAGTCATCCAAATATTTTTGAAAGATTGTAAGATTTCCAGGCTGTGCTACCTTCCCAGGCAGTGCATTCTAGTTTCCCAGCATTCATTGAGTAAAAGTTGTTTTTTCCCAAATCCCCTCTGAATCTCCTGCCCCTTGCCCTAAATTGATGCCCTCTCGTGATTGACCCCTCAATCAAGGCTAACAGCTGCTCTCCTTTCACCCTGTCCAGACTGCTCAAAATTGTTTACACCTCAATTATGTCCCCCCGCCATCTCCCGCCAACAGTCTTCTTTGCTTTTAAGAAAACAATCCAAGCCTATGAAGTCTCTCTTTATGTTCCAATTTCTCCATCCCAGGCAACATCCTGGTGAACCTCCTGTGTAGCAAGCCTAGTGCCATCACATCCTTCCTGTAATGAGGTGCCACAGTACAGTTGGCAAGTGAATTCTAATTGGGAGAGGCATAGCCAAAGGAAATGGATCTATTAATACTGATTGACAATTAATAACCAGGCTTTGCTTAAATTTTTAACCAGACTGGTTAACTCTGGTTAAGGCATTGCCCTAAGCAATGAAGCAACAAATAAGTGTCACCTATTTGGTTTAATTGAAATGGGCACTGTGTGTGTACATGTCCTTTCTATCTGAAAAGAATGGAGCCCTGTGTATTCACAGAATTATTATGGTACAGAAGGAGGGTATTTGTCTCGTCACCTCAGTGCCTGTATTAATATATGTAGCTTCTAGTACACACAAGGGTGCTGCACTGACAAGCTTGAATTGGTTGTCAGTGCACTTTTTTTGTACATTCAGGATAATCCAGCAAATGTTGCCTGATTGCAGAATCCTATCAAATGCTAATGACTGTGTTGCAAGTTTTGGAACCGTCGGCCTGTTGGGTTTCAATGGTACTTCGCTTGTTGCAAACAACTGAAGGGACATGTTGTTTGATACGATCCACCAGCCTTTTGGGGGCATATGGTCTATATACCTGGTATCGCACCAATATTGAAATTCATATGTCGCATTACTCTTTTATGCAATGAGCAGAATATCTGACAGCAGCATACTGTTCATGATGAACACAAGTTGTGTTACTGCATTGCAACTGCTAGTTTCCTTACCTGGCCCTTCCAGAGTAATTTGATATAGATTGAGCACTTTTCATGAATAAGAGTGACTGCCTGAGTGCTGTTTGTGTGACATACAGTGAGAAATGATCTGATCAAGCTAACCATTACCCTGCAGGATGACTTTGATGTGCCCTCTTTCAGAATCACGATGGTATGGTTAAAAAATAGTCTGGACCATACTTGTGAGGTCGCACCGACCCTCTAAAGAGTGTCCCACACCATCCCCTTAACCCTGCGTGGGGTTTTTACCAGGTCTTGCTAGCACATCCCTGAGTAGATAGGTTCTTGATTATCAAGGGGATCAAGGGTTACGGGGAGAAAGCAGGAGAATGGGGTTGAGGAACTTGTCAGCCATGATTGAATGGCGGAGCAGACTCAATGGGCCAAATGGCCTAATTTCTGCTCCTATGTCTTATGGTGCAACTTTTAGCATGGCCAATCCACCTCTTTGGACTGTGGGAGGAAATTGGAGCACTCAAAGGAAGCCCACACGGACAAGGGGAGAACTTACAAACTCTACAGAGACAGTTGCTCAAGGCTGGAATCGAACCTTCTGTGTAGGTCCTTGGCAGCAATGCTAACAGCAGGGCCACTGTGCAGTCTATGCAGTGTAATACAATAGCAGTGAAACCTTGGGTGGAATTTTAAACTAGACCATTGTGGAAAGGGGACTTATTTGACTGTTTGCTTACAGATATTAAGTTGAACACAGGATGGATTCCATTAAGACATGCTTCTTGCATGCAGCTATTATGTTTATACGTATATGACATGCAAGAAAAATTGAAGCTTCTGTAACAGTGGCAAATTAACTAAATGGAGTGTGCACCAGTTCAGTTGAGTTTTTTTTAACTTTTATGACCAGCAGAGATGTATAGGGATCGGTTCACACTATTTATAAACATATGGAGAGAATGCAAATTGTCTACAGTATAATGTATTTGTATTATAAAGTTTGCTAATGATAATAAACTATGTAGTCAGCTAAATTTAACAAAGATTGATTTTCAAAGAAATTTGAATCAATGAAGTGCATCACAGTTGAATTTTGAGACAAGTAAATATATATTATGTACATTCAAACAGGCAACATGGAAATCACGTAATGATGGCATGGAATCAATAGTTGACTAAAAGTACCCCTGAAATTGTATTTAATTATCAATAAGGCCAATTATAATGTGATTTATTGTGAAGATATTTGGCTATGTCCAAATAAGAAATTCACAGATACACAGTTATGAGCATGTGTAAGTAGATCTATTGAATATTTTCGAACTAAACCCTTAAGGTTTGTGTTGCTTTAACATCTTCAAAGAAGAACTGAATACTTATCTGATCAACAGGATTGAAGTTTAGAAGACTAATTGCATGGAGAGATGAATGGATTTAGGGTGGAAAAAAGTAGTCCCTGAATGGAGATGTGCCACAAGGGAAGACAAGCAGTCAAGAATGCTAATGTATAAGATCAGCTTAGATAGATGTTAATTTTTGTTTAATCTACCTTCTGAAATAGAGGTCAAACACAATCATTGCAGAATGTTTTATCAAGAGTTTATGTGAGACAACAGGTTTTCTCTAGTCTCCAGTCATAATGATCAGGTATAATTATTCAAGTATTACAGACTGTTAGGTCATTTTAACAATTTAATAATCAACGCAGTGCTCCTGTGATAACCGTGTGTTTCTCACTTTAACCACAACTATGACATGTAACATTAGCTTCCTCTTGGTTTGTGATTGTGATCAATACATTGTCTGACATGGTACTGAACCTTACCAACAAGCTAGTCACAAACACATTCCCTGGTCTACAAACAGTGGTGGAGATAGCGTATATGTCCCTGTGTTTAAGGAAAGAAAAATCAATCGAGTCCTTCTGTCCTGTATCATTATCCATAGATCATTGTAGAAAGTGTGCATATAGAAGTTTCAGAAGAGGAAAAGATCAAGTTTGAATAGGCAGCAATTCACTGGTCACTTCAAAAAGATACAGAAGAAACTAAGCATAACACCGGTATTGCCTTCAGTTATCTTAACGTTAAAAAGTTACATCATTTGATCAGATTTAAATCAATTTTAAAGAAATCCTTAAATCCATTCATTACAGAATTAGCCTTGAATGATCAGATTACTGAACAATGGTGCCATTGTGTATTTGTCTTTCATCAATGAATGGATGGCACTTTAAATGCTTAAAATCAGTTCAGTGAATTTAGTTTTGTCAGTTACTTCCCTTCACTCCTGAATATACTGAGAATTCCCATAAACTAAGCAAGCAATTGCCTTAAGTATTCATACACAGCGAAACCTAGCTTATATCCAGACAGACAGGCAGTAACCTCCCTGACTTATCATCCAAAACTTCAGGCTAATGTTCAGATGGTATTGATTTGAAACTTGCTTGTAACAAATCTGAAATTAATAACTAGCCTACTGGTGACCATATAACCACTGTCAGTTACATGTGAGGGAAGAAAATTTGCAATCCTTACCTGTTCTGGCTCGTATGTGACTCCAGTCCCACACTTATGTGGTTGACTCTTAAATAGTCTATCAAGCCACTCAGTTGTCTCATATCATGAGAAAGTCTAAAGAAAGAAATGCACCCGCCTTGTCATCGACTAGACACCAGAATTTACAAAAGCAAATACCAACCTGTCAACTTTGCAATGTTGTCCTTCCCAATTTCTGGAAACTTGTCCTGAAATTAGGAAAGCTGTCTCATAGACTAGTCAAACAACAGCCTGACATAGTCCTCTTTGAGGAATAGCGCCTTATCTCTGAGTATGTCTTGTTCCACCAGCTGGACAGACCCTGCAGAGATGGTGACACAATGTATACAGTTAAGAAGGAGTTGCCCTGAGACCCTTCAACATCGATTCTAGACCCCCTTAAACTTCATGGCATCAGGCCAGATGTGGGCAAGGATATCTTCCACTGATTGCCACCTACATCTATGCCCAACCCCCTCCCTAGCTCCCCGGCCCTTAGCAGATCAGTCAGTACTCCTCCATGTTGAGTACTGCTTAGAGAAAGCACTGAGAGTGGCAAGGGCACAGAATGTAATCTAAATGAAAGACTTCAATATCTGTCACCAGGTCTGGCTTGGTGGCACTGTACTGAGTGACCTGGTCAAGTTCTAAAGAACAAAGCTGCTGGGCTGGGTCTGTGACAACTGGTGAGGGAACCAATATGAGGGAAAAACCTGTTTGACCTCGTCCTCAAAAATCTGTGAGACACAGAATCTGTCTGTCCATGGCAGTAATGATAGGAGTGACAATCACACAGTCCTTGTGGAGACAAAGTTCTGTCTTCACATTCAGGTTATCTGCCATTGTATTTTGAAGATTGTGACTCCTCTTTGATGTGCTATGTACAGATAAAGCTTTGTATCTTGGGGTCAGTAAAACAGACAGTTTATTGTTTTGATATCTAGTTCTCCATATCTCTTTTTGCCATAGAAACATGCGTGGCTTTTCATTCTTTTCTTTCCCTGTTTTAAAAATAGGGTAGATAGAGTGAAATTGTCTCTCTGAGTTGAATAAATCTAAAGCTTTTGGTTAGAATTTAAAAATATCAGGTCTTTCAGAAGTGAACCTAGGAGACTCTTTGACATAAAAATAATTTGGAATCTTTTCTGCAAATGGCAATTGATACTAACTCAATTGTTTTAAAAACCAAGATTTTTGTCAACCAAATTTATGAAGGGAACATAGGAGAAAGAATGTCATTTTTTGCCTTAAGCCTGCTCTGCCATTCTAGATCATTTATCTCTATGAATTTCCTGAGTTCCCATGTTGTTCCATATCCCTTGTTATTATTGACCAGAAATGTATTGATCTCTGTTGTGAATATACTCAATGACTCAGCTTCCATAGTCCTTTGAGGAATTTCAAAGATTGAATAAAGAAATTCCTCCTTAACTCAGTCCTAAATGGTACGCTCCTTATTCTGAGACTAGGAAATAGGGCAAAGGTGAGTAGATGAATTTCAGTTGACAAATTGATCTAATGCAAGGAAGCTAAACATGGGGTGAGGATGCTAAAGGGCCTACTGTGTTTCCCCTGGGTCGCAGTGGAGAGGCTTCAGATCAACCTGATGAGGGATGGGTGTGTAGATGGATTGCACACTCATGGGGAAGAGGCAGTGGACGAGGCCAGGAAACTGGACGTTGGCTAAACTGAGGTGAAGTGTCAGAAAAATTATGAGTATAAGTGGAAAGACTTGAACAAAGGGAGAAAAGAAAAATCAAGACACAATGAAATAAGTTTAGTGGAGTAGGAACACTTTGAGATGATGGATCTGTTTGTGGATTTTGGGAAGAAGGTAGAAGCAGCCTGTGCAATGTTGCAGGACACTTGCTGTTATCTCCCCTGGACCATGATCCCATCACTGAACAACAGATTGCTGTTTCCAGGACTGCCACTGACAGTCTTTAGATCACCTGTTCGCAGTTTCTAAACTCATTGTTCCTAACCTGACCACCTTTGAGCTCATTCTCACTTTGAACAACTTCTCCTTTGATTTGTATCACTTTTTCCAAGTCCAAAGTACGGCTATGGATAACCACATGCGTCCCAGTAATGCCTATCTCTTTGTTGAGAATGTGGAATATTCATTGTTCCAGTTCTATTTTGGCCCTCCTTCCAAACAGCACTTTCTCTGATACAACGTTGTGTAATTGGGGATGCCTTCTGTCCTCTCCAGTGCTTCAGCACACAACATTGAAATCAACAACTTCAGAACATGAACACTGCCCTCCATTTTTGAGTTTCATTTTGATTACGCAGCCTGCTGACATATTGTTTGTGAGCTTGTTGGCTTTGCTCACAGCTGTGCTGGTCTATTTTCCCTCATTCAAATCTACCATTCACATCAATTCTATAATTTGATTCCTCCTTTATTGTTTGATAAGAACTAAAAAGACAATCATTTTTCAAACAAAAAATATTATGGAATGGTAAAGAAAACTAAGTTTCAGTTGAAAATAGCCAAAGCATTTACAATACAAGGGAAGCCAAGAGAAAGCCATGTCTAGGAACTTGCCTCACTTAAATATCTATGCGATGAAGCTGACTCATTTAATTATGTTGGTAGTGGGTTCAAGTTCCACTTCATTATTTGAACTTATAATGTTGGCTAGCACTGAGGAATATTGGATTGTTGGAGCATCTCTTAGATGTTGCATTGAATTGAATTTCTAGCTATATTTAGGTAGATTTAAAAAATATCGTTGTGCTATCTAAAGCAGTCAGGAATTCTTCTAGTGTCAAAATCAACTTTCCTGCCTCAGTTTTTTTTACAACTAACAATAACATACTGGCTTCAACCGTTGCACAGCATCTGCTCCTGAAACACTAACCTAGCCCTCTAAGTTGCTAGGCTAGTGATCAAGGGGTACATATAGCCTGGCCAAACAAAGACCAAAGAACCTGGGAACAGCACCCAAGGCTGAAATATACATTGGTTTCTAGATATTTTTAATTAACCTGTTCCGATAATTTTAAATTTATTCATTTTGTGGGGTGTGGATGTTGCTGGCTGTCAGCATTTGTTGCTCTTGAGAAGGTGGGGGTGAGCTGCCTTCTTGAACGCTACAGCCTACCTGCTGTGGGTTGATCCACACTGCCATTAGGGAGGTAATTCCAGGATTTTGACCCATGACAGCGACGGAATGGCGATATGTTTCCAAGTCAGGATGGTGACTGGCTTGGAGGGGAACTTGAAGGTGGTGGTGTTCCCATGTATCTGTTGCTCTTGTCCTTCTAGATGGAAGTAGTTTTGGGTTTGGAAGGTGAGATAACAAGGCGTAGAGCTGGATGAACACAGCAGGCCAAGCAGCATCAGAGGAGCAGGAAAGCTGACGTTTCGGGCCGAGACCCTTCTTCAGAAAATGCTGTCTGAGGATCTTGGGTGAATTTCTGCAGTGCATCTTGTAGATAGTACACAATGCTGCTACTGAGTGTTGGTGATGGAGGCAGTGGATGCTTATGGATGCAATGCCAATCAAATGGGCTGCTTTGTCCTGGATGGTGTCAAGCTTCTTCAGTTTTGTTGAGGCTGTACTCATCCAGACAAGTGGGGAGTATTCCATCACATTACTGACCTATGCCTTGTAGATGATGGACAGGTTTTGGGGAGTCAGGAGGCGAGTTACTTGCTGCAGTATTCCTAGCCTGTGACCTGCTGTTGTAGCCACTACATTTATGTAGTGATTCTAGTTGAGTTTCTGATCAATGATAACTCCCAGGATGTTGATACTGAGGGATGCAGTGATGGTAATACCATTAAATGTGAAGGGGCTGTGGTTAGATTGTCTCTTGATGGTGATGGTCATAGCTTGGCATTTGTGTGGCACAAATGTTACTTGTCACTTGTCGGCCCAAGCCTGGATGTTGTCCAGATTTTATTGCATTTGGACATGGAGTCATGAATGGTGCTGAACATTGTACAATTGTCAGTGAACATCCCCACTTCTGACCTCATGACGGAGGGGAGGTCATTGATGAAGCAGCTAAAGATGGTTGGGCCTAGGGCCTTGTTGTGATACACCGCTGCAGCAGGAGGGTCTTGAACTCAGGCCTTCTAGCCCAGAGGTAGGGACACCACCACTGCAT
Source organism: Ginglymostoma cirratum (assembly GCA_024137785.1). Taxonomy (NCBI): domain Eukaryota; kingdom Metazoa; phylum Chordata; class Chondrichthyes; order Orectolobiformes; family Ginglymostomatidae; genus Ginglymostoma; species Ginglymostoma cirratum. The sequence goes on from JAHRHZ010000070.1 coordinate 12,640,755, forward strand.
CACAAGACCCCTAAGTAATTTTTACTCATATACACAAAGCATAATTGAGGCTCGTGATTTGGTTAAACACTACATTGGTTTTGCCATAAAAACCAAAAGAACTGCGGACGCTGTAAATCAGAAACGCAAACAGAAGTTGCCGGAAAAGCTCAGCAGGTCTGGCAGCATCTGTGAAGAGAAATCAGAGTTAACATTTTGGGTCATGTGATCCTTTCTCCGAGCCAAGGATGGGTCACCAGACCTGAAATGTTCCCTCTGATTTCAGTTCATTCATTTTGCCATCATCTGCTGTAAATGTTTTGCAACATCCTGAGATTGTGAAAGGCACTATATAAATGAAAGTCCATTTTTTAATTGGAGTTGCTGAAATTGAACATTTTTGGTATATGTATTGAACAGCTGATCCAACACCAGCTCTGACTGGTGAAAGTTAAACTCAGCCTTCTTATGGTGAGGAGTGAATGCTTATCTTCAATTTTTGTAATCTTTCATCAGAATAGTTGTAACTGATTGGCAAAGCGAAGCATACAGTGGGAAACCAGACTCTGATACTCCAAAGGAGATATGACGTAGGTTGTCTTGTGTAAAAAAACACTCCCTATACTGCCCTACACTAAAAGCAGAATAAGGAAAGCATGCTGCCCCATGACAACTAGTGAATCATTGAGTCTTAATCAGCAAACATTAGCAGACCAGTTAGAAAGTAAAGCCTTTAACACATGGTGTTGAATACCAAGGGGAAGCTTATATATTCAAGAAAGATTGTAGAAGTTAGCATAGGATGTCACAAAATATATTTAATTGCAAGTGATTAGAGCTGTCTGAAAGCCAATTCCATTACTTTTCAGAACATGTAATTGCTGAACATAATCCTATGTGGCCCAACCCTTTCATGCATAAAAGAGATCAAAAAGAGATTTGTAAGCAAAATTCTATACTGCCAGCTCAGCACTCCATTGAAATACAATTCAAAGATAGTTATGATTGGTTACGTAGTGGTTACATGTTGTGCCAACGTTTAAACTCAGCCAATGCTCCGTTGATAAATGCCATTAGACAATATCTCGTCCTTGCACAATAAATTAGCATTATAGCCAATGTTTCAGCTGTAGGCATTCTTGATTACTTTTAATGTAACTACAATTTGTATTTTGGTACTTGGACGTATATAATTGGTTTTCAGCTTCAATCTTTGGCCTCTATTGAATAATCTTAACGAGAACAGTTTTGGGTGCAGCAATCAACATTACTGCCCTTAGGTTTGGGAGAGAAAAACTCATCCAGGCTTTCTGCTCAATGAAAGTGAAAGATGAGGCTTCAACTGCGCTTGCAAGCATGCAAACCTTGGTGAGATGAAACAGAAGTCTGCTAAATTCTGAAATCATTAGGTTCATTTAAGAAGTAGAAAAACATTTTCAGCGAATGTTATGGGAAAATGTACATGGAATGCACTTTGAATGTAATCCTGTCACAAGAGTATAAATTCAATAGTTATTGTTCTAAGTAGATTATGAGAACAAGCTCTTGACTAGACCTTTTAAAACTAGCAATGCAGGATTTTTGGTGAAAAGTAACACCTTAAAGAATTGTATTTAGTCAATGATGATTTCTTAAATTATTTAATTAAAAGCAGCCCCATTTTAGATTTTTAAAAAGTTTTATAAGTGAATATAACATTTGGAAAAGCGCATGAGTAGGAAAGGTTTGGAGAGATACAGGCCAGAAGCAGGCTGGTGGGACTAGTTTATTTTGGGATTTATGTTTGGCATAGACTGGGAGGACTGAAGGTTCTGTTTCTGTGCTGTATGATCTTATGAGAACTTTGAGCTACATTGTTTCTTTTGCATAAAGTTTAGAGGCAGATGGTTGAGTTTGTTAGTCTTTTCTTTTATGCATACTATCCAAACCGAAAAAAGCAAAGAAATACTGTGGCTGCAACAGCAGGTCAGAGGTTGGAAATGATGTGGTAAGCAAATCACCTCTTGACTCCCCAAAACCTGTCCACTATTGACAAGCACAAGTCAGGAGTGTGATGGAATAGTCACCACTTGCCTGGATGAATGCAGCTCTAACAACGCTCAAGAAGCTTGTGTTATCCAAGACAAAGCTGCCACTTGATTGGCACCGTATCCACATTTACATTTAAACATTTACACCCTCCACCACCAAGAATGCAGGACATGCATGACAACACCATTACCTGCAAGATCCCCCCTACCCCCAAACAAGGTACATATCATCTTGATTTGGAACTGTGTTGTCATTCCTTCACTCCCAATAAGTTAAAAATCCTTCCTTCCTAGCAGCACTGTGGATGTACACGTTTCATCTTCTGGTTGGTGCTGTAGGAGATCTTATCACTTCTTGAATGATTCTGCAGTAGGCTATGTACATTTTAACAATTTTTTAATTACAGACTAACGCTGCATAGTTATGGATCTATACTAGCTCAGAGTGTCTCCCCTGTTAGATCTCTACCTAGCTTTCCCTTAATTATTTGATGTTACATCTTATACCATGATCCTATAGGTTCATGCTATTAAACCATTACATCACATCTCTTGCTACCCTCCCCCCCACCGCCAACCAAATCCATGTTCTAATTATTTACACTATATAACCAAATCAATCCATGTTCCAATTATTTACATTATTTTCCCAATTACTAATGATAGTGTAAGGTCATTAGCCTGACCCTCATGATTGGGCTAATCATTACCCAAGTAAAGATCAGGTTTAAGCTGAAACCTGCTGTGAAGTGAAGCGAAGTTTCTTGATTTTGTGAGAAATGAAGGGGCTCAGTTACTATTCAGTGCTTCTATTTTGATCTTATGATTTGATCTTTTATCTTTCAAAATTGTTCCTTCTAGGAGCTAGTGGTTCAATTTAAAAAAAGGATTTAACATAACAAGGTTTTAACAGTTTCCTTCCAGAGTATTCTAATAAAGAGGGAGAACATAAACTTTCACAGTAAACTAGCAAGTAAAATAAAAAGGACGGTAAGAGCTTCTTTAAAAATATGAAGAGAAAGAGAGAAGCAAAAGTGAAATATAGGCCCCTTAGAAAATGAAGCTGGAGAAGTTATAATGGGGAACCAGGAAGTGATAGAGGGATTCTTTGCATCAATATTCATGGTGATTACATTCTAAAAATAATCGAGGGGCAAAAGCTGGGGGAGGAAATAAATGCAATAACCATCACTAGAGAAGCAATACTGGAGAGCTAGTGTGGATAAAGACTGCTAGATTCCCTGATCTTGATGGATTGCATTCTAAGATATTTCAGGAAGTACAGTAGAGATAGAGGATGCAATAGTAACAATCTTCCAAGAATCCTTAAATTCTGGAAAAGTCCCAGTGGTTTGGAAAACTGTCAATGTAACAGTCTTATTCAAAAGGGATGGAGACACAAATTGACTAACTCTAGGCTAGTTAGATTAACATCAGTCATCAGGAAAATGTTAAATAGCAGAGTAATTAGAAATACATAATGTAATCAAGCAAAATCAACATGGCTTAATGAAAGAGAAATCATGTCACATATATGTATCAGATATTTTGAAGGTGTAGAGAGCAGGATAAATTAAAGAAAACCAGTAGATGTAATACATTTGGCACTTCAAAAGGTGTTCAATAGGTTCTGCACATGAGACTACTTAATAAGATAATAGTTCATGGTGTTGGAGTAGAGTTTGGCATGGATACAGGATTGTCTAATTAAGAGAAGACACAATGTTGGGATAAGGAGGCATTTTGAGGATGGTAACCTGAAACTAATGGAGTGTGACAGGGCTCCATGCTGGGGCTACAGTAATGTGCAATATTGTCTAATGGCTTGAATAATGGAAACAAATGTACTATTGTCAAGTTTAGGCATGACACAAAAATGGCAGGAGGTTAAGTGGTGAGGATGACACAAGAGTCTGCAGAGGCATATAGACAGGTTAGGTAAGTAGGAAAAAAATCAAATACATTACAATGGAATGTAATGTGGGGAAATGTGAGGTTATGCACTTTCACAGGGAGAACGGGCAGTTAAAAAATATTTAAATGGCGATAAACTGCAGAAAGCTGCAGCACAGAGGAATTTGCAAGTTCCTGTGTATTAATCACAAAAAGTTAGTATACAGACAATGTCGTTAGTCAGACAGAAGGCAAATGAACTGTTGGTCTTATTCAAAGGAAATGAAGTATAACTATGAGGAGGTCTTGCTAAAACTATACAAGACACTAGTTAAACAAAACCTAGAATACTGTAATCCTACTATCTCTAGAATACTGTAAACCATTTTCATCCCCTTATTTAAGGAAAGATATACTGGCTTTGGAGGCAGTTTGCAAAATGTTCAATGGGTTGATCCAGGTATTGAGAATTTTTTTTTTTAAGAGGAGAGGTTGAGTACGTTGGGCCTGTACTCATCAGAGTTTAGAAGGGAGCACAGTCTATTGAAACATATAAGGTTCTCAGTATAGATGTTGAGTGGTTGATTCCCCTTATGGGAGAGTCAAGAATCAGATAAGAATATGTCAGAATAAGGGGTTGCTTATTTAAGACATACGTGACGAGGAATTTATTCTCTGAGGGTGTGAGTCTGTGGAATTCATCACTGCAGAAGGTGGTAGAGGCTTGATCATCGAGTACGTTCAAGGCTGAGATGGACAGATTTTTTTTGTCCGCAGGAGAATCAAGGCTTATAGGGAAATGCTGGAACGCAGAGCTGAGGATTATCAGATCCGCCATGATCTTGTTGATTTGCACAACAGACGTGCTGAGCTGATCAGCCTGCTTCTGCTCCAATGTCTTACAGATTAAAAATTAAGCTCAGTATAATGTCCCTCTACATAAATGTTTAACAGTAGTATTCACTGTATGCATTATTGGTATTTCCCACACTGCCTAATATCTATGGCTGTGGCTCTTCTATTTCTTGAATCTGGTTGCATAATTTTAAACTCTTGTTGCTACTTGCTTACATTACTTGCATGTTGAGAATGACACTATTTCTCCAAATGGTCTCATTAACCATAATTGTGACACTCAGCTCCCCCTGCTGGGCATACTTGTGCCTCTCATGCATTTCAAAATGGCAGTTGGTATTATTTTATTCATGGAGGGAAGGTGATGGCCTAGTGGCATTATCACTGGACTATTAATCTAGAGACCCAGGTAATGTTCTGGGGACACAAGTTTGAATCTCACCAAGGCAGATGGTGGAACTTGAATCCAATAAAAGTCTGGAATTAAGAGTCTAATAATGGCCATGAAGTCATTGTCAATTGTTAGGGAAAAACCCATCTTTTTCACTAATATCCTTTAGGGAAGGAAATCTGCTATCCTTACTTGGTCTGACCTACATGTGACCCCAGACTCAGAGCAATGTGGTTGACACTTAACTGCACTATGGGCAATTAGAGATGAGCTTTAAATGCTGGCCTGGCCAGTGGCACCCACATGAATGAATAAATAAAATCTACTTTTGGCAGGCTATTGTTTGGCACACTTTCTGGTTTCAGGCCTGTGTACTGCACCAAAGCACTTAACTTTTCTCAGGGAGACTTGATCTAGTCTCAAGCAATTCGCCAGTTTTGCTTCTGGATCTCAGACTACCTCACAAACAGTATCATCTTCACAAATGTTGAATCGCCTTTTGCTTGTAAGAAAAAAATCTGACAATGGTCCATTGATCTCACTATGAATTTGCTGTTGTGTATTAATTTGTCCCTAAAATTGCCACATGCATACTTGCCTGCTAATATATAGAAATTATTGGTAAAGAAATCACTGGACTCCCCTGAGTCCTGCCATTTTTCATTTAATCATGGATTTGGGCATCACTGACAAGGCCAACATTTAGTGCCCATCCCTAGTTACCCTTGAGAAGGTAGTAATGAGCTGCCGCTGGAACTGCTGGAGTCCTTGGGGTGCAGGGGCACTCTCAACATATTTGGGAGGGCATGCCAGGATTTTGACCCAATGGCAGTGAAGAAAGGGTGATATATTTCCAAGTCAGTGTGGTGAGTGGCTTGGAAGGGAACTTTAGGTGGTGGTGTTCCCATGTATCATTTGCGCTTGTCTTTCAAGATATTATTGGGTTTAGAAAGTGCTGTCTAGGAAGCCTTAAATTTTCTGAAGTACAGCTTGTAGACTGTACACTCTGTTGCCACTGCGTGTTTGTGGTGAAGTGAGTGAATGTTGGAGGTAGTAGATGGGGTGCCAATGAAGTGGGATGTTTTGTTTCTTGAGTGTTACTAGAGATGCACCCATCGAAACTAATGCAGAGTATTCCATCACACTCCTGACTTCTGCTTTGTAGATGGTCGACAGGCATTGGGAAGGCTGAAGGTGAATTACTTGATGCAGAATTTCTAATTTCTGACTTGCTCTTGTAGCCATAGTATTCGTATGGATAGTCCAGTTCAGTTTTTAGACTCCCATGTTTTTTAATAATGGGTGAAGGTCAACGAACAATGATTAGATTCTCCTCTGGGAGATGGTCATTTTCTGGTGGTTGTGTAGTATGTGTGTTACTTGCCACTTATCAACCTTGATGTTGTTCAGGTCTCACTGCATATAGATTCAGATGGTTTTAATGTGTGAGGTGTCCTGAATAGTGGTGAACATTATGCAATCATTAGCGAATGATCTTTGTGATAGAGAGAAGGTCACTATGAAACAATGGAAGATTGTTGGGCCTAGGACACTACCCTGAGGAACTCCTACTGAAATATTTTGGGGCTGAGATGATTGACCTCCAATAACCACAACCATTTTCCTAAGTATTAGGTAATACTTCAACCAATGGAGACATTTCCCATGGATTCCATTGACTCATGTTTTCCATGATGCCATGATCAGCTAAATGCTACCTTGATGTCAAGATCATACATTCTCACTTAACCTTGGCATTCAGCTCTTTTGTCCACATTTGGGAAAAGTTTGTAATAAGGTCAGGAGTTGAGTAGCCATAGTGGAAACCAAACTGGGAACCGTGTTGCATTGCAAGTGTGACTTGATGCCATTGTCGGCAATACCATCCATCACTTTATTGTTGATGGAGACTGACAGGGCAGTAATTTGCCAGGTGTGGGTATGTCCTGCTTTTGTGCACAGGACATACCTGGGCAAATTTTCCAAGTAGTTGGATAAATGCCAGTCTTGTAGCTGTACTTGAACAACTTGGTTAAGGATATGGCTCGTTCTGGAGCAAAGGTTTTCAGTACTATTGCGGGCAAGTTGTCAGGACTGTTAGTCCTTTCAGTATAAAGTGCCTTCAGCTGTTTATATCACATGGAGTGAATCAAATTGATTGAGTCCTGGCATCTGTGATAGTTGGGACCTCAGAGGCCAAGATGGTTCATCCACTTCATACTTCTGACTGGTGACAGATGCAAATGCTTCTCCTTGTCTTTTGCACTAATGTGCTTGGCTCCCCCATGACTGTTTTTGTTGTGGAGTGTTCTCCACTTGATAGTTGTTTTATTGTCCTCAATTGCTGAGGATGTGACAGGACTGCATAGCTGGGATCTGATCCATTGTTTGTGGGATTGTTTAGCCCTGCCTATTGCATGCTGTCACTGCTGTTTGACTTCCAAGCACTTTGGTACTTGTGCCTACCTTTTAGTGTACCTGGTGATGCTCCTGGAATGCCCTCTCAGTCTCCTCATTGAGTCAGGACTGGTCTCTTGGCTTAATGTTCGAGCGAGGGATATGCCAGGCCATGTGGTTAAAGACTGTAGTTGAATAAATTTCCCTGCCCAGTTTTGAGTTGCTGGGTCAGTTTTAAGTCTGTTCCATTTAGTGCAATGATAATGCCAGATAGCCCAACAGACAGTATCTTCAGTGTGAAGACAGGACTATGTTTCCAGAAGTGATTGCCCCACCTATTTGTATTGATACTGTCAATGATAGATTCAACTGTAACAGGCACTTTGTTGAGGATGTGTCAAGTAGGTTTGTCCTCCTTATTGGTTCCCTCCCCACTTGCTTCTACATTAGTTAGTAGTGGTGCTGCTGAGCCACTCTTGGTGATAGACATTGAAGTCTTCCAACCAGAATACTTTCTCTGCCCTTGACACCCTCAGTGCTTTCCCCAAGTGGAGGAGGCAAATTTATCAGCTGAGGTGGAGGAACTGTCGATGGTAATGTGGCAGCAGATTGTCTGGTCTGTGTTTAGCCTGATGTCATGAGACTTTGCGGTATCTTGAGTCAATGTTGAAGACTTCCTCCTGACTGTATATCATCTCCGCTGGTTCTGTCCTGCCAGTGGATAAGGTTATGATGATGCCTGGGTCATAGTCCTACTCACAGAAACATGTCTTATAGACAATGTCAGGCAGTTGCTTGTCTAGTCTGTAAGGCAATATTGTCGTAAGCTCGCAGGTGTTCATAAGGATAACTCTGTAGGATCGACAGAACGTGTTTGCCATTTTTGTTTCTAGTGTTCAGGTTGGTGCCAGGTGGTCCATCCAGTTTTGTTCCTTTCTTTAGTCTTTGTCGCAATTTTCATCCAAATAAGTGGCTTGCTTGACCATTTTGGAGCGCAGTTAAGACTCCTCCATGTTTTTGAGAATCCTGGGTTACGTGTAGCCTTGCAGGTATGGGCAGCAGATTTCCTTCCCTAATGGACAACAGTGTACCGAGTGTGTTTTTACAACAATAATTGGTAGTTACACAGACTAGCTTTTAATTCCATGTTTGTGTTTGATTGAATTCACATTGCGTCAATGGTGAAATTTGAACCCATCCAGAACATTATGTTGGGTGTCTAGATTAGTAATCCAGTGACATTACCACTATGCCATCAACTCCACTATGATCAGATCCTTATGGACACTGGACACTATCAAACTTAGTTGTCAGAAAATGTAGTCTCACCTGTGCTTTGCCTAGTGAACAATCATCTGTGATTGTGCTAATTGCAGATTAAAGTACTGATCTGATTGCACTAACCCGTCTCTTGCCTAAAACTGTTTGCTAATTGGCAAGATATTTACTCCATCATCTGTGAGTTTGCTGTGGGACCTTTTTTAATTGGGAATGGCTTGTAATGGTAGAGAAGCTTGCATGGTTCTTTAAGCCACTGGACTACTGTCTGCTTAACGTTCTGATCAAAAATCATACGACACCAGGTTATTGTCATTTGAAGACACAAGCTTTCGGAGTCTGAGTCTTTAAATAAACCTGTTGGACTATAACCTGGCGTCGTGTGATTTTTGACCTTGTCCACCCCAGTCCAACACTGACACCTCCACATCATGCTCGAAGATCTGTCTGTCTGCCGCTGTGTTGGGATTCTGACCCCAACTCCAGGTTGCTTCAGCTGCTATCTGGCGTGTCAAAGACTTTTCTTTGTCCCTGTTATTTACTGTTGAAGTACTTCAGTGGTTTTCAACCATTTTGTAACCTGTCTTTAGTATTTTTGCTGCTTTTGGATGGTTCTTTCTTACACATAACTTCCACGTGTTGCCTTGTTGCTGCCTCCATATTTCGCCTCTAGTTGGCATACAAAGAGGTGTTCTCATCTCTTAAGCAATTGGGCACCTTTTAGCAGTCTTTTATTTACTGGCTAACACTATACACAGTCACGGATCTACATTCAGGGTGTCTCTTCATGCTGTTAAACTATCATTCCACAGTATCCACCCAGTATGCTTTTCAGTGTTTCAAGAAAATGGCTCACTACCATCAACTTCAGGATAATTAGAGACAGGAAATAAATGCTGGCCTAGCGAGTGACGCTCACATCCTGTGAGAAAAGATAAAATTGTTGGCTTTCAGAGTTGTATACACTGTCTGAATCAACCACTCACTACTTTACAAACTATCTTATCAAGATTGCCTATTGTCAGGTCAGTGAGAGACAAGAGATGATTGATGCATTCAAGGTGCCATTATAACCAAATAAGTTAGCTATAATGCTGAGTCGGTCTGCAAGACTGTCAATAAAACCATGTAAGAGGCTTTCTTCTTTCTTTGGAAGCTGACTTATGCAATGCATATGAATAAAGATAGTTGTGATGGAGCTTGAAATGTAAGTTGTAAAGGATAAATTGCCCATGTGCAACAAATTTTGTTACAAGTATTTTGCACTCTATTTAGCTATAGTTGGAGTGAAGAGACCAATTTCAACTATTTTTCCAACATGGGTGATATGAACTGCACAGCATTTATGTATTTTCAGCAAATGTGCCACACTGGATTTGTGACAGGAAAGGAGAAAGTACTGCAAAATGTAAAGTGTTGTGGTTTATAGGAAATTTCCTTTCCACAACAAGTATAACACAGATCTCTTAGAGATCTATATCTCCAATGAGTGGCACTTCTAGACATTTGCTAGGGTTCTGAAGCTGCTTAGTGTAAAATCCTAGAGTGATGTCGGATGCCGGGAGCTCCATCTCACATTGCCTACTCAATTCATTGAGTAGTTAATCTTCAGCAAGAGGAAGGGTTATGGGAAAAAGAAGATATTAACTTGCATTTAAACAAGCGCTGGGTCTCCTATCTGTGCATGCAAAAAAATCAAAAATCTTCAAATATTCGTAAAAGAACATTCATCTTTGTCCTCCTCTAATATGGTGTGTGTTTCATTTCTGAAAGTTTGGGACCTGATGTGCAGCACTTGAAAAGCATGCTGTACTTTGCAGTCTGTAGGTCAGTACCTTCAACAGTACAATTACGCCCTCGGTATCACACTGAATGCCAACCTAGATTAAGTAGTGAAGTTCATAGGTAGCCAAAAACGTACTAGCACCATTAGTCTTGAACTCAGCTTTAATTGCCATTCATTTGATCATGTAGCAGGATTGTATTAACTAGTTATATCAATTTCCTATGTCCTTGAATGTAGATGAAGGCATTTCAGATTATATAATTTTTGCCCCAAGATATATTGTTGACAACATTGATGAAAACAATGTGGGCAAGAATGCAGCATTCCAAACTACATAAGCTCACAGTAGCTGTACTCAATTATCTCCGTATTAAAATCATGGTCATTCATTAGTATCATATATGACAAACTGTTTGGCAACACAAACCATTGAAACCGAAATGATGTAGGTAGTATTTCAGATTAGTTGAATTGTGATGCTTTGAATCCATATCTACCTAGTCTATAAAAAGAGCAAGGTTTGTCTTTTAATTTATTCAGTCTCCAGTCATTGAGTGATCTCAATTAGAGAGGACAGTGTCATCTTAATATACCTTAAACAAGCATTATTCCTAATTTATATTCAGTGTAAAATATGTACTCAACAAACACAAATACCAAAGCAAAATATTACAGTTGCTGGAAATCTTCAATTAGAATAAAAATTAGCTGGAAGAACTCAATTATTCAGGCTACGTCTGTGGAGACAAACAGAGTTAACGTTTCAGGTTGATGTCTTTTCACTAGTAATGAAGAGAAATAGAGATTGAAGTGTTTTTCAGCCAGTGGAAGAGAGCAGAAAGAACCAAGGATGTGGTCTGTGAGTGGATGGAGGACAGGGGAGACTAAACAATAAAAGAATTCATCAAGCAATAGCAAAAGACAGCAGGAGTGGACATGGTGAAGAAACTAATATGTGGCTAAATGAGACATGAATTGCCACATTAAAATCATCTGAAAGCATGAAAATCATGAAAAGCCTAATATTTCCAATATCAAGACATACTATTGGGCAGTTCCATTCTGAATATTAATGGCCTAGAATCTAGTTTCCACCCTCAATGTTTGGCTGCTGTTTTAGACTAGACCTTCCCAGAAATGCCATTGCACACTGTTTCCTTTGATAGAACTCAAGGATAAGTGAGTGAGTGCCTGGAAACCTAACAGCATAAATACTTATTGCAAAAGTCAAAGCTTTGAGACCAATTTATTAGACCTGAGGTTATTTTTACATGTTTTGAAATAGTTATTGGGCAAATTGTTGAAGGTGCAGGCTGACAAGTCCATGATAGATTTAATGCTAGGGCTGTAAAAGAAGTGGCTAGTGAGATAGTTGATGCATTTGTTTCAATTTTGCAAAATTCCCACAATTTGGGGAAGGTTCCATTGGAGTGGAGTGCAGTGATTGTAACTCCATTATTCAAAAAAGGATAAAGACAAAAAGCAGAAGACTGCAGGCCATTTGGCTTAACATCTGTCCTAAGAAAGATGTGAGAAGCTATAAATAAAGACATTGAATCAGGGCACAGAGTTCAAAGTAGAGCCAACATTGTTTTGTGAAATAACCAAACTATTGGAGGCTTTTCAGGCAGTAATTGCGCCATGGATGTATTAAACTCGTACTTGCAGAAGACATTTGGTAAGGTGCCACAAGAAAAGTTATTGCAAAAACTAAAAGCTGGTAGGGTACTGGGTAACATATTGGCATGGATGGAAGATTGGCTATTTAACAGAAAGCATCCAATGGGCTTAAATGGCTTATTTTCTGGTTGGCAAGATGTAGAATGTCACAGAGACCATGGCTGGGGCCTTAAATTTTTACAATTTATGTAAATGACTTGGATGAAGGGGTAGAAGGTATGATTGCTATTTTTGCTGATGGCACAAAGATAGAAATTCAGATTTTCTGAAGAAGGGTCTAGGCTCGAAATGTCAGCCTTCCTGCTCCTCTGATGCTGCTTGGTCAGCTGTGTTCATCCAGCTCTACACCTTGTTATCTCAGATTCTCCAGCATCTGCAGTTCCTACTATCTCATAGACAGGTTATGCTTCAGATATATTGGGCATTGATGAGATCACGTCTGGAATATTATGTACGGTGTTGGTCTCCTTATTTAAGGAAGGCTGTAAACTCTTTGGAAAAAGCTATAAGAAGCTTTACCAAACCAATAACTGGAATGGGTGGAAAAGCTTGGACAGGCTAGTCTTATATTCACAGGAGTTTAGAAAAGTCCAGGTGACTTGATTGAAACATATAAGATTCTGAAGGGTCTTAAGAGGGTGGATATGGAAAAAATGGGAGAATCTAGAACTAGGGGTCATTGTTTAAGGATTGCCCTTTAATATAAAGATGACAAGAATTGTTTTTTCTCACATCAGGTTTCCACTGTCTTTGGAAACAGTGGAAACGGTCTTTAAATATTTTTAAGACAGTGCCAATAGATTCTTGACTAGCAAGAGTGTGAAAGTTAGGGGTTTGCATGACAGTGGAGTTATTATATCAACCATGATTTGATTGAAAGGTGGAGCAGGCTTGAGAGGCAGAGTGGTCTACTTCCGCTCCTAATTCATTTGCTTGTATGTTCAAGGGATTGACATGCATTCTTGATTTGGACCTAAGTGTAAACCACAAAAGACCATCACAATCAAATTAAGTAAAAATCAGCAACACTGAAGAATTTGCAATAATTTTATAACATTTATTTATTATATACCATTTCAAACTATATACATTTCAACCATAATAACTAATTAACATTCATTTATTTTATAACATTGGAAGGATATTCATTTCACCCAAAGTAATATAAATGCAAAATGAATTAACTACAATACTTTACATTGAAATCGTCCAAATCACAAACTCAATTGGTTGCGAACTGAATCACAATTCATCCCACCAGCCTTGATGGTATAACATCATTTTTTGGATCTTCTAAGTGCATATCAAAGAAACACAATTAGGCAAAAGTTTATACTGAACGACATTGGAGAAAAGGTGATCAAAATCTTGCTCAGAGAGATACGTTTTGAGGAATGACAGTAGAGGAGAGAGGTAGAGACAACGATCTCCTGAGCTCAGATTTTGGTAGTATCAACCAATCTGTCTTTGAGCTGAGCAGTGATATGCCAGAGTCAGAGCGGGTCAGGAGACATTGAGTTGTTTGACAAGTATTGTTTATACCCATGGATTGGCATGAATCTGTCATCTTGTGATAACAATGGGGACAAGTACAGGTAGACTCTTGGGGCAGAGAAAGCTGTGGAAGTGTGAAGTAACCCAAGTTCTGCACAGATGCAATAAGGGGTCTCATCCGAACCTATAAGCAGCAGAGACAAACTGCTTTTGCCATGAAAAGTGAGTTATGCAGAACAACATTGCCTGTGATTTGAGCAGACTATTTGTACATTGGCTGGAACTACGATTATTCAAAATTACACAGACAGCTTTGGTCTGATTTGATTTATGATTGTCACAAGAGCTGAGATACAGTGAAAAATATTGTTTTGCGTGCTATTCAGACAAATCATATCTTATACAAGTACAACTGTGTTTGTGACTTTCAACCTCTGACTCTTGCGCATCGGTAGACACAGCATTGCTTACCAACAGGTTAAAATCTTGTTTGAAAAATCCGAATATCTCAGTCTTGGTTCTTTGGATGGTGCCCTTCCGTGTCTGATTACAATAAGAGAATATTAATATACAAAGCACGATGCATCAGAGATGTTGAAGGACAAATTAATGGCTGAGAAAGTTGAGGTTTCAAGTTTGCTTTCAAAAGTCAAGTTGTAGAGCCGTAGACTAAGAGAGCACCCACACGTTAATGATTTGAACTTAAAGGTAGAGGGTATGATCAAGAAGTTCACGAATGACATGAAAATTAGTGAGGTGGTAAATCATGAGGATTGCCATGAACTGCTGGAGGACATCAATAGACAGGTCAGATGGGCAGACCACTGGCAAATAGAACTTAACCAGAAAAATTGCACTTGGGGATGGCTAAGAGAGCAGGGATTACACTGTGAATGGTAGGACTCTGGAAAGTACTGAAAATGAGACAGACCTTGGTGTGCATATCTATAGATGCCTGGAGGTAACAGGGCAGCTTGGTAAGATGGTTATGAAGGCATATGGGATACTCTCTTTTATTAACCAAGGCATATAATTGGTTAAACTGCAACTGAAATACTGTATACAGTTTAGGTCACCACATTATAGGCGGGATGTGATTGCACTGGAGAAGGTGCAGAGGAGGTTTGCCACAATGCTGCTTGGGCTGTAGTATTGGAGCTATGAGGGAAGATTGGATAGGCTATTGTTTTCCTTGGAGCTGTGAGAATTGAGACCTGATAGGATTGTATATTAGATTGTAAGGCTATAGATAGTGTAATTAGTAAGGTACCTTTCTGTCTCCAATAGGAGAGGGCTCAAAAACTAGGGTATAGATTTAAATTGTGTATGCACACACATACTATTTTCCAAGATTTGTTTTGATACCCAAAGTTGAGCATGTTTGTGCTGTGCAGGAACATCTGCATACAGACCTCAGAGGCTCCTCCATTTTATATTGTGCATTTTCTGTGAGGCCTTCTTTTACGAACTTATTTAATTGACAGAAAGTTCTTATTAATTTTTCATTTGATTTGTTCAGCCTACACTCTCCCCCTTTATACTACACCTTCCCCCCCCATCCCCTGCACCTGCCCCTTCCCCACCATTGCTGCAGATGTCATTTCCACTGGTCACATAGATGCCAGGCTATGACCATCACCAATAAGAGACAATCTAACCATTGTCCCTTGACATTCAGTGGTGTTACCATCATTGAATCCCTCACTATTAACATCCTGGGTGTTATCATTGACCAGAAACTCAACTGGACTCACCACATAAACACAGTGGCTACAAGAGCAGGCCAGAAGCTGGGAATACTGTGGCAAGTGTCTCACCTCTTGACTCCTCAAAGCCTGTCCACCATCTACAAGGCACAAGTCAGGAGTGTGATAGAATACCCCCACTTGCCTGGATGGGTGCAGCCCCAACAACACTCAAGAAGCTTAACACCATCCAGGACAAAGCAGCCCACTTGATTGGCACCACATCTACAAACATCCACTCCCTCCACCACCGACGCTCAGTAGCTGCAGTGTGTACTATGTACAAGATGCACTGCAGAAATTCACCAAAGATCCTCAGACAGCACCTTCCAAACCCACAACCACTTCCAGCTAGAAGGACAAGAGCAGCAGATACATGGGAATGCCACCACCAATAAGTTCCCCTCCAAGCCACTCACCATCCTGACTTGGAAATATATTGCTGTTCCTTCACTGTCGCTGGGTCAAAATCCTGGAATTCCCTCCCTAATAGCATTGTAGGACAACCCACAGCAGGAGGACTGCAGCGGTTCAAGAAGGCAGCTCACCATCACCTTCTCAAGGGCAACTACAGACGGGCAATAAATGCTGGCCAGCCAGCGACGCCCACATCCCACAACTGAATGGAGAAAAAAAACCCTCTCCTTCTTCAATCTATCCCTGTGATTACTGACCATGCACTATCTGCCTTGATATTCCTACTTTTCCCTGATTCTACTCTTACCCAGATCCCCATCCCAGCCTTAGCCTTGTCCAGTCCTTTTTTCAATTCTCCTGCTCCTTCTCCCCCTCCATCGCACCCAGTTATCTAATTGTATTCCACACCCAAACCACATAGCTCCCCATCTTTCCTTTGCCCTTTGTCCCATCACTGTGATTCGCCTGTCAAATCCCAGTTACTTACCTCCATTGCAAAAATCCTTGCAGTGCCTTTAGCAACTGCACTCTTTAAGATCTATTCCTTTATTGTTAACCCATCTTTTTCTCAGCCTTCAGTGTAGAGCATCCTTTCTCTCTGAATAGGAGCCTTCTGAAATGTAATTATGGATGAACAATAAATGCTGGTCTAGCCAGAGATATCCATGTAACATGAACGATTTAAAAATTATTGCCACTGATATTATGAACTGGGTGTCCAACTGCTATGATGTAGATCCACCACAAAGGTCATCCTTTTACATGCTTTCATCTTTAGGCAGGAGATGCATGAATTGAAATTTAGCACTTTGGGGTGGGAGGAAGTACTACTTTTATTAGAGAAGAGTTGGAGTAGAACAATGAAAGAATGGCAAATAAAAACTGCAAGAACAGCACATGCGGTAAGTCAGAAACAAAAACAGATATTGCTGGAAAAGCCTGGTAGCGTCTGTGGAGAGAAATTTGTTAATCAGAATTGTTTTGAGGAACAGTCAGTCAACCCGAAATATTAACTCTGATTTCTCTCCACAGATGCTGCTAGAGCTGCTGAATAAAAAAAAAGGCAACTGTAGTAGTTCTAAACTTAGTGTGTATGACAATTTGTTAAAACCTCTTTGTTAAATTCTTTTAAAAAAAACTTTGACATTTCCTCTGTGCCTGTTCATACAGATGGTAAGCTTTCAAATCTAGGCCTTTTCTGGCTTGGCTTGGACTTTCTGTTCACGTGGTGTAGTCTGTGACTACTTAATGTAATTTATTACCAGTCGGCATGCCATAATGGATGCAAGATGAACTTTTAACAATGTGCGCATTGTATCATTCTTTCTTCTCGGAGAATAGATTGTAATGTGCTGAGCTTGATGCTGTCATGCGTTCCAGAGGAACGCTATGGCCATACTTGGATGTGTGCCATTTTGATGTGCAGACGTGTGTTACACTAGTGCAATGGGAACACCCTGCTGGTGAATTTCAGCAGTGATTTGATGCTATTGTGTACTTTCAGGTGCACAAAGTTCAAAATGTTTGTATGGTCCATAGAAATTTTTATTTTTGTTTAGACACAAAACGGACCTTAGAAGTGCAGCGTTGTTTTACATTCTAAATTACAATATATTCAAAATAAGGGAAGCAGGGAAGTTTAATAGCCAGGAGATAGCAAGAACAGCCGATGCTGGAGTCGGAGACAACACAGTGTGGAGCTGGAAGAACACAGCAGGTCAGGCAGCATCAGAGGAACAGGGAAGTTGACATTTCGGGTCAGGGTTTTCTGAAGAAGGGTCCCAACCCGAAACGTCAACTTTCCTGCTCCTCTGATGCTGCCTGGCCTGCTGTATTCCTTCAGCTCCACACTGTTGTCTCAAGTTTAAGAACTACTTTTTTTCAGTCTGATTGCCCACTGTTGTACTTTCACTGCTAGAGTGTCAACACTGTGAGGCAGATATTTACTTAGTTGCTCAGTATGTTTTGTGTTCTTCAATGTAAAAGGAATACTCAGACATAGAATGTTTTAGCATCTCCATGATCATCAAACCATAGATCTTTCTCCTGGACCAATTGCTGACTTGTAGATTATGACATTGTGGTTTTGACCTTATAATGATTTAGAAAGGCAGACGAAATATCTGAACATTTTATCTTGTGAGAAGGATCTTCTATAGGAGGCCAGGATTTTGAGTGATCCTGTATAAAGAGGGAAAACTGTTAATACCATCCATCTTGCTTTTTTGTGTTGTGAGAAGCCCTGTGATTTCCAGCCTGATGAAGGGTCTTGTAACTTAAACTGGCTTTTGCTGATGCTGAAATACCCTGCTGGGAATTCCCACCAATTTTGGACTCTGACCAATAATCTGGTTAACCAATCAAACAGAAAAGAAGGAGAAAAGAACTTAAAGGTAAAAGACTAAAATCCTATGTTCAATTTCGTGCCTCATCTGTTGAAAAGCCCAATACGTCTTTGGTGACACGTTTTCACACCTGTTTTGATTCCCTGGTGTGCTGTGGTTTCCTGCTGATGTGATAACTCAAGATCCAAGATGGCACTGGCATGGTAAGTAGAGTTTGGGCTCCACTGCAGGCCAGTGGCATCATTTTCTCGATGTACTTTTCATCTTTATCCTTTTCTTCTTTTCTTCTTCACCTTTGAGGTTGGAGTGGTGTTGGTGGGACAGTGACTACAGCGACGGTGGCATGGATTGGGGCTCCTGGCAGTAATGCCTGGACTCTTGGCCACGGTAGGCCCAGAGCTGGGACTCTTGGTGGTGGTAGGCCTGGAGCCTGGATTCTTGGCGGTGGTGGTGCCTAGAGCACGGACTCTTACCGGTAGTAGCAAGGTGGTGGCATCAACATAGCCGGGGTCTTCCGGGTCTTCGGCATTCTCTGTTTCCAGAGCAGGATTCCTTGAGGACCAGAACACCCTGCAGAAGCCTCGAAACCATGCTTGATACCCCAAATTGAACAGAAGAAGAACTCTTACTTAAATAATTTCTTTTTATCCTGGTTGTAACTCAAAATGGCACCAGATTTTGGCTACAAAACTCTTTTCACTGTATCTTCAAAATACATGTGACATTAATCATTCATTCATTCATTCACTCGGTGGTGACCAATGAAAGGTTGTATGTCAATGGTATCATTGGCCTCACCTGAGGCCCACAAATGGCATTTTACAGAATGAAGCAGAAGGAGAAACTTAACCACTTTCCTTTTCCCTTCCTAGTCGCTAAACTTGGGTGATGTTCTGGAAAATTGTAGTGTTCCTGCTCCTGAACTGAGTCTATTAGCATTGCTTCCCCGCTATCAAGGACACTACTAACAGTCAGTAGTTATTATTTTGAAGGATCAACTACCGGCTGCATTTTATTGGTGGTTATTTATCACTGTGTATGAAGTCCACAAAGAATACTAAGACCATATTTAAATTTAGAGATATAATAAAATATGGAATAATGAAAATCCACATGGTCCATCCCATTGAACAAGTAGGCTTGTATCTGGGAAAACTATTGGATCTCTTATGGAAATAGAAAACTGCAACTAAACTTCCAGAAATCAAAATTGTTGTGAAAACTAATTCATTAAGTGAACCTGCAGCATTACTTTTGTGAGATCATAGTTTGAAGGAAAAAAAATCAAGGCTCAAGTGTCTTTCTGTACTTGGATGCAATGGATGGTGTCTGAAATGTATAAATATGTATTTGTACTGTTTCACTTGTCTAAATGCTAATGTTAGGAACCAGTTGAAAACTTCAGTGTTGCCAATTATATAAGCTGTAAAAATTCAGTTTCTGGCCTTTCTTTAATGCTGTCATTGTGACTTGATCATTCCTTTTACTGTTGCTCGTGCCTTTTGAAAGACATGAACCTACGTTAACCGCAATCTGATGCACTTCATTCCAGTCTCTGGCTTAATGAGATTCTTAAACTGTAGAGCTACGTCCAAAGTAAAGACAGTTTAAAAACCTGCATCCTGCATTGGCAAGAAGCTTAAATTAACTCTTTTACATTCACTCCCTGCATTTCTGCAAACTGTTTGCTGTGGCAGTGTGGAGGCTCAATGCTTAGCACTGCTGCCTCACAGTGCCAGGGACCCAGGTTTAATTCCACCCTCGGGTGAATGTGGAGTTTGCACATTCTTCCCATGTCTGTTTGGATGCTTCGGTTTTCTCCCACAAGTACGCACGTTAGGTGGATTGGTTATGCTAAATTCCTCATAGTGTCCGGAGATCCGTAGGCTAGGTAGGTAGCCATGAGAAATGTGGGGTTACAGGGATAGAATGGTGGTGGTGGGGTGGGGGTGTGTGGTTTGTATTGCGGGTGGGCTGCTCTTTGGAGGGTCAGTGTGGACTTGATGGGCTGAATAGGCTGCTCTACATATAGGGATTCTGTGATATTTGCATATTTCCTCTTTTGATGTAGCCATATGAGGAAAAAAACAGCATTCCAAAAGATAAAGCATATCTTCATGACCATAACATGCATTTGAAATAATTGTGTGTTTTCCAAAATTAATTTACTAATTTTATATCCACATGGCCAATAAACATGAGAGGAACAGAATTGCTTTGACCAAAAGATAGATCAAATTTATTTTTGGACTGGCTGTTTGAGACTTCGTTATCTAAGGCTATGTCCTCCATCGGAGCAGTCAAAAAGATTGAATTAACAACCACATATCAATTCTAAAGACTGTAACTCCAGCCACTAAGTGGAAATGCAGCGGGAGCAGTTGCACATATACATTTGACCTACACTATAGCTGCCGGTATATGAGCAACTATTCCTGTTGCTAGCAGCAAAAGTTCTGGAATGACATTGAGGCTGAGAAATGGCTGCTTCTACAGAGGGATCAAACCCACCCACGACACGACATCAATCAACTTGCCAAAATCCATAATGAATCAGATCATGAAAGTCAACAAATTAAATGACCATATTTAAATACTATTTTTCCATTAGTGTGCTAAGGCTTTGTGCAGGTAGCCCCTCACAATCTAGATAGCTCAGTTGGATGTTAGTCAGATTCTCAAAGGGCATTTTTTCAAATCATATGTACAATAATAAATTTGTCAAGTATTGTATTCAAAATACTTTAAAAATTATTTTCAAAGAAAAAGAATTCTCAGTATAGATCATTGAAAATTCTGAATGCAATTCACTGAAATTTCCTGATTATTATCTTCATTCACTCCATTATCAGAAGCATATTTTACAAATCAAAAGTTGATAAATTGATAAATAGGTAAAGTGGATAAAAGAATCTGCAATTGATTTAAAACAAACAGTATTGTTAGTCTATGTTAAGCCAACTTGTTAATTTTAATGCAATGATTGACATTGCGACTGGGTGCAGAAAAGATTTACGAGGATGTTGCCAGGACTGAAGGGTTTGAGCTATAAGGAGAGGCTAGATAGACTGGGTCTTTTTCCCTGGAATGTAGGAGGCTGAAGGGTGACCATATAGAGGTATATAAAATCATGATAGACATAGATAAGGTGAATAACCAAGGTCTCTCCCCCCAGGGCAGGGGAGTCCAAAACTAGAGTGCACAGGTTGAAGGTGAGAGGGGAAGGATTTTAAAGGGACCTGAGAGCAATGTTTTCACACAGAGGATGGTGTGTATATAGTACAAACTGCCATAGGAAGTGGTAGGGGTGAGTACAACTACAATATTTAAAAGCCATTTGGAGAGGTACATCAGTAGGAAAGGTTTAGAGGGATTTGGGCCAAACATAGGCAAATGAGGCTACTTTCAGTTTAGGAAGCCTGGTTGGCATGGACAAGTTGGGCCAAAGGGTCTGTTTCCAGGCTGTATGACTCTGTAACTGTATGCTGCTCTACATATGCAGGAAATGCTCCTCCTAATGTTGCTTCACAAATAAACACAGCCTTATTGAAATTCTGTAAACAAAAGGGCTAAAACGTTGTGAAATGCCTCAAACCTGAACACGCTTTTCGATTTAAAGGCTGCAGGTCTGGCTCCTAAAGCATTGAGAGACAAATATAGCAATTAAGGAGATGTGAGAAACTGAATTCAATGCTGCTTGTGTGCCTAGAGGAGCAGGGGCACTACCCCTGCAGCCACTCGAACAATTTGCTTCTCTCAATGCTATTTGAAATGTACCTCACAATTTCTTTAATGAGGCCCCTGCCAACAATTATTACTCCCGACCCATGATCTCATCAGTCATCTTCAGCTCTTAGCACAAACTCATCCTTGCATTGGTTCCATCTGCCTCATGACTACAACTGAATTGTCAGAACTTCAATGCCGTTTTTAACTCTGCTGAACTGATGACCAATTCCAAGTTGGTCAGTGATTTAATTAAGTCTTGTGACCCTTTATAACTTTTTTTGAATGGCTGTGCAAGCGCTGAAACTTAAAGGACCAACTTGCACCAGGACTGCTGGTTGCCATACAGCTACAGGGGAGAAGGCTCAAAAACCCTGTTTCCCTTAGCGTCATAAAGATCACCTTCTTTCACCTTGGCAACCTCACACGGTTCTGCTGTTACCTCATGATGCTTGTAAACCAGGACTTCCAACTTTGGATGTTAACTTGAAGGTTTCATCATGTTATCTCTTAACCACAACCCAATCAACAGTCTTTTACCTGTCTCCAATATTTTTATAGAAAATAAAGAAAGTGAAGATAATTTTTTTTTTGCCCTTGTGGTTTTGTTTTCTCCTGAACAGCTTGCTACAATGTTCAGAAGCTAAGCATTTTTGTTTATTTCTGATTTCCAGTATCTACGGTATTTTGTTTTCTTCCTGATTATACTTCTGTGCACACCTTTAGAACAAATTTCTTCCTGAAAGGAGCTGTATAAATATAAGTTCTCAACTGTACCCTGGGTCCCTTCCAAATGTTCCTAGTTTACATGTTGGAAAGTCTGGTTTGTAAACCAGGTATTGCAGAAAACCATATCCCTTTAAACTCATTACTGAATGCTGTAAATGAACTGAAGCATGAAACAATTTCAACTCACCATGACATAGCAGATCTACTTTGCACTTACTATGTATGATAGAAAACTCCCAAGTTCCAAGAAAATGTCAAATATCAGGCATGTTTCTAAATACTCTCCTGTGCTACCGCACACAATTTAGTTTCAGAGATTATTAAAGAGGTCAAACAAGTTAAGTTTCTGGACAGTTTCATGTAAGTGAAGGCTAATATCAGAGACCTGGTGCCTGAGAGTCTGTAAGCGACAGTGTTTACAAAGAAGTAAACAGCAGACTCTGAATGATTGGGAGGGGTTGCTTGAAGCCATTTTAACAATGTTGTTACCAGAGCTTTACAAGTTTCCCAGCTGGTGTCTTTGTATTAGTGTGTAGGCAACAGAATAAGGTGCCTCTTTTGATGGAGGAGTACACAAGTGACCTCAAACACTGAGTTTATTGTAATCATGCTCTAATCTTGAGTTGCGATCCATTTTTGACACATCAGCAAGTACGTTTTATATCAGCTCCCAAAAAGAAGCTCGCATTAATACAAAGGAAATGGAACCAGCAGCCTTCTTACTGGTTTTCATGCTTCCTTGTGGAAAGAATATCTTAATAGTAATTTTCTGGCACTGTCTTACTAGCCTAGTTTAATAATTCCAATTAACAAATTGTTAGTAGTTCCCAACATCAATTGATGTGATAAATACTTCACCAGGATGTGTTACTTAAGATTTCAGTTGTATTTTATAAGTCTGTTTATTTGGGACATTAGGATTGCTAGCTGCTGACTGGTGGTACAATTGATAGCAACCTAAAAATAAACTACTTGCATCCAGCAAGGTCAGCTGCTGGAAAATACTGGTTTAAAAACAATGATATTCCCAAATTATCCTAGAGGATAAAGCTAATCCACAGACTGATTTCTGCACTACCAATAAGCATCTCTTTTTAACCTCTTTTTCCCATCGACTTTCCATCTTAATTCAACACTAAGCATATGGAGTTTGTTGAATTTTTCCAAAATGTGGAGGTGCCAGTGTTGGACTGGGGTGGGCAAGGTCAGAAGTCACATGACACCAGGTTATAATCCAACAGGTTTATTTGAAATCACAAGCTTTCAGAGTGCTGCTCCTTTGTCAAATAAAATCACTTCACCTGATGAGGGAGCAGCACTCTGAAAGCTTGTGATTTCAAATAAACCTGTTGGATTATAACCTGCTGTCATTGTGACTTCTGAATTTTTCAATCACAGCGATTGAAGATATTTGTATAGAACTTTAGAATTTCCCTTGTCCCATTATTCTGACAAGTTCCTCCTTTCCATCCCTATCTTGACATCACTCTTTAACACTTCAGTACCTCAATCAGCTCTTCTTTAATTGTTGTCACTTGTAGACTTGAATTCTTCCCGAACAAACTCTCACCACTCAAATATCTTTGCTTGCTTTCATTCTCACCAGCTCAGGAAGTGCTGTTGTCAGAAGTCAACATTTTTGGAAGAAATACCAAACCGAGGCACTTTGTTCAGGTGACAGTCCCATATGACTTATTCATGATGTTTTCAGCCTGTGGACCTTCAATGATCCATGTACATAGGTCCATCTACACTTGCACTGCCTTCAGAATTTCAACCTTTGTTTTAGATTGTCTTTTGCCATTCTTAATGTTTCTCTTCACAATTCTTGATGGAGTCATAGAGATGTACAGCATAGAAACAGACCTTTTAATCCAACTCATCCATGCCGGCCAAGTATCCTTAACTAATCTGGTCCCATTTGCCAGTGTTTGGCCCATATCCCTCTAAATCTTCCTGTTCATGTACCCATCCAGATGCCTTTCAAATGTTGCAGTTATACCAGTCTCCACCACTTCCTCTGGCAGCTCATTCCATACACGCACCACCCTTTGCATGAAAAAGTTGCCGCTTAGAAGAAGCCTTTCCTTCTCACCTTAAACTTATTTCCTCCAGTTTTGGATTCCCCCTACCCTGGGAGAAAATACCTGGGCTATTCCCCTTATCCATGCCCCTCATGAAGTTATAAGGTCACACCTCAGCCTCAGATGCTCTAGGGAAAGTAGTCCCAGCCTATTCAGCCTCTCCCTGTGGTTCAAATCCTCCAACCCTGGCAACATCCTTGTAAATCTCTTTTGAACATTTTCAACTTTAACAACATCTTTGCTATAGCTGGGAGACCAGAATTGAACGCAGTATTCCAAAAGTGGCTTAACCAATGTCCTGAACTGCCTTAACATGACCTCCCAACTCCGATACTCAATGAACTGACCAATAAAAAGCAAGTGTACCAAATGCCTTTTTCACTATCCTGTCTACCTGTGACTCCACTTTCAAGGAGCTATGAACCTACACTCCAAAGTCTCTTTGTTCAGCAACACTCCCCAGGTCCTTGCCATTAAGTGTATAAGCCCTGCCCTGATTTGCCATACCAAAATGTAGCATGTCATATTTATCTAAATTAAACTCGATCTGCCACTCCTCAGCACATCAGCCCATCTGATCAAGGTTCCATTGTGCTCTGAGGTAATCTTTTTTGCTGTCCACTACACCTCCAATTTTGGTGTCATCTGCAAACTTACTAACCATACCTCCTACAGTCACATCAAAATCATTTATAAAAATGACAAAAAGCAGTGGACTCAGTACTGATCCTTGCCACACACCGCTGGTCGTAGGCCTCCAGTTTGTAAAGCAACCTTCTACCTCCTACCTTTGACCCAGTTAAGTATCCAAATGGCTAGTTCTTCCTGTATTCCATATGATCTAAACTGGTTAACCAGTCTATCATGCGGAACCTTATCAAATGCTTTACTGAAGTCCATATAACCCACTCCACTGCTCTGCCTTCATCAATTCTCTTTGTCCCTTCTTCAAGAAAATTCAGTCAAGTCAGTGAGACATGATTTCCCACACACAAAGCCATGTTTACTTTCCCTAGTCAGTCTTTGCCTTACCGAATACGTGTAAATCTTATCCCTCAGAATCCCCTCCAACAACTTACCCACCACTGACAACAGGCTCACTGATGAATGGTTCCCTGGCTTTTCCTTACCACCTTTCTTAAAGAATAGCATTGTGTTGATATTACATTTTATCTCCATATGTCCACTCAATCCTCCAGCTTGTCTATGTCCTCTTGAAGACTTGAAATATCTGTCTCATTATACTTCAACTTTTTGTATCATTGCAAATTTTGA
The DNA here is from genome assembly GCA_024137785.1 of Ginglymostoma cirratum. NCBI lineage: Eukaryota > Metazoa > Chordata > Chondrichthyes > Orectolobiformes > Ginglymostomatidae > Ginglymostoma > Ginglymostoma cirratum. The sequence continues at coordinate 12,666,859 of JAHRHZ010000070.1, forward strand.
AATTGTGCCCTGTACATCCAAGTTTTAGTCATTCACAAAAGTAGTGGTCCTAATATCGATCCCTGGGAATTCTCACTATTTACCTCCTCCTAATCAAAGAAACAACAATAAACCATTATCCTTGTTAAAGGTCTATCTTTTTGGATGAAATGCTAATCCAAGACTAAAACCAACTTTTTTGAGAGAAGGTAACGTATTTGACAGTGCTTTTTTGTCCAAGAGCTGGAAGTCCTTCGTCATCAGCGAACATCATAACGTGCATTATTAAAATTGTTGTGCATTTTCTTTCTGTTTTTAAGGAGAAATGTATAATATGGTAACCACTTTTACCAGGAAGACAACTCTGACTATTCTTTGACTGCAATGCTCAGACTGAATGAAGCCTAATGAAATGAAAGGTGCTATAAAAATCCAAATCTTAGTTTTCATGAATAATATGGTTTGACTTCTCACACTTCTTGATCACCTTTGGAGTACTTTGAGTTCATTTTAACCCTCCCTTTTCTCATAATTTAGACACTGACCCCATCCCCTTGTGCTCCTAAACAAAATAATATTAACCAGAGCTACGGAATTAGTTTCCACATATATTCTGAGAATGCCCAACTCTGCACTACATTATTATGAATTTTGACTTGATCAATATTTCCTGCACAATCTAACATTCCTGAATGGTTTGAAACAAGAATAGAAATTAATAGTTTGGTATTGTTGGTCTGTGCAATGTACCTAAAATTCATTGTCTTTTGTGCATTAAATGTTTGCTAGCTCTCCATCTGAAAATCATATGGTAAGTCACAAGTCACAAAGTCATCCATAGATTCAATAGATTTCTGTCAAATTGACATAAATTCTAATCTAAGAATATCAACTCTGATGAAGAGTCATCTAGACTCAAAACATTAGCTTTCTTTCTCTCCATGGATGTTACCTGACCCACTATTATCTCCAGTATTTTCTGTTTTCAGCTCAGATTTCAGCATCTGCAGTAATTTCCTCCACAGAATTTGGATGTTGATTCTGATTCTGAATTGGTTTTTTAAGGAGATCCGTATCTTTTGAGATACCAAGGTGTAGAGCTGGATGAACACAGCAGGCCAAGCAGCATCAGAGGAGCAGGAAAGCTGATGTTTCGGGTTGAGACCCTTCTTCAGAAAAAACATCTTTTGAGGTTCTTTTAGCTCTTCGGTGTTCTTCCTGATGCTCCAATTTAATTTCCAGTTGCTACACAAGTTTAATGGCTTGCTTTTTTGCATTGGACACTCATGAATTTAGAAACCTGAATGTTGTTTAAATATTTTAAATTCTGTTGGGAGGTTTGCAGTGTCCCAATTTATATTATGGAATTTTGTGGATTTTCTGACATGGGCCTTTGACTTTGCTTCCTTTAGCTTGACACACGTCCTGATCAATTGCATTTCTCAAATATAATGGAGATTTGTCTGCTGACCAGCAAGCTTTTTTTCTAAAGCTCTCTTCTGTAGTGAAGAAAGACATTAAGGGTTGTCTGATGCAAAACTAAAGACTGTTTACCATGTGTATCACCTATAGATTAACTTGCTTGCTGAACATTCAAGAAAGACGAGTGTTCTTAGCATGTTGTTTTCCACCACTTTTTACCATGACATATCACTAATAATAGTTTAATAATCAATTCTTCATCAGAGATCGATAAACTTTGTGTTTGTTTATTTAAAACAGTGTAACAGACATTACTGCAAACCAAATTACATCTGTGTGTGTAGCTTGCAAACACAAAACAGGTTGACTTTATGGGCAAATTGCAATAGTGTATGCACATAGGACATGGAGTTCTTAAATTCCCTTAAAGACAAGGTAAACATACAACAGAGGCCACAATCAGATCTTATCCATGGGTCAGTATGCTATGTTTAAAGGAGGCACAAAGTATTCAATGATGGCCCATGTCACTTTGACAAGTGTAAGCTTTCCCCCCTCATGCTTTTTGACCTGTCTGCAGCCTTGCAGCCTATGGTTGACTGCATCAACCTCCTGTAGAACCTCTCCACTGTTATCCAGCTATGTGGGATTGTATTCATTGTTTTATTCTTCTCTGGCGCTGCAAAGATAGGGTGAACTAAGGATGATAGCCTCAAAATCAGGGGGAGCAGATTTAGGACTGAGTTGAGGAGGAATTTTATTACCCAAAGGGTTGTGAATGTGTGGAAGCCCAGTGAAGTAGTTAAGGCTACCTCGTTGAATATTTTTAAGGCAAAGATAGATTTTTGAACTGTAAAGGACCTCAGGGTTATGGTGACCAGGCGGTAAATGGAGCCTAGTCCACACAAATGATCAACAATGATCATTTTGAATGGCAAAGCAGGCTTGATGGGCAAGATGGCCTACTCCTGCTCCTATTTCTTGTGTTTTTAAGGATTAATGCCTGACCCCCCCCTCCTATTTTTCACTTCCCTGCTGCCACTTGGTAACATCATTCAAAGGCATGATGACAATTTTCACACATACTCTGATAACAACCAGCTCTACCTCACCGCCACCTTTCTTGATTCATTCACCATTGCTACATTATCAGACTACTTATCCATGTACTGCCTGAAAAGAAATTGCTTCTAATTAAATATTGGGAAGACTGAAGTCATTGTATCGATTCCCTGCTCCAACCTCTGTACTCTAAACACCAAGTTCATCCTTCTCGCTAAAAACAGTCTGAGATTAAGCCAGTTGTTCACAAGCTTAGTGTTACATTTGGTTCTGAGATGAGATGCATACCATATGTTCATGTCATCTCTTAATACAATCCATTTCCAGATCCATAACATTGTTTGACTTCACCCTTGCCTCAGTTCATCTGTTGCTGAAATCCTCAACCTATATTTGTTACTTGTAGACCATTCCATTGTACTTGTGGCTGGTGTCTCATATTCTAAGTTCTGTAAACTTCAAGTTGTTGTATGTTTGGTTAGTCTAGGCAGGAGAGTTTATAAAGTCTTCAGTAGGTTTGAACAATAACTTGTTTGGTACATATTAAGGAACTATATACAACTTTATGTAACTATGACTATCTCTGCTGAAGCCATGAGAATCTCTATCATGTGATCTTTTATATTATCACAGTAGGTGGTGTGTTTCTCTCACTGTCCTGGTCATTAACTCTTTCAAACTCTTATATTTCAGAGATCATCCAAAGCTTTATCAACCCTGCTGTAACTCGCAGCAAGTGCCATTCTCCAATCATCCCTGGGCTTGTTCACCTCTGTAGGTCATTGAGCATCCTGATTTTAAAATTTCAATATATAGTTTAACTCATTCCAATGTCTTCCCTTCTGTAAATCTGTAATTCCCTCCTATACCAAAATCCACCAGGATATCCCAGCTCCTATGATTTCGGGCTTTTCTGCATTTCCAATTATAATTGCTCCTCCATTAGTGGCTATGTCTTCAGTTACTTCGACCCCAAGCTCTAGAATTCCCTTCAATTGTCTGTCACCTCTCTACCTCATCTTCATCACCAAAACCTACCTCTTTGCCCAATATTTAAATCATCTGACTTAATGTTTCCTTATGTGGCTCAGTGTTGTAGTTGTTTCATAATTGCTCTGTGAAGCAATTTAGGATGTTTCAATTTAGCAATTTAGGATATTAAAGGCGCTAATGTCAAGAGAGAGAAGGGTATTGTATGAATCCAATCCAATAAGTACATGTGTTTCAGAGACAGTAGGAACTGCAGATGCTGGAGAATCTGAGATAA
>JAHRHZ010000070.1:12670988-12718248 GCA_024137785.1 Ginglymostoma cirratum
GCCAAGCAGCATCAGAGGAGCAGGAAGGCTGACGTTTCAGGCCTAGATCCTGCTCCTCTGATGCTGCTTGACCTGCTGTGTTCATCCAGCTCTACACTGTGTTATCTCAATAAGTACATGTGCCTTCTTGTGAGCAATGCCAGTATTACTAACTTTATTTTTAGAGTCATTTGTCAGATACTTTTTCATGTCCTGATGTGTAATTTATGTCTAAAGTTCCCTGACCTTGAGAGGTGTTCAGGATAATGTTTGTGGGCTGTTCGACTGTGAAGAGAACCTATGGGATAACAAAAATTAAAGATTTATCATGAATCATGGGAGTATGTGATACCTTGTATTTTTTCGTGGCTTTATTCTGTCTTGAATGGCCATTCGTCCTGGAGTGGAGACCTGATTATATTCTACGGTAGAGTACCCAGCAGATGAAACTTCTCCCAGAAATGTTATAACTTGGCGGATGTGTGATAGCTTGACCTAGAAGAAACAACAAGTAGTTTTACTCTTCTGCTAGTACTCCTAGTACACACTGTTCTTTTGGAAAGGCACACATAGACAGTAGGCTACGTTAACTAGAATACTTCAGATTTGCAAGACAGACAGTTATGTTTTATGTTCATTCATTGAAACATGTGACATGATGACAGTGAGTGCATACTTATTTATTCCCCTAGTTCCTAATGGACAGCTGTTTGTTATAGGACACCACGTTATTTTCTTACAAATGTGCCTTCGCTATGGCAATCAGACTGATTGGCACCCATATTTGCTGGGCATGAGGATTCCTTTTAGAATCTTTACACCGTGTCACACTATATTTGACTCCTACCATGATTGCAATTGGATACTTAGATTACAAAATGTTTCAGTTTTGTGACCAACCATTAGTATTTCCTGTAACTATGAATTATCTCAGCAGTTTTCAGTAGGATGATGAAACTGCCTTGCACATGGCACATTGCTGGGGGACACCTTGCTGGTCATGTTGCAGTCTGGCCTGTTTGGCGATCCCTGTAGATCTAAAATAATCGGTCTGTCTCTCCACCCCATCAAGTTATGGTTAAAGAGCCTATTCAGTAAAACGCTGCACTTTATTTTTTGACTAACACTATTGCTCCTAGCCCTTTACATATGCAGCTACTACTTTAGTTATATGGTAGCGCTGCACATATGGTCACAGCTTACTCAACACACAAGGTTTCCAACTTCAACTCTGTTGTGCATGTATTTCACATTGTGCCATGTCAGAATTAAATCAAAGAATAGAACTAATGACAGAGAAAGAAAAACAGAAAGTAGCCCTTACATTAAAAAAGTAATGCTTGCTCGCATTGTTATAATTTGTATTGCCATGTTTGTTCTGCTGTTTGAGATTTGTCATCTATATGATCATCTGGATGATAAACTTGCAAGAGAGTGATGGCTCCTCATTGTCAAAAGGTTCATATTGGATAAAGATACAGGAAACCAAAACAAGGTATTGTTCTGGCATTTCAAATTCAGGACTTTCCTGACCTTTGTGATTTTCAATGAGGGGTCAATAATGAACTAAATAATAAAGGGTGTACATCTTTCATGGGTGAACTTCTTTTTAAAAAGCAAGTAACTATTACACACAAGGATTGAATAAAACATTCGTATTGTGCCTGGAAAGTCATTACCTAAAGGTTGACCGATGCTATTTCACATAATAGTTCAATATTTCATAATATTTCCAGTATCTGTAGACTAAAACAACTTTGGAACTATGTTTACAAAAAATTCTTCAATCTTTAAAATAAACTAACTCATATTGAATTCATTCTGGTGTTCCAAACTTGCCCCCTCTGAAATCTGCTAGAAATCAAGTAAGAATTAATAAGTGTATATATGCATATGAGGACTTTGCAGGATAATGACTTGTAAGAAGTGATCAGCCGTGATCTAAATGGTGGGGCAGGCTCAGTGAGTCAGTTGGCTCACTCCTATTCCTGTGTTCGTATACTCTCAGATTTCAGGACCCAGAAAATAACTGGAACAAATGTAAAGTAAAATTCATTTCAAATAAGTGGAGGTAAAGTTAAATATAGGGCAGCTTTGAAGAGAAGTAGGAAAATAGTTGTTGTAGATGACACGGGTCAGTTAGCTGAGTTGGCTGGCTGACTGGTTTGTGATGCAGAGTGACGCCCAATGGCATGGGTTCAATTCCCACACTGGCTGAGGTTACAATGAGGGACTCTCATTCTCGACCTCTCCCCTTGCCTGAGGTGTGGTGACCTTCAGGTTAAACCACCACCAGTCATTTCTCTCTCTAATGAGAGAGCAACCCTATGATCTGTTAAGTTCCTGACAATTTTACTTTCACCCTTTTGTAGCTGGTTGAGAAAGTGGTTAAAAAGGCATAAGACCACGTGAAAGGGTACCATATCAAGGGACTTACGATGATTTTTTTCTAAATAAGTGGTGTTTCTGCATCCAGTAGAGTATCGTGTTGGATTTTGGGCAGTAGAGATTTACAAGGATGCCTCCAAGGACAAGGGTATCAGTTATGTGCAAATATTGAAGAAGCTGAACTTCTGAGAGAATAAACAATTGAGAGAAGATTTGGCAGAAATGCTCAAGATAATGAGGAAACTAGATTTAGTTATGTAGAAACTGTTTTCTTTGACAGAAGGATTGATAACCAGAGGGGACACGCTTAAGATGGTTTGCAAAATAAAAAAAATCTGTGGAGGCAACAGGGTAAACTTTATACATGGCAAGTGGCTGAAATCTGACATTTTGATAGAGGCAAATTCAATCAGGGTTTGTAAAATGGAATTAGATGAGAACTTGAAGAGGAAAGGTTAGCAGGCATAAGGAGGAAGGGTGTGGGAGAGTTACTATTATAGGCGTCATGGACACAGGTTACCTTCTGTGCTATAACCATTCCGTGACTTTTTAATTATGAAGTATACTTGTGCTTTGTAAAACTGACAAAGCAATCATAAAGATAGGTGTTTCAGTAATAATTCTAGGAGAAACAATTTTAAAATAACTAAATGCTGTGACAAGTAACTAAGGAAAGCAGAAAAAAAAACTCTGCAATTAGATTCATCCAATTCATTATGCCCAGACAACTGAATTTTGGGTTCTAAATATTTGATTGAATGTATAAATTTAAATTGGGATATGTTGCAGAAGAATTTGAAGGATTGTATAGTGTAGTGGTGTTACGTTATACTATATTTAGACAAGAATCAGAACAAGTTTAGATAATAAAGGGTAATTATTATGGCCAAGATTATCAAAGGCATCACCACAAGATATCCAATTCTGTTTTTTTAAATATTCTTTCCATAGTTTGCCTCTGATCATCAACAAATCTTGCAACAGTTTATTGGACCACAATGTTAGTGGGGGGGGGGGGTGCTGGACAGTGGTTTTTTTTTCATCCTCCCTTGCATTAATAAGATTCAAAGTCAAGAACAGTGTATTCTTAATGCATGTCCCAAACACACTGTTCTGTTGCTCACTGTCACATTCTGAGCATCTTTTGGTGTCATCAAAGTTGAATGTGATTATCGTTGTAAAGTTACTTTTATTACTTTTTTTGGTTTTACCCGATCATCAAAGCTCTTCTGAGGATAAAATTGTTTTGTATTTTGTATTGAATCTACTGTATAATAAAATCTGAGTTTTTTTTTGGGAATGTGAAGAACATGATGTATTTCCCTCTTACAGCTAAGGTTTTTTTTGGCCTTTCAACATTTTTCTCCCTGCCCATATTCAAAAGAAATACAGTAGTCACAACATGATACACGCACTATATAATTACCTTAAGACCTGAAAGTGTAGTTATGTTCAAAAGACTTTCCCATTTTAGAATGAATAGTGCACTCAGTACCACAGTTTTCCTGTAAACATCTTCAAAATTATGGGTTTGTATGAAAATAAGAACACAAGAAATATAGACTCTTGAAACACCCTTTTGTGGTTCCACAGTAGTGCATTATAATGGCTGTAGTAACTTTCGAATAGGCAAATTTGCAGTTTTTTAACTTTTGCAGCAATGTACTGCAATAGTCTTGAATGGAAGGTTGTTGCCCTTTTATTTCTGATGTGAAAACATCCATAAGAAAGGATGGTTTAATTACATTATAATTTGGAGGCTGTTAGCAGGTCAGAACAGCTAAATTAAGTTAAGTGATTTAAATATTAATTATGAATGAAATAAGTTGTTTAAGATATATTTAACAGCACTTGATAAAACTGCAGCTGGAGGCAATCCAGCAATCGAAAAATGCTAAGAACAAAATTATCATAAACTATTAGCTTGTTTGCAAAGAATTTTATGCTAACCTTTTAGCACTAACGCACCCTACAATTAACATATCACAGGAGCTGCTTGCAAGCAAAGTCATGCAAATTGCAGTTCTCAGATAAGGAGTATTCACAAAAAAATCAAAGAGGGGGTTGGTACGGTGTTCAAAGGCCATCAATCCTTGTGTTTGGGATTAAGAGTTGTAATGATTCTCCTATCAGTTTTAGCTTCTAATTAGATCGCTTCCTTCAACCATTACAATAGATGAAGCATTGATTTCTATGTTTTATTGTGAAAGTCCTTTAATTTTAGGGCTGAGAATATGAATAGCCTAAATAAAAGGGTTAGATGAAGCATTGATAGTCTTGTTTAAAACTGCTTTGTTGCTTGGTATGAAAGCAAGGAGAGTTGGGAATGGGATTGTGGGAAATTTGAGAATTATCATTCTCCTGATGCATACCCTCATCTCAAAGTCAAAGTATTCTCTGACTTTAAAAATCATGTATTCTGTATGTGCATTCCATTTTCTAACTGAAATGATACTGGAATTGTTTAAAAGTATAAACATTAAAATAGTGTGAAAACTCTACAATTTGAATCTTTCTTTGGCTTCGCAATTTGTTGGATGGCAAAATTTAAAATACTTTTTTAAAACTTTAAACAAATTATTGTTGAACAGATAGATGAGTTGATGAACACTATTAATTATTGTTGAACAGATAGATGAGTTGATGAACACTATTAATCCCGTGTGTTTGGGATGGTCCAAATATATCTCTGAATTCTGTCCCTGACAACAGGTACTGCATGACTAAATTTGAACTAAATAAAAGACCTATAATTGGAATAATGCTCTTAAGAAAATAAGAGTTGAAGAATCACAGCATTGTAGCTGTCCTCTGGGAGGAGCAGACACAGTATACAATTTTGAGACTGTAACTGTTCCACTTGATTGCCCTCACACAACAATCAGTGACCCACATAATCCTTGGGGTTGAGTTGAGTTCATTTCTTCATGAAACACTACCATGGTACTTTGTCCTTTGATGCTAATACTTGAGAGATAAGTAACCATTTCCCCTCCCTTTGCCCACCCCCCACCTCTTTGTTTATAATTTATATACATAATGGAAGAGGAAACTTCCTTCTCAGTTATTAAAGTTCTGAATGTTATGGCAGTAAGAGCTGATTTTCAAAGCATCAGTTAGGAAATCTCCTCTGAAACACATTGTTTCATTTCTTTCCCTGATTTAAGTGGCATCAACACATATTTTCTATTCACTTTGAAAAGATAGACCATGTTTATACTCCAGAATGTTCAGCCTATGTGCAATTTAAATTGATATCTTGCATTTCAGGCATTTTTTTAGCTTAGAAGCTGATGTTTTCAAACACATTTTAAACGTATGTTAGATTTTGTGTCACAATGCAAAAAAAAGTAAAAGCAAACTTTAAATGTACAAACTAAAACCTGCATGATGCTTTTGAAATGTTATACCTAAAGATCACAATGAATATTTGCGAATAATTTACAAGATAATAACAATCATGTTGCAATGTAATTTTTGACATGTTCAAAACATCTGCAAGTTTACTGAGATTTACGTCATAGGATAAAGCATAAAGTGAATCTTCTATCTGTGAAATTATAGAAGAAGCTCCATTAGTTTAAAAAATTGAGAATTTAAATTACCAAATATTATGCTTTATTTAGAAAATTTATAATGGTATATGCCACGATTGTTCAAAGTTGATGTTGCATAAGATGCAAAGTGTTATTTCCAAAACTATATGTTATCCCCCAGAAGAAGGAGAGCACGCAAAAGGTCTCCATGACGGGTAATTGTAACCATTTTCGAAAAAGAGGTAAGACTGATTGTGGTAACAACAGAGCGGTCTCCTTGCTGTATGTTACAGGGGAGGTCACCGGAAAAGTCGTCCTCATGCTTCCACTGTCTCCCAGTGACTGAACAGCTCCTTCCCAATCACAATGGGGATTCTGTCAGTCAAAAGGTACAGTGGTTTTCAAAGCAAGAAAAGTCCAGTGGAAATGTTGACAATAGCTGAAATATGTGTGCCATTTGTAGATGTGTATACATGGCCTCAGTCAACTGCACAAAGGTCTTTGGTTCTGTTAACCAGCAGGGGTTATGGAGGAACCTCCCCACATTTGGCTGCCTGCAGAAATTGTTCACCATCACGCACTTGCTGCATGATGACTTGCAGGCATAATCCACTCCAGATAACTCCATGTGCATACTGGGGTCACGCAAGAGTACCCTCATTGCATTGATACTCTTCTCCATCTTCCTCACCGTAATTCTCCACCCCATCAGAGTAGAGTTGACCTACAGGATGAGTAGGAGGAAACTGTTCAACCCGTGTCATCTCCAGTCCAAAGCCAAGACCACGCACATCTCTGTCATGAAGCTGCATTATGCAGATTACACTTTTGTATATGCACCTGCTGAGTCCAAGTTCGAAACCACGATTGCTGCATTTATAGAGATGTATAAGAGAGTGAGCCTAAGACTAAACATCCAGAAGACCAGTCTGCTGTTTATTGTGACGCTGTCCCTGACTGCAAGATCCATCGCTAGTCACTCGACGATGTAGATCAATTCTCACCTTCAGAGCATCCTCTCAATGTGACCAGGCATCAACAATAAAATTTAACATTGCCTCGATGTGTGCCAATACACCCAGTGGCTTTCTGAGCAACAGAATATTTGATAACAAAGATCTTAAACCTTGCACTGAACTCATGGTCTATGGGGCAGCAGTATTACCAGTCCTACTGTACGTGTCAGACACATGGATAATGTATTGCAAACATCTCAACACCCTGGAGAAATACCACCATCAATGTCTCTGCCAAGTCCTACAAAAGCAATGGCAGGCTGTGGCACTCCAATATTGGTGTCCTCTCTCCAGCCTACATGCCTAATATTGAAGCACTGGTTACAGTCAAACAGCTGTGTTGATGGGCCACATTAGCCACATTCCTTGTGCTAGAGTTCCAAAACAAGCATTCTACTTTGAGCTTCATCACAGCAAGTGGCTACCTGAAGGCCAGAGGTAATACTTCAAGGGTATCCTGAAACTTTCCCTGAAAAAACACAATATCCATGTCAATTCTTGGGAAACTCTGTCCAGGATCACCCAAACTAGATAATAACCATCTGTGAAGATTGCTTCCCACCTGTGCTTTGAGTATTCAAAGAGTGAGTTACACTGTTCCCCAATCATTGTTAACCTCTTTAAGTTCCTTGGTGTTGCCTGGAGCCTTCTGCTTATTTTGGGATTCTGGAGGTGATAGTCAACAAGTAGGAGGCAGCAATGATGATGTTGGTGGAATTGGTTTTGAATATTCGAGAGACAAGCCAGAAATCTATTGTGGAATGGATGGGCCCATTGGATCCCCGCTATCTACAATATTTACAATACTTCAACTGTGGGATTTCTGGACAAATTGCGCAACTTGGCATCATCCATTTCATTAGGCATTTGGCCATATCATCCAGCTTGCTATCAGCCCTTACCAGATCATCCAGCCACATCAATAATACAGTTAAATTCACCAGCTAGAATGATCAGTTCGAACACCACGAGCAGCTGTGGAAGCTGTTGAATGATGATCAGCCACTGGTTGTCTTACCTTTTGGAGCAGATCATTTTTGTACATTATGTCTACAAGGAGGTGACACCTTAACTTTGGTGATGATATATCCTTGGAGCAGAATACCCAGCCAGAGGAAAAGAACTTGTTTTGACTGATTGCCCATGGAGGCACCAAGGTGATCATTGCCTTTAGAAACTGATGCATCCGTCTGCATTTCTGCAGAAACAACATGTCAGTGTTGACCTTAACAAAATAATCCATGATTGAAACGCATCAAGTTGCAGACATAACATTAAGCACAGAAGAAATATTTAGACCCATTTGAACTATTTATTATTTGCTTAAGCACACTGATTGTCTTTGATAGTTTTAGCCCTCGGGTACATTCCTGCACGTGGGATGCTCACAGACATTTTAACAAAGCAGCTGAGAAAACCATCGTAGCTGTCCCGATAGTATTGATCATGATGTTGGTGATTGGTAGGCATATTGCAGTGAGGTTTGGATTGGCCTCCATCAGAGCAAACTTGGCATTCTGCTTTTCCTCAAGCGCGTTATTATTCCCGTCTTGCCAGAAATAGGGTGCGTTGGCCATTTAGCTTTGAAGTTAGGATGCACTGGCCTCTTCACTTCTCCAACATTTGTAAGTTTGCATTTCTTCTTCTCCAGATCCTGAGCATTTTTGAACCTCTTCTCCAAGTGCTGTCCTTTCGCTTCCTTATCCAAAGCGCAAAGTCTTCTGTTGTCTGTTTAAGATCATTATCGGTTCTTGCCAGTGATTTGGGATGTGGTTTGTCCCTCCTTTTATGTCCACCTACACCAGCTGCCACTCACAAAGTTGGCCCTGCATTGGCTTCTCCTATATTGATTCAGTCTGGCAATGAGTGGGAGACTAGGGTGATGGAGCTGGTACTTGGCAAACTTTTACTGCTCTCTTTTACTTTTCCTCCTCCCCATCCTTCCCTGTGTCCTCCTTTATTTTCAAAAACAGAAATTTCTGGACAAACTCAGCCAGTCTGACAGTATCTGCGGAGAGAAAGCAGAGTAAGTCACTGGATTCAAAACATTGACTCTGTTTTCTGTCTACAGATGCTGTCAAACTTTGAGTCTCCTCAGAAATTTCTTGTTTTGTTTCAGATATCCAGCATCTGCAGTTCTCTGTTTTTTCTTTCCTCCTGTGTTCTGTTCTGTTTCCTGGAGGGCTTGGTAGGTGGTTCCTCACTGGAACCACACTTGGCATTTTGGGTACTCATCTCTCTTTGATTCCTGCTGTCTGTTCGTAATTGAGGCAGCATTTTGGGCCATCTTGTAAAGATGTATCTATTCTCCTTGAAGTCCTATATCTAATGGTCTTCTGCTTGCTGATGGCATGTTGGAGTTGAATGCAGTGTTGCCTGATTTATTGCATGTAAGAAACAATCAGGGCTCACATCATAGACAAGATTGCTCTGGTTTCCCTCAAAGCTGGAGAGAAGGTGGAGGATGGCTACCTTGCTGTCTACCATCAAAGTCACCTCAACTTGTCCTTTGTGGTCAACATTCTGAGATGTCCATGACCTCCATGTTGTCCCTAACTCTATCAACATGCCAGACAAGAAAGGTACACGCATCCCTGACAGGATCATGGGGTTTGGAAAGATGCACAGCCACAGCATAAACAGGGACTTTGTTGTGAGGATTACCAGCTATGTAATACTCGGGTTCCTTTCTCACCAAATACTTTTCATATCTGCAGCGATGTTTTCGAAGGTTACATTGAAGTAGCAAGCAATGGGGAAACCCTGAAGGCGTAAGATATCAGGGCCTTCCAATCCAGGATTATCCAAAAGAACTCTGTGGTGAGGAAGATTATTGTTAATAAGTTTTAAGTTTGCCCAGAGAGGCACTAAACTCTCAACGGAAGAGAAACAAATACGTGCCAATACCAGGAGCAAAAGGCCCCACTGAAATCCTACCTTCTTGATTACAATCTTGATTACAATCTTTCTTCTGACTGATAGTGGCATATTGTAAGAGTAACATTGGCCAGATGATTGAATGTACCTTGTTATTACCAAAAAGAATTTCATCACAACTGTCTTTTACTTGCTGTAGGAGTTTGAAGGTACCCTTACAAATGGCCAAAGAACTCCGGGTTAGAGAGATGTTATAATTACTTGAATAAACATGGTGTGGAAAGAGAAGTAGTGGTCAGCATATCCCTGCTGTTTTCTAATCAGCCTGAAATAGAGTATTGTCAACATTAGAATAACTAGAAACCTGCATACGGGTATTGGAAATGTTAGAAAGTATTGGAGCTTTTCCATTCTTTTCCTCCTGTAACTGCCCTCAAGCAGTACTTTCCTATGGACACTCTAGGTACCTTGAAGATGCATTGTAAGTTTTTTTTTTCAATACATAACCTTTAAAAATGTGTTGTGATTTGAATTTGGGAAATTCAGTAAATTAATTGGTGATTTTACTGTTACATTTCTCAGTACCAATGAAATATTTAGCGTAATTTTACTGCTCAAATTTCTGAAGTGTGTAGGAAAAAATTAGTACATGAAAATATCTGGTGTTGACCAGGAAATGAAGATTTTTAAGTTAAATTTGGCTACATAGTTTCAATGATTACAATTTAAAATATTTGACTAAGGACAAATGAGGAGTGAGGTCAGAAATGCCTTTATTCAGAAGACTGTAGACCTTGTAATTCCCCCACCCCAGAGGGCTGTAGATGTTCAGTGTATTCAAAACTGAAATCGATGTATTTTCAGTTAATGATAGGCATTAGTGGGGAGTGAGGATACAGGAGGAAAATAGAATAGATGTGCAATGTCAGCTATGATCTTACTAAATAATAGAAGCAGAAGGGCTATCCAGTCTGTTGCTGGTTCAATTTCTTATTTTCTTATACCTCTAAAGTGATAGCATTTAGGCTGAATTTGCTTTCCACTCTTTGGAACCTGTGACACCATCTTTCTTCAGAAGTCACATGTCGGCTTTACCTTGACAGTGCTACTTTCCCTGTCAAGGTTGAAGAGCTCAAATTTCATCGTCTTCCTTCTAAAATCAGTTCTCCAAGACTTGAATGGCATTTTGTCTTGGTGACTCAAATACCATATCAGATTTAATCACGGCATGGGTCATTTTCTTTGCTGCTCTGAAATGATTGATGTTGTTAAAACCCGGCTCCTAATACCCCAAGCCACCTTCAAATTGGCAGTTGGGTCGTGCAGCACCATTCACAAAGTATGCACGGGCTGCATTCGTTTTTTGCAATCTCCAGTGGAGTTCATGTATATTAATTTAAGATTTAATCTGCTGTAGACTGACAGAAATATTGAAATGCCACAATAACTGCATCACACCATGTAACGGGAAATCTATCAATTGGTTAAAATGAGGATTGACAAAGCAAAAATTTGGGACAGCTTTTGGCTGTGTTGTTAAATGGTGGTAAATTATTTTTTAACATCATGAAATACATTATTTTGTTTGAAAAGAAAATATTATTGACTTCCACGGTGAAGTTCAGTCATTTGTCCACCTATATCCTACAACTTAGTGACATTGATTCTGAAAGGTCAATGGTGAAATATCCTAGTTAACACTTGGAAGTGACAGTACAGATGTGATCCAATGCAGTCGATAGAGTGTTATAGATTGTCTGACAGCAGAGAAGATGAAGATAGTGTAGGGCTTTGAGATTTTTGGTTCAGCATATCTGTAGCGCATATATCAAAGACAATTCAAAACTGTTTTAATCCATAAATGCATAATTGAAATCTAACCATGGAGTATAGTGCACATCGTTGCGCAAGTGTTGTAATATGTTGGCAAGGAAATTACTCAAATTAAGATTAAAAATTTGAATAATTTTTTAAAACTTATGGCAAGGAAATAAAATATGTAATCTTCTAGCCTTTTATTTATTAACATGGCTGATTACGTTTAAAAAAAAAACCGTACCTCATGCCTCGTTTGGAAAGAAACCAAAGTTGAATACCATTTAACTACTGGAAAGAACAGTTTATGTGAATGACAAACAGTGGTCCATACAGAAGAAGTGGCAAAATGAAACTGACTAGCCAATAGGGAGAAAATGATGCAATTTCATCTTAATTTCATGACGGCAGAGAAAGAAATGCACAATGAATATTAAACCGTGTGGAACATTTTGATAAATTCTGGAGGTTTCATGTAAAAAGGTACAAAACAATTTTACAGTCTTGAAATACAAGAAAGAATTAAGCTTCAACCAGATTATAGTTGATACTATTACTTTTCAAGGTGGTAGAGCATGACTGAAAAATTTACTTCATAACTTTTCAATTAAAGTGAACCAGCACCCTGTACAGATATAATTATTTGTCAAAAAAAAACTTCATGCTATTCTGTATTAACTGAGAAAGCAGATTTCAAACAAGTATGATTTTTTATTCTTTTGAAAGATATGATCCTTATGGTAAACAGAAGCACACTGTACAAAGGAACGTTTAAATTAGCTTCGAGTTGCAGTTTTGATTATCACTCATATGATCATCTTCGCAGCTGAAGGTTCCATATTTATCTTACAAACTTTAAACTAATTATGAGAATTCAATAAGTGAAGGCAGACAAGAAATTTCCTTGCACTACTTTGAGTTATTGAATGTGGAATTCCCATAACACCATTTCATTTTGAAATAACTAATAGACACTGTATATGCGTAGCATCAGAGCCATTGGCACTATTTAAAGTAAGTCATCAGTTAAGGCATGGCAAAGCAATTGATGCAACTTTAAGTTGAATAGAAACAATATTGAAGAAGTAATTGAATGGATGTTATCCATGAGAAATTATTTTGTTTTGTATAGTTGCAAGAAAACAATTAGATATCCAGATCAAAATTTCTACTTTAATAATATTGTCATCTTATACTTTGATTGGGAATGTCCCTAGAGAGAAGTGTGTAACGATGCATTCCATGTTCTGATTAGGAGCTGTACAGTCACATGATAGCATGCTTTAGGTTTCCATCTCTAGGGAAAGTGTAAATCTTGGCAATAATCAGTTCTGAGGTGGCTAATGATTTTCTACTGTTGCTTGAAAGATGTGATCCTTCAGGTTCTACAGTGAGGTCCCATATAAGGAATCCCTTTGGGATGTTGCAATTCTTCTAGGCATTTTGCTATTGGTCGACAAGGTTGTGGACAGAAGTGCCTTTGCCATTGTGCCATCAAGTGCCATTGAAGTTCCTTGAGGGTGGTCCAAATTAGGCTTTTGGATTCTTAGAAGTAGATCAGTGAATTCATCCTAGATTGGCATATCTTTGCTGGTATAAGTTTCATTCTTTAAAGGCTGCATGTTCACAATGAAAGTGTAGCAGTATATTGTATGAAAACATAGGCAACCAGCGGGTGAATTTGAATAAAAATGTACTGTGGTTAATTCCCATAGCAGTGTTCAGCTGGATACATTAACAACAGTTGACAATCTTGCCAAAGGGCAGTATTCTGCTGTTCAGTAAATCACAAGGAAAGGGTGGAAGTGGAGTGCTACCATACAGAGGGTTTGAATATCAGCTTCCCATGTAAGTCTGAGGAATTTCAGAACTATGTTGATCATAGGTTTTAGTTCCTTTGCAAGTTTCTGGCACTTAATGACAGAGTGCAGTGGAGCATAACTCCAAAATATAGGAGCATTTTTTGACCAGGCTGACCACCCTACTGCAAAAGGAGATTTTCAGAGTTGATGTCGAGGTGAAATGTCAATGTGGCAGACTTCTGTGGATATGGCCAAAGTCACCATTGACAGAAGTAGTCTCCAATTCTTGGCCAATGTGGTTAGGTTCTTCGTGGTGGCAGGCAGATTTTTGTTTCCTGTGACGTTATCTTGGCCGCATGTGAACTTGTGGGACTCGATTCAGGCAGATCTCTGCTGTAAATATTGAATAACAAAGGATCCGGGGGAGAGCCCAGCTGGAACGTCTTGGTCTATATCCTGTATCAGCTGTTGGCAGTGCCAATGCAAGCATTAAATTGTCTGTTTTTAAGTGT
Organism: Ginglymostoma cirratum; assembly: GCA_024137785.1. Taxonomy (NCBI): domain Eukaryota; kingdom Metazoa; phylum Chordata; class Chondrichthyes; order Orectolobiformes; family Ginglymostomatidae; genus Ginglymostoma; species Ginglymostoma cirratum. Next base: position 12,684,914 of record JAHRHZ010000070.1, read on the forward strand.
GGAATTGAGCATATGGATTTTTGTTTTGCAAGGGAAGCTTCATAAACGAACCTTGCTCCCATACAGTGCCACTAGCCACTGACAAGTCCATGAACATCTACACTGCAAACTTGCTTCATATGCATTGTTAAAGCAAACAGTTGATCAGACGAGAGATGTCCATGCATCATTCAAAATGTAGAGCAGTCCAAATACTGAACAGATTTTGCTGCATTGCTCCCAAACTAAAGGGAGAAAGTGCTTACTGATAAACCACAGAATGGGTTAATGTGAAAGCATATTGTAGCTATTATACAAATATCTATGGATTAAAACATTCAAAACCCATATTATGATAATTGGGCAGCTATCTTGAATTACAGACTGTGCACAGATTCGTGGAAGGAACGCATCACAGCCATAATGTTACTTTAGTTGCTTTCCAGAAATTACTCAATTTCATCAATTGTGACATACTCTGTTCATGGTGTATACACACATTGTTTCATAATACTTCTACGTCCAGCTCAAGGAAGGCACTCAAACAAGATGAGGACGAAGGATGCAGAAAAATACAGAAAAGGAACTTGAGAAAGGAATGCCAGTTATCTCAAGGCCAAGGACTAATTCCATCTTCAGGAAACCCCTGCCGAATGTTTGGTTGGAGATGTGGCTATAGGATCAGGCACATCAGTCACACAAGAATCCACATCTCCCTTCGACCAGTGATACGGAATTTCCTAGGTAGACAATCATACTCATTAATGAGTGATTGTCGACGACAATGACCTCTTTCATAGTGAAAGCACCCATTGTTCAATCATTCTGAAATGGCCCACCTTCCATATGGCAATCTTACCAAAATATTTGCATTTTGAACAGCAGAAGGATGCCCTAGATCTGATCTTTATTTTGTTTTCATTGATGATGTGCTGCATTTGTTAGATCCTTTGTTACCGATGTATCTTGCACTATTCTACGTCATGTTAAAGTTCTAAATGACCTACAGAGCAGATGACATTACTGTCTTTGTATAGTTCTCAAGAATAGCTACTGCGGCCAACCCATTGAGAATATGGGACTTTATTGTGGAGTGATTTGAGCATTTCAATGGAAGGAATTACCAGAAATTGGCAATGACATGCGAATATATCATTTGGATGCCATTCTGGAAACTTGAGCACACACAGTTTTTTCCTAAAGATTTGAAATGAATTTCTCCAAATCCCATTTCCAAAGCCAATTTCACTCAAGAGGTAGGGAAGTAGAAGCTGTTCAAGTGTTGGGATTTTCTTCATACTAAATGCCAAGGGCTGCAATTATAAGTGAATTCTTGCTCATTATGAACTGATGTTTAGCAGTGCACACAATATCTGACGGTATTGCTTTGCAACAGCATTAATCTGAAACTGGCACTTAGCTAACTGGATAAGACATGTACCTTTAGTGATCCTTGTGGGTGTTGGAAAGCAGAAGAACTAACACGCTCATCAGACAGTGATTAGATTATAAACTACCAAACAGGTTCTATACATAACAATGTTCAACCATTAAGTAGGAGGCAATAGAGTGGTGTGTTATATTAAATGTATGCTGTGTTCTCAGGTCCAAAATTTTCTGTTGAAAATAGAGTTGTAGAGCTGTATAGCATAGAAAATCATCCATACCAACCAGAAATCCTAAATTAATCTGGTCCATTTGCCAGCATTTGACCCATATCCTTTTAAACCCTTCCTATTCATATACCTATCCAGATACCTTTTAAATGTTGTGATTTTACCAGCCTCCACCACTTCCACTGGCAGCTCATTCCATAAATGCACCACCCTTTGCGTGAAAAATTTGCCACTTCGGTCCCTTTTATATCATTTCCCTCTCACATTAAACCTATGCCCTTCAGTTTTGGACTCCTCCACCCCCTGGAAAGGACCTTGGCTATTCACCCAATTTATGCCCCTCATTTTATAAACTTCTGTAAGGTCACTCCTCAGCCTCTGGCTATCCAGGGAAAATAGCTCCAATCTATTCAGCCTCTCCCTTTAGCTCAAACCCTCCAACCCTGTATATCTTTTCTGAACCCTTCCAAGTTTCACAACATCTGTCCTATAGCCAGGAGACTAGAACTGAATGCAGTATTCCTAAAGTGGCCTAACCAATGTCCTGTACAGCCACAACATGACCTCCCAGCTCCCATACTCAATGCACTGACCAATGAAGGCAAGCATATCAAACACCTCCTTCACCATCCTGTCTATCTGCAACTCCACTTTCAAGGAACTAACACAGTAAACTTGAACTTACATTTGCACTGTGTCTTAATGCACCTGTTTTCTTCCTTATCGAATAACATGAGCAACCCACTCCTTCCACTGCATTACGCCCAGCATGCTGTGTTCTCGCCCTTTCCATTATGAGTTCCTTTTAACATGGACAGATCATTAGCCTGCTTCACAACTCCCTACATGAGGAATCTGATTTGTCAGTTGGTGAGGCAAGTCTCTACTCTACAGATGACAGACCCTACTGAATAGCAACCCAAAATTCAGAAACCAGGAGTTCAGCAGGACACTCTTACAAGTGAAGATTCATAATAGTAAGTGAAATTCTTTGAAATCACTTTCAGCTGACCTGCAGTACAGTATGTAAAAATAATAAACAGTGAATTTCGTTGGGATTATAAACCTGCTGACAGCTTTTGATCTCAGTTGACCAAAGGGTGGTTGATTCATGAACTGACATATCGAACAGGAAACTTTTGTAAAAACCTAATTCAAAGCGTATGACCAATGTTGGGAGCGTAATATTGTATTACCGTTGTTTCTTGTCCTCAGAGTGGGCCGCCTTATTCAATTGATACCATTCTCATGTGGTTGTGCTTCCAAATTGGTACGAAAATGGAATTGTAAGATTTTGACCAATGTCATTGACATATTGCCAAATCAGGATTTGTAATAGTAACAAAAACAAAAAACATTGAAAGCGCTCAGTATCTGTGGAGAAAAAATGTTTCAGCTTGTCATGACCCAGGATCATAATCTCAGATCACCTGTGGGTGTATTGATTTTTTTTGTGGTATGTGCTTTTAAAAAGAGAGGATGCAGCCAAAGTATGTAAATGGATGTAAATTCATTGCATATTTGGAGGGGAATCCTGCAAAGACACAGCTAAAGATGTAAATGTAGCTTCAAAGGGAAAAATGCACCACAAACTAAACTGTAATCTCTTGTGACTAGTTTAGACTGTGAACATGATGGGAGAGAAAAGCCAGCAGTGTGAGTAAAAGACATTTCTGTGTTTTTCCCTTTTAAGAACATTCAAAGACAGTGATTAAAAGCTAGTTTCAACCTTAGTTTGTATGTGGTTTTTAGGGTGAGGTACTTATGTGCACTAGCTTGGGTTCAAATGTTGAAATGCTGTGTGGTCACGGTGGAAGAACGATCCACTAGTCACCTGTGCATTGCAAGTGAAACTCACTCTCTCACTCAGAGAGCTGAAAGCTATTTACCAAGACAGTTCAAAGGTAAGCAGGACAAAAGAATTTCAGATAATCTACAAAACCGAGACTCTCAAAATTGACTGCACAACTATTAACGTTCCACAATCTCCTCTTCACAAATAACCCAGTGACTGATCTGCATATCTTTTAATTTTCACCTTTCTTTTGGAATCGCTTCTCATTTCTAATCTGCGAGCTGCAATATTATTTAATCTCATGTTTAGTAACCAACAATTCTTCTGTCAACTCAAGAAAGCCTGGTAAGATTGACTTCTTTTAAACATAATTTTTTTGGTCTGGGAGAAAGGTATCCTCAAGAGAGGAAATCCTTTTTAGTTAACCTTGTTGTAACCGACCGAAGGGACAGGTGAATACAGAAGGGAAGCCACTTCATCCCTGCTCACCCGGGAGCTGACATTTTGGGGTATCTTGTCAGAAACCATAATAAATTGGGAAGCATTGCTTTATAACAAGCTCAATGACCTTTCATTGAGAGCGAGATATGACAATTATACATGACATTGTTGAACTTGTCCTTCTTGGTGATGGATACTGTATAGTAGAATGTGTCATTGAAATAAGATTACTTGAGTTGTTGGAGTGCATCCCGTGTGTAGTACATATCATAACCATAGTGGCTGTGGATAAGGTCATGGACATACTGCATTTTGATTCCTGTGGCAGAGGCACCGATTAAATGATTCGACTTTGATTTGATTTGATTTGATTTGATTTCTTGTAATGGCATGTACCTAAGTACAGTGAAAAGTTTTAATTTGCGAGTACAAGCAGATCATAACAAACAAGGACGTACAGATCATAGAGATAGTAGGAACTGCCAATGCTGGAGAATCTGAGATAACAAGGTGTAGAGCTGGATGAACACAGCAGGCCGAGCAGGAAAGCTGACATTTTAGGTCTGGACCCTTCTTCTGAAGAACGGTCCAGACCCAAAACGTCAGCTTTTCTGCTCCTCTGATGCTGCTTGGCCTGCTGTGTTCATCCAGCTCTACACCTTGTTATCTCGTACAGATCATAGGTTGCTCAGACAGAGCAAGGCATAAAAGGTCACGGCTGCACAGGAGGTACACAAAGCAAGATCAACATTATTTGAAGTTAGAAAGTCTATTCATCAGTCCAATAACGGCAGGGAAGAAGCTGTTCTTGAACCTGTTGGTGCATGTGTTCATGCTTCTGCCTGACGGTAGAGGTTGGAAGAGCGCGTTAGTGGAGCAGGAGGGATCCTTGATGTTGGCAGTCTTTCCGCAGCAATGAGAAGTGTAGATGGAGTCCGTGGATGGGAGGTTGGCTTTCATGGTGGTCTGGGCTGTGCATACAACTTACTGTAGTTTCTTACCTTCCTGGGCAGGGCAGTTGCTGTACCAGGTCATTATGCACCCAGACAGAATGCCTTCTATGCTGCATCGATAAAAGTCAGTGAGGACCCTTATGGACATGCCAAATTTCCTAAGCCACCTGAGGAAGAAGAGGTGATGTTGTGCTTTCTTGACTGTCACATCTATATGGGAGGTCCAGGACAGATTGTTGGTTATCGTCACTAAATGAGCTGTTATTTCTGCAAAGTGAGAAAACTCTTAAGTGTTATTGGAGCTGTAGTCATTCAGATGGTTATTGAAGTTTTTGTCACACTCCAGATATGAATCTTTTAAATCATGAAGAGACTTTAAGTTGCTTTTCACAGAGTAGCCCCTTTCCTGCTGTTGTAGTGGCATGATGTCGCTTACCCAGTTAAACTTTGGGTGATCCCAAAGATGTTAATGGTGGAGGACTCATTAATGGACATCCCACTGAAGATCAGAGGAATAATATTGGTCTTCCCTCGTTGGCGAAGTTAATTGCTTGTCATTTAGATGATGCAGATGTAACTCTGTGTTTGTCAGCCACCTAGATTGGCTTGAGCTGTTTCGGCTTCAGTCATAATTCTTTCCAGAATGAATGCTATCACATTAGAGGAAGAGAAAAGATCACTACATTGGCGGAAGATGGTTCACTAAAGGATGACAAGTGCATTCAAAAACATCCTGGGACTGAACTGATGAGCATCCCACAATCCTGAATATCAGCAGGGTGTCAGTTGTGACTCAACCATTTTGTAAGGTTTTTTTCTTGCACACCGTTGATCTTTAGTGTGTAGGTATCCTTGGAATGAGGCATGGTCAAATATTCTCTTCATGTTATGAGTATTGTTTCTTTTCCAAGTCTGCACCAAAGCTGCAATGAGATCTGAAGTTGAATTATTCCAGAGAAGCCAAGCAGAATGTCAATGAGCAGACGACTGGTAAAGAGGTACCTCTCAACAAAACTATTGATGACTGCATCTGTTGCTTTGCTGAGGAATTGGAGAAACCTGATGGAGCTTTAACTGCCGCATTAAATTTGCCCTGTGCTTTGGGAATAAGACGTACCTGGGTAATTTTTGCACATAGTTTGGTAAAATGCCAATATAATTGCTGCACTAGAACAGCTGGGCTTGAGGGTAGGGATTTGGCTAGTTCTAGCATGCAGTTTTGTACTGCAAGTTGTTTCTAGGGTCATTGTTACATTCAGTATTCTCAGATGCTTTTTAATGTCATATTGAGTGAACTGAATCGACTGAACACTGGTATCTATGATGTGGGAACTTTGGAAGGAGGACAAGTATACGCATTATCTACCACATGACACTTTTGGCTGAAGCCACTGCAAACTGTTGATCTAAATAGCAATAGCAAGAACTAATTTATAATTGAAATCAAAATAGTAAGGCTGCCTAGATTTTCTGTGACTCTAATCGTTACTCGATACACAACTAGGTAATGTTACGGATGGCTTGTTAAATATGTATAATCCTGAATGGTCTACTTTTATTTCTATGCCCCTATACCAGGATTGAAAGCTTGATGCAAAAATGATAGACTGAAATATACTCCACTACTTGTTATTAATCTCCTTCATATTTGTGAATACAAAGAAAAAAGACATAATTGTAGCAAATTATTGTCACATAAATTGCTTGTCAACAGAGCTGGCCAGTAAATTGTTAAAACTTACTTCCAAACAGATCTGTTGACCAAATTATTTCCTAGATCAGTCAGTTTAATATTTTAATGCCTGTTACCAATCAAAGATGGGTTGTCATTGGCAAAAGTCCTAAAGTATGAGCTTTTAGTAACTTTTAGTTATCTTCTCTGAATCAATGCCTCAGTGGAAAGCACTTGAAATGACTCTGGAGAATATGTATAGTGTCCCAAAGCTATATGACTCAAGAATTTCATTATTCCAGTTTTCTTCTCCAGTGTTTAAAGAGCAAACAATTGTATTATGCAAAGGGACCCAGCTGGACTTTGCTCCTCAGCTGATCAGATAGCTCCCTCTAACCAAGGGCTGGCTTGGAACTTTCCTTGTCAATGTGGCCCAAAAATAATATTTCTTTAAAGAACAGTATGTTACCTCAGAAGGCAGCTACCAAATGTGCAGCTCTTTAGGATTGTGAATCTTTACAATGCTGCAGTGCTAACAAGAATTTTGTAGCTTCCCACCACTAAACGATGGAATACTTACAGACCCTGGATTGATTTTAACATTTCATGAAAAAAATGCCTTAAACATAATTTCTGTTTGTCAGTTTCTATAAATTACTGGAGCAGATTACAAAGCTACTGATATAATATATTAATTTGATAGACAGAATTACACCCCTGATGCTTCCTGCTCTCCCCAATGACGCACAGTAACCAAGTGTGCTGTGACACTTCCCTTGATTTATTACCAGACAGGGAGGCTGTGTGGGAGACAACATTCATACACAAAGCTGAAACTGGCCCAAGGCCTGGTGGATAAAGTTGGCCTGTAATTCACTGGAAACGTGTCACTATTAAAATGGAAAGGGTCACTGATAATACTCTTGAATTTATTAGCTCACAGAAAAAAAAAGTTCAATGCAACTTGTTACTTGATTGTCTGACATAATATTGTCAAGGCAAAATGCTCAGCCGACCAAAGATCTACAACATATTTCAAACCAGATGCCGCAGCTTTTGGCTTGTCACTGCCAGAACTAAACAATACACCAGAACAGAGAGCTTGCAAACTGTGCAGTAATTAATCCCAGTTTGAGACAAATTCAAAATCGAGTGAAATTGAGCAATGTACTTCACAATTGATCACAATCCAGACTGTTGGTGTGCAATTTATAAATATGTATGATGGTGTATATCCTTATCTATCGCACTTCTCATTGAGTTTCATTTAGTTATTCATTCCTTTCATGTGAAGATTAATGGCACATTACTGTCTCAGATGGTTTTCCATGAATAAACCCTGTATTGAAAAAATGCTGACAGACCCCAATGTATTGTGTGTTTTACCTACACGTGCAAATGCATATGACACACTTTTCAGGCTTTTGCAAATACCAGCTTGATTGCTTTCAACATTCTGCAGGTATTAACTCGTCTCTGGTTGATGACAGGGTTAAAAATTATTCATTAAACTGCCCTGAAGTAGCTTTGTTAACTGGAAAATTGCCTTGCTGTTCTATTTGGTTTATAGATGTGATCAGAAGTAAATTTTTAACTTAATTAATTGGCTGTTTCTGTTGACAAGAAATTTATGTGGCAATAATTTGCCAGAAATAAATGCCATGCATAGGAAATGAGATATCCATCACAGATTTGTGTTCCAGCAGCTGCACTGCCACTAATATGAAAGTATTTCAGCCAGCAATGATCCTGCTGTTATGCAGTCAGGATTACGTATCCCCACGATCCATTGCTCTCTGGAGTGGTACTTATGGAGGTCGATAATAACAAAGACTTTTTGATTTATTGTTGGAAGTCAAAGCAGAGCTTGATGAGATTAAACAATTTAGCAGCAAAAGTGTTTCTGAAGAACTGATTTGTAGTTGCCAGGCCAGGTTAATTTAGTTCCAAATGTATTTGAGCAGACTCAGCAGAGGTCTACAATTGCAACACAGTATAACATTTAATGCAGTTCCATTGTTAACCTGGTTAACTAGAAGGAGTAGAAATGCATGTTAATAACAATTCCAATTTCTTAGTGCTCAATTCATGTTTTCTTTAGTGTATTTCTTGTACAACTGACATTTTAACAGATAAACTGGTTCAAACTGGTTTTCTTGCTTCTTTGTAATTGGGATATGAAATCATGTGGGAGCTATTCAAGGCTGGGAATTAACTCTTAATGCTGTTCAGATAAGGAAAAGATCAACATTTGTATACTTCACAATGCTCTGAAGTACAAGAATCACATGGATCTGCAAAAAGGCTTTGAGGGGTATTTTTCTGGTGATTTTATTTTTGAACAGTCACACATGCTCCTCAAAGAAACACTACACTTGGAGAGTTTGAACTTCTTCTGTGAAGAGACCTTTTTGGGGAAAAAAAACTGCAGCAGATGTTTTATGATGAAAAGTGAGTTGAATAGCCTGGGAAAACAGAGCTCAGCAGGCCTGTATAGATATCTTCCCACATGTGGACTCAGCTGACATTGTATAGGTGTTTTTCTTGCTTCCTATGATTTATTAAACTACCCTTTACACTTCACAGTGACAGCTGGTCCTGTAACACAAGACTTGCTTGTTTGAGATCTTTCAGTTTAAACCAGAAATTGAGATTAGCCTCTGGCAGTGTAGTGCTATAAAGCACTCAATGAGTATTTACATATACAGATATAAATGAGCAAAATGCACAATCTCAGCTGCAGCTGCTGGGTCAGCTAAGTGTATGGAATCCAGTTTTAAGGACTCAATTCAGTCTGGGGTGAGTGTTATGAAGCATTAACTGGATGTTGTGTGCAACCTTCCCACCACTAAAGCTTCATCTGAGCAGCGCATTGTCACTAGTTTTCAGCATGGTAGAAATTGAATCAATTTCAACATGTGATCAACTTTTGTATGACCATTTGTGGAGTGCAAGTATAGGCAAGCAGAGTGGATAAAGCATTGAAAAGTTCATGCTCTAAATTACTGCTAAGTAAAAACATCTTACTGACATCTTTCTGTACAGCAAAAGGCAGCTATTTTATTAATTAACTTGGCACATCATATAGTCATGCAACAATAATGAAACTGTGGAGTGGAAAGTTTGTTCGAAGGTACCCAGAGTTTGGTTAAGAGAAATCATTTGGTTTCATTTGTGTATTTCCTTAAACCCCATATTCTTCCCTACCTCTGTTAGGATCACATACCATGAATGCCCCTCAGTGGTCAGTCTACTAAGAAATTGTATCAGCTCACATTTAGACCCCTGTTTAATTATCACGTTTCAACTGTTAAAATAATCAGCTTTATCTTTAAACAAGATTAAAATTCAGTTTATTACTCAGCTATTGCCATAAGTTAGATAAGACAACAAGTAATTAAGTTATTAACAAAAGTAGGGGTTTAAAAATTTAAAGTAAGGTTAAAACTTGCACATAAAGATAAAAAAAACAGTCTGTATTATTATTGCAGGTCCGATTTGTTCTCTTTCTGAAGTCAAGGTGTTGAATACTTCAACAACTGTAAAGTTGAATAGTTGGACATTGCTCTGACAGGTGGACTGTGCAAAACTGATGCTTGGAGTGAGCAAAAGCCTTCCCATTTTGTTTTTATGGCACTACAGGTTGTGGTTTTTGGTAGCCTGCTTCAGTGCAGTAGTCTTAACTAACTTCCTCTATGTCCCTGTTGAGAAATAGTTGCTGTATCAAGATGTCTGTCTCTGTCCCAATTACTTTTTTCCTCAAAATGGCTGTTTCCAGATAATTTTGCCGCAATCAAACAAAATGGCTGAAAATGTTCATCTTGATGAGTCATTGTTCCACAAAATCAACTATGCTGGAATTTCTTGCGCTGTCCCTCCCTTTTCCCATTCAACACGATAGAGGCTTTTGTGACCTCATGTTTTTGAGTTTGCACACTTTTGGGGGTTTCAGTAGTCAGTTCTGGAACCCTTGAAATATATGGGATTGCTTCTTAAGGTACTGTCGTTTGATTGCCTGCTTTTGGCTGTCGTGGAATCCCTAAGAGAAGTCTTTTGGCTTTTGGGCAGCCATTTTGTAAGCCCTTTGTGTCAATTTTGAAAAGAGATTGGCTTTCATTACAAAATTTGTAGACTGTGACTACACATGTGCCTATCCTGTTTGCAGCAACTTGTTGGGGTTATCCATGGATGCTCCACTGTCCCAATATCTTGCTGTTTGAAGGGCATCAATTTTTTTCCCTTTTGCCTGTCTAATTGTTTAATTATGTTAAAGTAACTATAAAAATGCTTACTACATGTTTTGTAATATTAACAATTCTTTCTTTGCCAAGGCCTCAAAACTGTGTAACTCCCTATCTCTCTCTCTCTCTCTCTTCTAATATTCAGGTATCACGTGATCTGTACTTCCCAAAAAAGCCTTTTACCCACTGCAAACTTTGTCACAAGCTGCAATATAAGCCTTGACCCTGTCATAAATTTGACATTTTTTTTTAAATGTCATGCCTCAGTAGAGCACTCTTGCTTCAGAGTGAGAAGATTATAGATTCAAATACTGCAACAGAGGCCTGAGCACATGGTCTGGGCTGATCCTTCAGTGCAATACTTAGGGAGTGTCGCATTGCCAGAAACGCAGTCTGTCTGCTGCAGTGTTGTACCGAAACTCCATCTCCCATCTCAAGTTGGCACAAAAAAAATCCCGCAACATTTTTCAAGGAAGAGTGGGAGATTTCCTCTGGTATAATTATGAATATCGCTAAGGCAGGTTTTCTGTTCACTTCGCTCATTGCTATTTCTGAGCCCTTGAATGATGCCAAACTAGCTGCCATGTTGTTTCCTGTAGTACAGTAGTGATCCAATACAAAAGTACTAAACTGACTATAAAAATCCTTGTGATGCAAACACTAGGGGCATTGAGTACAAAAGGAAGGAGGTTTTGGCAAATGTGTTATTAGCTAACCCTGGTGTCTGCTCGGGGTTGCAAGTTTGTGCCATGGATCTAATGTGACCGAACCTGTGACCTGTAGTTCTTGGTGTACCTGCAGCAGAATGTCGTGCAAGATGGTGGGTTCTGGAGTGTAGGACATGCTTCCTTTCCTTCTCTGCTGCCTCTCGGGTTCATCATCAAGTCATTGTGACTCAACTTGTGATGTAGCCTGAGGGACAGGTTGTTGTCATTCTGAATCATCGGTAGCAGGTTCCTCCCAGTCATAATGTCGATGCTGCCGTACTTCAAAGACAGCTCAGTTATTGTCTCTGAAGTGTTTCCTTTGTCCTCTCCTTTGTCCTGTCTTTGGCTATATCAGATTTGGGAAAACCCAGCCTGATTGGGAGGATGGTTTTGGCCACCCAGACAGGGCATCTAGTCTATCAAGGTTGATTTTTACAGATGTTTTGTTGGAAAGTATCTAAAACTGGCTTCAAGAAGGACATTTGCATTTGTTTGATATTCCCCCCTCATTGAAACCAGAGAATGAGGAGAGGCATTGCTGATGGAATACCTGTAATGCTCCTATATGTCATGCACATATGAACAAGGTCTAGTACGGTACAAGACTGTGACAAAAACAGCCTTTATTATCTTGTGAGGTCTCTGTCATTTACACTTACTTCTATACTTTGTAGAAAGCTGAGTTGCTCTAACTGTCACCCTTGTCAATGGTGGCCTTTTGAGATAAGTGAATGTCAATCTAGAATCAGTGCAGATAAAGGCCATTTGACCCATCGAATCTGTACCAATCCCCTGAAGAGCATCCCCCCTAGACACCCCCCCTAGACACCCCCACCCTCTCTCCATAACCCTGCATTTGCCATGACTAATCTACCCAGCCTGCACATCCCTGGTCACTGCAGGGCAATTTAACGTGGCCACTCCACATAACCTGCACATCTTTGGACTGTGAGAGGAAACTGGAGCACCTAGAGGAAACCCATGCAGACATGGGGAGAACGTGCAACCTCCAATCAGACAGTCAACCGGGGGTGGAATCAAACATGGGTCCTGGCACTGTGAGGCAGCAGTGCTAATCAAGTGTCAAACATATTATGTTTTACTTTTATCGCATATTACATCTCACTGGGGTAGTGCTCTGGAAATTAAACAATTCCCGGAGTCATTGCAAAAGTTGTTAAAAAAAAAAATACACAGAATTCCATAATTTACCTGTCATTTAGACCCAGGTTGACAGAAAACGCAGACTAGGCTTCTGTACTTAACAAAAGTGACTGTTTATTACAAGTTAATAGACTCTAACTACAGGTAAAACATCATGAACTCTTGGCATATAATTCTTCCAGCTAAAACTCTAATCCCCTTACATAGACACATACACACACACACGCACACTCTCTCTCTCACACCCACACCCCCAACTGGGCACAGAACGAGAGTTGCTGAGATGGTTCGTGTGCTTTTCATAATGCTGCTTTCACTTGTCTTCAGGAGGCACAGAGGGACTGATTCACATTTATAAAAGTTCTCTGACTTACTAACTGAAAGTCACAGCTTAAAACAACTGTTGACAAAAGAAACTGATTTCCTTCCACCTTAAGTGAGTTTTACTGCAGAGAACAGGGAGAACTCCTAAGCTTTTGGTGTTCAGGTTGCTTCTCCCCATCTTGTTCACAGCCCTAAACTGTTCAACTAACTAAGAACCAATCATATAGTTGTTGCCAGGCGGAAGGCCTTTATCATTCATAATTGGTCATTAGTCCACAGACCAATCAGCTGAATATTGCTGGCTGAATCTCCATTTGCACACACCCATGGTTTATGTCTGTGTATACGAGAAGTTAGCTTGGAGATTGCCAGTTGAGTTGTTCAAGATGTTCTTTCCCACATTGGTGAATAACATTGACATCCTTGTTGCCATCCTGTGAACAGAGGGCATTTTGTTCATTTAACCTTAGTCCAAAGATGGCCCTAATAGCTTTAAAGACTTTTAACAATAATCAGTGTATTATTGGATCTCTCGGGTTTTTTCTTCCCACCACATGTATTTTATCTTCTAGGTTTACCTTTTAGCATCTGCCTTGAGCTGTTGGAATGTTGGCTTCTTGACTTGTGGCTTTGGGTTCTTCTACCAGGCAATGAAGGCTACTCATTTTTGTTCTATGAGGTCACCCGTTTCACTGTTATTTTGATCAAGCCAGTTCTGGTGCTGACAATCCTCAAACTTGAATGACCTGGGCACTGTATTATGTTACAGCTGACTTTATTTGACTTCTCTGTTGTAGAATTGAGTTAGATGAAAGAAAATCATCCACACTGGTTTTGAACGGTTTGAAGACTGTTTTGCAGCTGGGACACTGAACTTCTTTACGTTTTGCGATATCTTGATGTTAGCTTCTGTTCAGTTGATGACCTATCCAGCAGCCATTAGTCTCCCATGTGGATTGAAGAATACAGACATTATTTTCACTTTCCACGCAAATGATAAAAAATATTCCAGCCAGTGCCACAATTTGACCTAGGATATCTGGAATTTTAGAGCCCATTTAATTCAGAATGAGAATATTCATACAAACTTTTAAATTAAGTAAAAATGCCATCGCCGTCCCAACCCTACTCCCAAGTGTATGTAAACTCTGATGATGCCAAAGGTAATTACATTGGGGACAGCAATCTTATCTCAACAGTTGAGACAATAAAATATATATCCAGCATTTCCAGTTTATGAAAGTCCTCAATTCCTTAGAAATTTTTTTAAGCTTTTTTTAAGTGAGAAATGTCAATAAGAAAGTTAGATTATTGTTTAAAAGACCAGCAGAAAGTCTGTTTTTCCTTTTTGACTCCAAAGTATCACAAGACTTCAATCAATGCATTTGCCAAAATTGGTTTTCTCCTTGAGCAAGTGGGTTCAACGTTTTTCTATCTTTATCACTTCAAGCCAAAAGATGGAGAAATGATTGGAAAAGGAAAATCAGCCAAATTTGAACAACGCCTATCAATTTTCTACATTTAATGTTTTTTATTCCATGAGTACTACTTTCAGTCCTGCGGGCTGATTGTGTTGATTCCCTTGGGATGTCAGTTTCACAGCTGTTGCACTGAGCATAGGAACATAGGAGTTCAGAGAAAGAGTAGGCCCTTTGTCCCTTCAAGGCTGCCCTACCATTAATAGACTCATAGATGATCAATTTCTGGTGTGGTTTCTTTTCTGTCCCTCCCCATCCCTGCCAAAGCCCCCGCCCCAAAATCCTTGATTCTCTTGTCTGTGAAAGATCTATCAAAATTAGCCTTGACTAAATTTGAAGACCCAGCATCCACTACCTTCTGGAGAAGGGAATTTCACTTCCTAACAACCTTCTGTGAGAATAAGAATCTCCTTATCTCAGTGTTAAACTATGTCTCTTAGTTTTAGTCTCCCCTACAAAAGGAAGCATCATCTTGGTACTCTCCCTCCCAGGTCCCCCAAGGTCTGAAATGTTTCAATAAAAGCACCTCTTGTTGTTCTAAACTCTAGGATCTAGCTTCTAAGATCTAGCTGTTCAACCTCTCATTATAAAGTAAGCCCTTCATCCCAGGACTAAGTGGAGTGAGCTGTCCCTGAACTGTTTCCAAACAATTATACTTGTTTTAAATAAGGACACGGTAATCCAGATGTGGTGTTATGGACCAGACCAAACCCCTCAAAATATAAGAAGATAGTCAATCACTAACTTTTCCTTATTTTAAAGGTAAGTGTAAGGCCTGGTGATCTGGTTGCAATTCTTGAAAGGCTTGAAACAAAACACACTTTATTCATGCACTAAAATTAAGATATAGACAAAATAAAAATAAACATATTAGCTTAACTGTAACTCTATTGAAATACTGGAGCAGACTGCCTCTGTCCTCTGTCTCAAGCTTTTCTCATAACAAAAGTCCGGGAAAAAATACACCTCTTAAAGCCATTGTATCATCACAGAGGTCTCAATAGTGCCCTCTATAGCTGCAATAAAACATTATTTCTTTTTTCCTCCATTTCCCTTGCTGTAAATGGCAATGTTCCATTTGCCCTTGCCAATCACTTGTTTTACCTGCATCCTAATTTTTTACAGTTCATGTACCAGGACACTCAGATTTCTGTGTACCACTGAGTCTTGCAGTCTTTCGCCACTTAAATAATATACTGTTTTTTCCATTCTTCATGCCAAATTGGATAAATTCATATGTACACATGTAAACACTCCATCTGTCACTGAACCTGTTTATATCCCTTTGCAGACTCTCTTCTACTTCTATCCTATCTTGGTGTCATCAACAAATTTCAACAGGTTTATTTGAAATTACAAGTTACAATTTGAAATTCCAAAAGCCTGTGATTTCAAATAAATCTGTTGAACTGTAACCTGGTGTTGTGTGACTTTTGACCTTGTCCACTCCAGTCCAACACTGGCACCTCCGCATCAACAAATTTAGTGACCATAGTTTTGTACTCTTTTCCAGATAATTTTGGTTGATGTGGGATTATTTCTTCTCTGATTCTGAAAAGTCTATGTTCAAATCTAACTGTAGATCTTCAGCTCATAATCTGGTGTAATGCTGAGGAGATGCAGCCCTGTTAAAGACTCTAGTTTTCAGCTGGAACATTTCCAATCAAATTATCCCAGTGTCATGACCAACATTCATTCTTCAACTAATACTGTCAAAATGTCTCATTAACTGGGGATGCATTTCATTTACGGTTTGTGTTTGTGGGATTTTATTCCGTGCAGATTTCTGACATGCTTACATACAACAATGACAACATTTCAAAAGTAAATCTTTGGATTGAAAACATTTTAAAATATGCTGAGATTGTGCTAGGATGCCACGTAAAAGTTTGTTTCTTCATGTTTGAGACTACATGTTGAGGGTTAACAAACTGTTCAAATGTGGGGTTAGTTGAAGGTCAATCCTATCCTTGTTCAATGTGTATAAACACAACTCTCTCTCACACACTCACACTCACACTCACACACACACACCTACACACCTGTGCATACATGAACACACGCAACTTTCCATCTGGACTGTCTGATATCAATCAGGAGGGACTCATTAATTCTGTCAACATCCCAGTGAGGTTAATTTTAGTGCCCATGCTTCCATCCCATCTGAGACAATTTTCACTTAATTCATACTGCATTCATTTTAAATTAACTTTCTTTAAAAAATAAGATGGAGTATAAAATGGGCTACCCATTCACTGTTGCCTTTGTTGTGCTACCACCTCAGTCAAGGATTAGCCTTTAACATCGTTAACCATTGATATTCTGGATCTGATTATTTTCTTTATTAGAATGTCTCAGTGACTTCAAATCTTTGGCCACAGCCTTCATCCATGCAACTAAACAGACCCTTGTCGGGTCTATTTTTTTTTAAGAAGGACAACACTCATTATATTATGTACTTGCTTTCACTATTGAATACATGAACTCAATAATGTCCTGTGAAGGAGTTTGATTTTTCTATTCCTTTCAGCCAATTCCCTCAACTTGACTTCCTTTTGCCTCAAGTATTTTTGATTAGTATCCAGACCTATTGAGAAATTTGCTTATAGAGTTTAACAGCAAGAAATAGTTTCTTGTCAGGTCCAGCTGGACCATGCTCTCAGTCATGTGTAGGCTGTGTTGTTATTGTGATTGTAAAGATTGCAAGATGTCCTTGATCACAGCACTATGTTATTGGCATACTGTTGTTTCACTTAAGCTTAGCAACACATGCTAAAAAGTGCTGACAGTAATCCAGATATTTTCCCACAGGGAACCGGGGATAGATGGAAGGTACCTTTCCCATGCCTCTTGATATCAAACTTTAGCCAAGCATTGGCGTGGGTACGAGAATAATACTGTTGCAAATGACGCGTTTCAAGGAAGAAGATTAAGAGGGACAAGAGTAAAAATATTCAGGCACCTCTCCTTCAATCAGAGACAAAATAAATGATAAACCGATGCAAAATTATTTGTAAAGAATAACATCAAGGTGCCTCTGGTACTGTCTAATGATTTGTACCTTGCTGAATCCCTCAGTAACCTTTCAAGTTAGTTCCTCAGATAGAAAAATGCTACTGACCGATGTAACCATGCAAGCTTTTGAATTTTGCATCATTATAATGTCTTCACCTATGTTGGTGCCTCATGCACTGCAAATCAGATGTGAAAAAATTCTTCAAAGGCACAGAGCATAGTGTGCCCATCTTACATTTCAGCTTAGTTCTGTTGAACTGTCATGGTTTTAATTCAGCATTCATTTTGTAAAATTGCCTTCTATGAAAAGCTATGGATATTTTCAATCAACCTGGTCATGCATATTATGACACATGTCTGGGCCAGATGGGGCTTGAACATTCTATTCTAGAGATAAGGACACTACCACTGTGCAACAAGAATCCTTCAAGGGAAGCATTTTTAAACAATTAGTTTAGACATGTTATGACATTCTTCTGGAGAGTGTAGGACTTGAGCCAGTACCTCCTGGCTCAGCTCAGGACAGTACAAGACCCCTCTAGGGAAAGCTGTATATTTCAACCAATAATAACATTCTTCCACGGACAATTTTCCAGTTAATTTTTTTTTGGAAAAATATTTAAAATCAATTGAAATTGAGAATCCTTCCAATCTCTCCATTATTATCTGATTATTAAAAACTTTAGTTTTAAAGAAAGATTCAGGGAGCACGGGCAATTGGAAAAGCTCTCAAGATCAAGTGCAAATTGGGTACACTTATGCAAGTGTAATGTGTTTGCCCACATAACAGCATTGACTACACTTCAAAAGTAGTTAGTTGGCTGTAGGCCCTTGGAGATGTCTTGTGAACACCAAAGGCTTTGTAAATGCAAGTTCTTTTCTTGAAGTTAAAAATGAGATCATGTTTTGTTTCTTCCCCCTTCTTTTCTCGCTAGTTTTTATGCCAGCAGACCTGAAGTAATTGATTCATTACTGGGCCCAGTCCTATAGCTGTTGATTGCCGACTATCATTTGTTAAGCTGCCCATTATTTCTGTGGGAGCCTTAACTGTAAATGTAGACAAGTAGGTTAGATTTTTAAGAAAACCAAATGGAATACCAGTGCGACCCCCAAAGCATTAAACAACATTTCAGAATGCGATGGCATAAAAACAGAATTAATTTCATTCTGTCATCTGAACAGAATCATACGTTGCCATCCCCCAAACATGGTAGGGTGTTACCTCTGTTGGTGGCAGGATCAGATTCCTCTATGTGAAAATAGTGCAGTGCTTGCAAACAAGTCACTCTGATCATTAAACAATCAGCCCAATTCCCACAGTATCTAGGTTTTGGGAATTTCCTGGCAAGTTTAAACTTCTGATGTGGAGATTCCCTGCTGCCTGGGAAATTGTGCAATTGTCTCCACCTCTGAGCCAGAGTCAGAGTTATGGGGATAGATCCTAATGGCTACCCAGGAAATGTTGAAACTTGGTCTGTCAACTGGGTAACTCCATAGCTGACCCTTCCAACAAGTGGCCTCACCATCCCCCTCCCAAATCTAGCCAATCTGTTATGCCCCCTCCCACCTTTAGCGATCATGCCTGTATCCACCTGACCATTGACCGATAGGACCTGACTGTCTTCCTGATCAAGCCCCAACTAACCTGTGACCTGAATACCCACTGAGCCACCACACCCATTCACCCACTCACCCACTCACCCATTCGCTTGTGCTCTCTCACACTTACTCGCTGTGAGTACTAAAGTAACGGAAAGCTTTTGAATTTTTAAACCCTTACCCGAATAGAGTCGCTGAGGCAGTGGTTCTGGTTGAATCTTGCACAGAAGCATTCCTTCTGGACCCTGGGTCAGAAGTTTGGCCTTTATAAATATATGCAGGTAAGTGGGCCATTTCTTCTGTGATCAATGTTGGACGCGGTGGTTCCAATACTGATTGGAAGATTTGGCTCATCATTTTTGGTCCAGTTCAAACAGGGTCCACACACATGTGCTTCCAAATATTTCCCAGGCACTGCAATGAGTTGCAGTGCTCACAGACAGCATAATTCAGCTGAGATCAAAGCAAATGCAGTGTAACTAGGGATCAAAGAGTATTAACTTTCTCACTGTGTGGCTCAGCTTCTCATGAAACAAATTCTCTGCACCATTGTACAAGTCTGTTTCTCTTATTTTAAGACTACACATGAAAGAAGGGATGGTGGCAAATTTATTAGCAAAAATAATACTGCAAACAAGATAACAAAAATGGACAACAAGGAAAGCCAAAGGGCACTATTTGTGTGGAATAAAATACAGTTGTAGAAGCGAGCAGATTTCACATTCTGTTGAGCAACCTTGCCTGTCAACAATTCAGCAACGTTGAAGTGGCTTGATTTCGAAGTCCATGATAATAATGATAAATAATACATTGTGACCATATTTGAGACCTATGCAAGATCTTTTGCAGAATCAAAATGAAAGCAAGGGCACTGAGTATAACCTTTGTTCAGGAGTCTTCCCAACTCAACTGTCTTGTACTCTTCTTAGTTTGTGTCAACTGCCTGATAAGAGACAGGCTGCTGCTTTAGGAATAATAATATTTTGTTTAACTAAAAAACAAAACCTATCCATGTCAGGATAAATGTTCATTTTGAAGTACATACTTGATTTATTAAACACAGTTTGGGTAATCACATACAGGTTTGATAATAATTACAGTTGGTATATTGATCAGCAATGCTACTCTGTTTGGTGTTTTCAGTACAATAACCGCAAATACTCAGTTTTTGTTTCCTCAGCTTCATAATTTAAATTAGGTCACTTCTTTTGTGTTGTAAATACATCATTAATCAACAAGCAATTTGACACTTTATTTGGATCACTGTTTGGTTTTCTGTTGCAGGAGAGATAAAACCAAAAGTCTCACAACATCAGGTTATAGTCCAGCATGTTAATTTGAAAATGCAAGCTTTCGAAGCTCAGCTCCTTCCTCAAGCATAGTGTGAGAGAGACAGTATAAGACACAGAATTTATAAGCAGATAGTAACAACCCTAAAACTGACCACCTCTTGCTGAATCTTTAATCAGTTAGGAAGGAGACTACTGATTGAAATGCAAAATGCAGATTCCTTTCAAGACAAGCCTCCGACCTTTGGGTAAGCATCCTCCAAGGTGGACTTCAAGATACGCAAGAACACAAAATCACTGAGCAGAGGCTGATAGCCAAGTTCCATACCGATGAGGACAGCCTCAATCATGATCTTGGGTTCATGTCGCACTACAGGTGACCCTACCACACTATGTACTCTGACGCACATGCACATGTACACATACACTCACACGCACAAATACACACGCACAAACACACACACTCTCTCTCACACACACACTCTGTCACACACTCTCTCTCTCACACACTCTCTCTCTCACACACGCGTTCTCTTGCTCGCTCTCGCATGCTTACACTCACTCTCACACACTCTCACACATCCCTTTTCTCTCTCAAGTGCACATGTGCACACTCTCTTTTTCATACACACACACAGAGTGGCAGACACATGAATTATTTCATCCAAGATGCTTGTGTAGTTGCAGATACATTTTGTTTTGCTCAAAAAAGACCTGAGCCCGGTTTGAAACATAGATTTTAAGCAATACCCCACACCTAAAATGCACTGTCTGACATGAGATATTGCCTCTTGTACACATTGATAAAACCTTTAATTATCTCAGGACAATGCCTTGAAATGAATCTGGATTTTGTATTTCAATCAGTAGTCTTTTTCCTAACTGACTAAAGATTCAACAAGAGGTGGCCAGTTTTAGGGTTGTTACCTATCTGCTTATAAATTCTGTGTCTTAAACCCTCTCTCTGTCACTATGCCTGAGGGAGGAGCTGAGCTCCAAAAGCTGGAAGAACACAGCAGGCTAGGCAGCTCCAGAGGAGTAGGAAAGTTGATGTTTTGGGTTGGGACCCTTCTTCAGATGCTGCCTGGCCTGCTGTGTTCCTCCAGCTCCACACTGCATTGTCTCTGACTCCAGCAAAGGCAGTTCTTACTATCTCTGAGTGAGCTCCGAAAGCTTGTGTTTTCAAATAAACCTGTTGGACTATAACCTCGTATCGTGAGATTTTTGACCTTGTCCACCCCAATCCAACACTGGCATCTCCACATCAGGGGAGAGAAAGATATGGAGGAAAGCAAATATTGTGTAAGACCACTTGTGTCAGAAGGATGTGTGGTTCAGAAAGTAATCATAGAATCCCCACGGTGTGGAAGCAGGTCATTCAGCTCATTGAGTCCACACTGACCCTCCAAAGAGCATCCCACCCAGACTTGCCCCCTGCCCTAGACACTATTGGCAATTCAACATTGCCAGTCCACCTAACCTGCACAAATTTGGACTGTGGGACTGAGCACCCAGAGGAAATCCACACAGACACGGGGAGAATTTGCAAACTCCACACAGACACTGGGAGAATGTGCAAACTCCACACAGACAGTCACCTGAGGCAGGAATCGAGTCCGGGTCCCAGGCGCTGTGAGGCAACAGTGCTAACCACTGACCAACTGTGCTGCCTTAGGGTGTTGAACTAAAAAGCTGGTGTCTCATTTAAGAAAAGCCTACAGTTCCTACAACTGTGACTATACTTAAAATAACTTAATTGGCTGTAGAACTTGATTTGGTTCATTTTTATTGTCACATGTATCTTGTTACAAAATACAGTGAAAAGTGTTGTGTGGTGTTGCCATCCTAAACAGCCAAAATGTAGAATATAAAGGCAGAAAAATGAAAAAAATAAAGTGTCCAACTTGACAGTCCTTCACGTTAAGTGCACTGCTGTGGGCCATGAGTCTAGTGGCCAGGCGCGAGTTCCCTTTGCCATGCTGCAGTCGCTGGAATGAGAATCGCCACTCTTCGGTGCCAGTTCGCCTCCAACAACGTCCTCGCTAGTGCAGAGGCCACCAATGCTGCTGGGTATCTCACTGTCCGAATTCGAGTCCACCACCACCGTGAGTCTGCTTTAGGCCTGTCTTGCTGATGCTGCTGGGCCCAAACTCACCTCTGCCACCTCCTCCATGAATCTGCACTGGAAGCAGACGCCATCAGGAGCCCAAACACACGTCTGCAGCAGCAGCTATGAGCCGGTGCTAGCGCTGCCTCGTCGATGCAGAAGCTGCCAGGAACCTAAACTCGCCTCTAATGCTGCTGCATTGAGTCTGTTCTGCTAGGCCCACTCATCACCATCGCTGCAACTAAGCTATTCACCAAGAGGTAAGTAAACTGACATAGAATAGAAAAATAAAAGGGAAGAAAAAGAAAAAGGAAAAGAAATAAAAAGGTAAGTGGACAGCACAGACAGGCTGTGGGCTCAGAAGCCCTGCTCCATCCCCATCTTGCTGGCATCTTTGGGATGTCCTGAGGTTGTGAATGGTACTACATGGATGTAAGTCATTCCGTTCTTTCTAAATTGAAAGAAAAGAGTTAATTGTTCAAGTAATACAATGAACTCTAAAGTGTTTACCAAGCCTCTGGAAATTTGAATCTAATCAGTGGAAGTGTTGATAGGAT
Source organism: Ginglymostoma cirratum (assembly GCA_024137785.1). Classification (NCBI taxonomy): domain Eukaryota; kingdom Metazoa; phylum Chordata; class Chondrichthyes; order Orectolobiformes; family Ginglymostomatidae; genus Ginglymostoma; species Ginglymostoma cirratum. The sequence goes on from JAHRHZ010000070.1 coordinate 12,707,851, forward strand.
CATGTATTAAAAGTCTGGTTCTATTTTATGCAGACAAAATTATCATAAAATTTGCTTAAACCAGACAGAAGCATGAGCTAAACATTCTTGTGAGATATTGCATTGAGGATTCTTTGTTTGATGAACTTTCATTGTGTGTTACTATTTGGGTTCTAAAATGGATAAAGCCATGCATAGCTTTACATTTGGTTCATATTTCTGTGTTATGTGTTAAGAAAAGACATGGCTTTAGTTTAATTTTAGATTTGTTCTGAAATTGATGCAAGGGTCTGTTAAGTTTATTAATTCATGCATTTTTAATGTTGGGTTATAGCCTTGAAGTTGAGGTGAACAGTTTAGTGCGTTAGGAAAAAGAATAGAAGAGAGAAGCTTGTTGCCCGACAACAGGAGTCCAGCATCATAGAAAACAAGGATTGCCTTGATTTGATTAAAAATAAGCGATTAGCCAACTGGAGTACAATCCCGATCCTCAGGAAGCAGCTATCATTCAGTGTGTGCAGGTTCATCAAGCAAAAAGGTTGAGCAGTCTCCAAAAAAGAGTCAGGGGCGTGAAACTAAAATCCCCAATGGCCTTAAAGAAAACTCCTAAAGCAGAAAACTGCTGGAAAATGTGGATGTGGAAAACATGCATGTTTCTTTGGAAGTGTTTAGAAGTTATTAAGAAGAGACCTCTCGAACCAATTTGCAGCCATGCCAATTGAACAAGTGGAGACGAGATAACCTTTCACTGAGCTTCGAGTATCTGTCAGGTTATTGTTGACGATAAACGAATTAAATCTTTATTTTTGAAATTTGTAATAAAACTATTTTGGTCTTGTGTTATGTAGTTAATGTTCTTTTCCTTTTGTGTGCAACAAACTTACATGTTCTTTTGTTAAAAGTATGATGACAGACACTTGTGAATACATTCAATGACAATTGCCAGGACCACATAGCAAAAAGAACTTATCGTTCATCAAACTAGATTTCATTCTGGGTACTGACTTGTCCAGTATTGTCATAAGCTGAGATCCTAACTTTTATTTGAGTACTGCATGGCTATTCCTTTGAAAGCTGCTGATCAACTTCTCTAACCTGTCACCAGATAAAATGCTTCAAGAAAAAGTTAAATAAAAACTAAAAATGGTGTAAATACTGCAGGTCAAGCAGCACTTGTGGAGAGCAAAAACAGACTTAATGTTTAATATCTGAGAACTTTCAATAGAAGACCTTTCATCAGGAAGTTATTTCTCTAAGGTCATCACGCACAACAATACTGTACAGAAAAGAACCAATTCCCAGAAACAGAATTGGCTCAACTTTGTAATGTTTTACTTGGGGTCAGTTAGCTCAGTTGGCTGGATGGCTGGTTTGTGATGCAAAGTGATGCCAATAGCCACAGGTTCAATTCCCACACATAAAGTTCCCACTTTCTCAGTCTCCCCCATCACCTAAGGCGTGCTGACATTCAAGTTAAACTCACCAGTTGTCTCACATAAAGAGAGAGCAGCCCCATAGTCCTCCTAGACTATGGCAACATTACTTTTACGATGGTTTACATTGGAAAAATGGAGAGCAAAAGTTGCATTGGTGTAAATCACACTTTGATGAAAATATTGCCTGTTAAAAATGTAAAAGTAAAGACAAAGTTGCCATAGTCCTAGAAGAGTTTATCAGAAAATATGTTCTCCCTTTCCTAAACTATAATGAAGCCTATGTTCAAGAGTATTATTTAAAATGTATGTTCTTATGCACATGGAGAATTTGTGCTTAGATTATTGCCTTTGATTATTTTGGTACTATGGCTGATAACCCATACAGTAGAGATAGCATTAGGAAACCCTAGAGCTATGTTGCCAGATTGATTTGATTGAATATTGTGTTCTCAGCACTTTGTTTAAGGAGGGAAGAAACAACAACCAAATAATAATTGAATTAACCTATTTTGGAGTCTCGTAGCACAGTAGCTGTGTCTCCACGTCTGGGCCTGAAGATTTGGGCTCAAGTCCTACCAGCCACAAAGGTTTGTCATAACATGACTGAACAGGTTGATTAAAAATAATTTTGTGACATGGTGGCGAAGAGGTTAAGACGATGTGTTGCTAATCCATTATGCTCTGCACACAAGTGTTCAGCTCCAATGTTTGTTATGTTTGTCATCTTGTAACGCAGTGGAAGTGTCCTTACCTGTAGGCTAGAAGACCTTGCGTTCGAGTCCTGCCTGCCATGGAGGTGTGCCATCAGTTTCAGGTTCCATTGCAGAATGTGATGACTATAAACGTGTGTTATAACCCATCCAAACAGCTTTATAGCATAACATTATAATTTAGTGGGGCTGAATTTGCTGTGTATCTACCGATTGATGTGTGGAAAAAAGAAACAGATTAGCTTCCATGGAATCCATAATTTAGGATGTAACAGTTTATTTAAAAACATTTGTGCAGGTTTCCTAAATTCTCCAAGGTATAAAACCTTACAATGCAGTGAAAGCTAGATTTTCCACATTAGTTTAAGTCATTAAAGCAATTTTTCCTTGTGCTAGCTGTGAAATAGTTTGTTTCTTAATTATTGTGCTTCCCTTCCAGTGAATTATGATTAACAATTGAGGAATGTTTTGAAAAGGATGAAGTGGTTTTTATAACATACTCAGTATTTGTTGCTCAGCCAGGTTATCAAGGGCACTCATTTCACAATGTTGGTCACAAGATGTGGACACTATTTAGAAACTGTTTTGTTTTCTTAACTGTAGAGCAACATTAAAGTTACTTAAGTTGCTGTAAACCCATTAACCCATCTTGCAACTGATAGACTGGTTTTTAACTGTTGGGATGAAAAGTCTCCTATCAGTCTCTAACAGCACAGGGCGAGCATTCCATTCAACAATTTTTGTCTTTCACTGATTGCACATGCAAGTACGTGATTTTAGCAAGAACCCTATCTCCCCAAAAGTGACAGCAAGACCAAATAAGAAAAAAAAATTGACAAGTTTGTAGTTAGCTTTCATGTAAAAATCATAACCATTAATTGGTGAAAAGACTAAAGAATTTGAAGCTACTTGGTTTAAGCTTCTAAATCTCCTGAGATCCCAACGTCTCTTTTTACTTTCCAGTTCCCACTCTCTCATTTTTCTCATCCCACTGTAAAAAAGCTCTTCTTTATAGGGCTGATAAATTGCAGGTTGATGCCTAGCAACAACATTCCTACGCCTTAAGTAGCTGCAAGCCCTTGGCTGAACCCTTTGATATGACTGTCAGGGCAGATTTATTTTGTTTTAGCACATTGTCTACTTGTCCAGATGTATCACAGGATAAAAAGAAGTAGTGTTTACACTTCTTGGAGCTGTAATTAAATTGTGTTTTTGATAAGGCTCAGAGAGATCTCAGATGAAAAAGGGGGCATCAACTAGGGCAAAGAAGGGAGCTGTTTGTTAGGTGAAAACACCTGATAGCTCAGTAAACATTAGTTTGAAAATTGGAGGTAGAATATATACCTTTGAACCCTAGAGGAATGTGTGCCTTTAGGAGGCAACTGTTGACCCAAATAGATTCAGAAATGAGATTGTCAAGACAGCACATGCATAATCATGTTTTTAACAAATAATTAAAGATTTTGTCAGAAATCTATTGCAGTGATGTGCCATATTGGAACAAAGAACCGCCTGAGCTCTGATCATACTGAGCTTTTTGTAGCAATGTATGGAATAGTTTCCATTTTGATTAAACAGTAACACTGATGGAATCCCAGAGTTTCCAAATCTCCTCCATTTACTAGCCTCATTAATAGCTGGTGTAAAGTGAGTCCATTCGAGGGAGTGGGCTTTGAGTATTCGGTCATGATGAGCTTCCAAATCACTGGTCCTGATTTTAATTCTGGTTTAGATTTCCATTGCGATTGCAAACCCAAATGATTCAGCCAAAGACAGATCCGGAGTATTTTAACTCTTGCAGCGTTTTTTTATTGTCTCACTGCTGGATGTTAGGATAATGTAACCCTGCCTTCCCAAGAAGAATCTATAGTCATATTCTTTGCAACTTTGGTCACAGCTGAAGCGACTGCACAGAGACCGGGAGTTCAAACAAACGTTCCTCTTTGTCTACACTGCCTGTGGATGGAAAGCATCAAGGGGCCACTCTGTTTCTGCCTCAGTATGTATTGGCATCACTAACTAACAATATTATTCTGCCAATTTTTAAAAATTATGAATGGTTTACAGTGTGATAGTGCCCTTTAACTGGTTTGTTTTTTGTTGCTGGTTCCTGAAGGATACTTATTCGCCTGGACACTGGGGATAACTCATCTTCTACAGTCACCTACTGCATCAATGATAAGCCAAGCGTTGCCATTCAAGCTGGAAATATTTCACAGTCATCAGCGGAAATGTTGTCACAGAAGGCTGGGTGCATGGATCAAGTGGATTCCAAAGCCTGATCTACAGGGTTTCCCTGCATCAGTGGCAGTGAACTGAACCATTCACTCTTTTACCAGGATAGTGGCTGTGAACCTGGGCCAGTTACCAGGAGAAGTGCAGTCAGCTGAAAATGCTGGCCCTATGGTTTGGGATTTAAGGCTACAGCAAAGTGTTTCTGGAGCCCTCCATTTGTCCAGGCTGTAACCTGATAGCAATTCCAGTGCGCTCCTAACCATTCAGGCAAAGGTTGACAACCCTAGAAAAGAGTATATTGACCACCATCAGGATGTCAGCAGTTTGCCTTCTTGCTACCGTCACAACTAATTTTTGCTACATTGCCAGTAAGCCAGCAGGGCAAGACTGCTCTACCAGAATCTTAAGCGCAGTAATCTATAGCTAAGCCTTCTCGGGCTTAAGCACACAGGACTCATTGACAATGGTTCTTTCAAAGCCCCCCAGAAAGTAACACTAGTCTTCCATCAGTCCTACTGAAGTCAATGGAGTCATGTTAAAGTAAAGAGATAATCTATGAAGAAACCTACTTTGGATTGAAGACATGGGTTTGATAGATATTGTAATTATCTTTAGTTCATAAATTCTTCACCATTTTCAAATTTGTGAGCTTGAGATATGGTCGTTTTTCTTGAGTAAGTGAGTTTGATGTAAAGTCTGACTAAATATTTTGACATTTTCAATTTAGAATGAGGGAGTGATGAAGGAGACAATTCATGCAGTGGGACTGTTGAGTAGATTGAGAACGTTCAGGCTGGGGTAATACTGGGGTGTCAACTGCTTCCTAGTTGCCAAACCTTGAGTTGCCCTTTGTTGCAGTTCTCCCTTCCTTCAGTATCTTGACCATTCTGTAATATGTCCAGACAATGTGGGTATCATCATTGTAGTCTTCTGCAATCTGTACAAAATAGCTAATCAATGTGGATTATAGATGGAAAAGAGGTGGCAAAAATGGATATCATCTTATAACAACTAATTGGTGGAAAGAAGGGAGAAACTTTTAGTGTTGCAGTGCAGTGACATCAACCATGCATAATAATATTTATCTTATAACAACCATTCTTGTGGTGATCCTGGATGGAATCCACATATCTCAGAATAAAAACATCATGATAGCTCCCAGGGAACCTTTAGTAATGATATCAAACATCAGTTGGATGTTGTTTTGATTGATGAACAATGATTCCTATTGTGACTAGCTACTGGCTTTTGATGACCTGAATGCTGTATACACTCAATGAAATCCTATATACAAGGGAATGAGCTCCTGAAACAGATTCCAGATAGCACTTATTTATTGTAGGTGACTGTTGGGAATGTAACATACTGATTTGTTCTGGTTAAGAGGCTAAGATTGCATGCAGTTCCATTGTAATTAGGACTTGTTACTTCAGATCGTGAATTGGGCAGTAAGTAGATTTTCTGATTTTAATTGTGAATCTGCCCAGTTCTTGCTGCAAGGTAGATTAAAATTGAGGCTCCTCTTCCGTTTTGATGATGATTGCACCATACCCTGCACAAGCAGAGCTTGCTTTAAATAGCAGTGTGTAGCATCTTTAATGAGGGCAAATGATTCAATTCTATTAGGCTTTCTGGAGAAAGCAAGGTTTGAAAGTATTGGACAAACGCTCAAATCACAGATTTGTCAGACTTCTGTCTGTCAAATAGTTTAACTTCTTTATTAAGTAATTTAAGTTACCAAAAGGTCACTTTTTCAGTATGCTTGAGATGGAGATTGATACTTTTCTGATCACAAGCATAATTGGGTATTGGGATAAGGTGGGTAAAAGTCGTTGAAATGTTTGATCAGCCATGATTGTACTGAATGGTAGGGGAGATTCAATAGGATGAAGTTCCTATAAACTGTTCCTATAAACTGCACAAGTTCCTATAAACAAACACAAAAGTTTGAAATCCTGAAATTAAAAAGATTGGTCCTGTTTGTCTTTATACAAAACTTTAATCCTTCTACTTTTTTCCAGCACCTCTATCACTTCTTTGCTCCAATGCAGGTTAAGTATGATCCTTAGTCAAAGAACCAAATGTAATTAAACCGTGCATGATAATTTCTATGACGACCATGCCAGGCATATCCATAGGGTGGTTTGTAAACTGTGAATTTGTACAGTTCATTTATCTCCCTTTCAGTTTGTTCAAATTTACAAATAATCTGCAGCAAATCTTTACTCTTCAATAAAATCACAGATGAATTTATTATACAACAATTTCTGAAAGTTATGTAAAAAAGTGATACAGTTATTAAATTGCAGATAAAAGGATTGAGCATGTGTGGTTAAAAAATGCCGATAAAGATTAAATTAAGATTAGTCTTTCATCATTACAGGTCTGTTACTTGCTCGATGATTCACTTCCCTAAGTGAAGGAGTTGTAAACATGAAGTCAATATTCAGCTACAGCTGCAATAGCTTCTGTAGTCGAATGGTTAGAGGTGGCTTGTACCAGTGCTCTCAGAAGGTACGGCAGACTTTGGAAGAGAGTGAAGTTTCCTCACCAGTTCAGTGGTTATGGAACATGCGGAATTCTTGGACTCTTTATAAAACTGCAGTTAATTGCTGAAAATCTTTCTCCTTGTACTCCCTTAGGCCGAGAACTTTCTCTCTCCCTCTCTCTCTATCTGTCTAAAGGCTTTTCATGAATTTTTCTTGGGGAGATCTGCCACAATGGTGGTTTGTACGCTGCCTAATACGGATCAAAACCGAAGATGACAGCTGTGTTATCTATGATGAATTATATGAAGTCAATTATGCTGGCATTCCCTGTGGTGTCCTTCTAGTTCCCTAATCTCTTTCAAGCTTTGCATTCTCAACCCTTTCGAAGGGCCTACTGTATTGTCCAAGGGTGAATTTAATTTGAAATGTCTCTCTTTACAATTGATGCAGAGACAACACACCAGTCTTGTTCCTTTTTGGCTGCAGTTAATCAGCAATATGACTTTTGAGTCTATTTTTAAAAAGTCTGATTAGTCTTCTTTACAAATGATGTAACAGTACACTTAGACAGTTGTGACACTTCAGGGAGTGGAGCCATATGGTCATCATCACGGCCAATCTTAGGATTGACTTTGTGGTTTTCATACAAGGGACAATGCACATCTGTTCAACAGTACTACAGGGCAGTACCTTGTTGTGAACATTAGTGCAATTGCTTTTCAGGGTGGTAAAGAATATTTCGTAAGTGGTCGATTTGGCTTCACATGTTGTTCACTGCGTGGTGTCTTTATTTTTAACTGAGCTTCGTGCAATGCACAAGCCTTAAAATAATATAAGTGTAGAACTGACTGTAGTGCTAGACATTGTCATCTCCAGCAACAGACCACAGTTCACCAACTGAGTGTTGCAGTCTCAATTGGATTTGTCCATGTCACAATTTCACCAAGGAAATCTCAGACCATTAGCAAGAGCCACGTGAAAGACTTTATGTAACTCTAAAGACTTTATGTAACTTTTCATTTAGCCGCAGTGAGCCACTGCTTTACAGCATTTCTGAAAGGCTTTACCCAATGCCAGCTTTTGATCGTCTGCAATCTGACCCTGACTTCCTCCCTTTCATAAATGCTGCACAATCATAGTGCAGGACCAGGAAACTAAGGCTTGATGGAAGAAGGCCAAATGAAGCCTTACCCTAGCATGCTTATTTATCGTTTATAGTTAATCACAGTTAATATATTTGCAATAGCCTTGTGTTCAAGTTCTCATTTGTCTCAAGTTCTTAGAATCTACTAACAATATTCCTGCAAAAAACAGAATTGGATCACAATTGTCCATTGTTCAGCAGTGTTCAGTTCTCCTTCTGAAATTGTGTTTTCTTGAGATGGTTAAAAAAAGGTCCATCGCCAAAGGAGCCATCTCTTCTAAACTGCTGGCGTGAGATTTCAATGAAAAATACTAGATTCAGTCAAGGCAACTTGGGGAGTTTAAGCAAGGTAATGTTTCCACAAAATAGATGGCATTTCATTTATTACTGACAAATTTGTTGCGTATTATGTTTCTTTTTCATGTGATGCATATGCTATGAATTTTGTTGCTATTTGTCTTTTCATTCGAACGGGGAAAAATGTCGTATTGATTCTGACTGAGATGTTTTATTTTAAAAATCCCTAAATCACTTATTCATAATGTACATTTACATTTCCCATCAGCACAGTAAACTTTGACTAAATTTCAGTACTGCAGTCACTCAAAGTGCAGTCAGGTTTTTCTTTAATTTTTAAAACCTTAAAGAAGCAAAAGTACAAAATAATTGTGAAATAATTCCTATTACTTTGAAACTGACAATCCCGAACCTCTTTTTAAATCTCTTTAAATGTGTTCTTGTCTGTGTTACTCAGATTCTTCTTTAGGTGATGATATATCATTTTCAGTTGAAATGAGACTCATGTTTCATTTGTGACAAGAATGCTTTGTGTGTGATCAATGCTTAGTATTTAAAATAGTTTGATATATCCTAACTTTTCATCTGGACTGTCTTTGTAAGTGCACTATTCTATACTAATGCCAACTTTTGTCCATTGAAATGGCTTCAAAGTGTGCTTTTTCTGTGAAGTCTGTTGTCAAACTGATGATGCATAGCATTAGTTAACCAGCTTTATTGGTATGCTGCACAAGGGAGTCATATGATCTAAGTTCATACCCAGAAATTATACATTCTTATCTGAGTTATTAGCAAAAACCTTGGAATCTTGATTTTGTTTTAAAGTTTATTGCACTTGTATCGTTTTCCATCAATGTGGAGTGTAGACCCTGTGCTTATGGAACTCACTATTCACATCAGACAGCAATAAAAAACTGGAGATGGTAATAAGTGGATATCAGAGCAAGAATGAGATTAGGCAGAATTCAGCAAACTTAGCTTTCAGAGAAATTTCACCTGGTATGGAAAGGACAGGCTAGAAGAAAGTGCCCATTCTGATGTAGAAAAATGTTAATTGTTAATTTTTAGGAATGTGTCATTAAATAAGATGGGCATATGAATAGGAAGGGTTGAAAGGGATATGGGCCAAATGCTGGCCAAGGGGACTAGATTTATTTAGGATATCTGGTTGGCATGGATGAGTTGGACTGAAAAGTCTGTTTCCATGATGTACAGCTCTGACTCTATAAATACAAGTATGAAAAGCAATGGCGCAGTTGAGTACTAAATAACTACAAAAGGATGAAGTAGAAGCAGGTAGTTAAAACTGAAGGAACAGACTGTGGGAGAGGGGATTCATGGCATAGCAGAGAGAGACTGGCTCTTGTGTGAAGTGTTTGCCATGATGAAATGGGGAGAAAATAAAGATATTGTTGTTCCAACACTGTCATGTGAGACAATTACCTAATTTCTGTGAACACAGCATGTGTTGTATGTATAGTCATTTGCTGAAGTTATTTATATGCTTTGAAATGTATTACTGTCTGGTTATTGATGTGGTGACAATGCTGACACTTGTCTGCTCTACACCATGTGTCAGCTAAATAAAATATGGACAGAATCCAAAATCAGCTAGTACTAGAAAAAGCGTCTAACAAAATCACTGGTCTGGAGCTGAACACTATGAGTGAGAGAGCTATACCTTCAATAATGCTGATCAGAGAGGATTGCACTTTTCAAACTGTGTTTGGGCTGAAGTGGCCTTGGAATCAGCTGATCAGAGCAAAGGACCAATGTAATTGCCCACAGGAATATCAGAGTCGAGGTCCCAGCAAGTCACAGACTTTTATCTGAAGAGAAGAGGAAGAAACTGAAAAAGGGAGTGTATGTTTAGCGCTAGCCACAATTGAAGGTGATACACATGGAAAGAACAGGCCAGATTCAAGAAGGACTTGATGGATGGACAATGTCAGAAACTAGCTGGAGGGAGGAATGACAGGGACGTTCAGAATCGAAGTGAACAGAGGGAGAGTTGCCGAGATAAGGTGTGGAGCTGGATGAACACAGCAGGCCAAGCAGCATCATAGGAGCAGGAAAGCTTGACGTTTCAGGCCTAGACCCTTCATCAG
>JAHRHZ010000070.1:12718648-12745159 GCA_024137785.1 Ginglymostoma cirratum
CATCAGGCCCGAAACGTCAAGCTTTCCTGCTCCTATGATGCTGCTTGGCCTGCTGTGTTCATCCAACTCCACACTTTGTTATCTCGGATTCTCCAGCATCTGCAGTACCTATTATCTCAGACAGAGAGTTGCCACAGGCCTCTTGTGGATGAAGGCTTATTATGGATGTTGGTCAAAGTCAGTAATCAGATCTATGAAAATAAAACAATGTTTTTAAATAAACAATGAAAGTATGTAGAAAACATTTTTTGTCCACACTTATTATAAATTATAGCATTTATACATATATTCTGGCCTCTTGCACAACCTTAAATTTCAAAGCTTCACCACACTGCCTAGCCCATGAACTCCATAATTCCATCCCTAAACTTCTCTGTCTCTCTGTCTCCTCCTTTAAGTCACTGTTTAAAAATTACTTCTTTGACAAAAGCTTTCGATCATCCATCCCAATATTCATTTACATTGTTCAATACCAAGTTCTATTTGGCAATTCAGCATGCCTATAAGGACCGTCACCAACTATTATTGATGCACCGTAGAAAGCGTTCTATTTGGGTGCATAATGGCTTGGTACAGCAACTACTCTGCCCCGGACCATAAAAAAAACTACAGAAAGTTGTGTGCACATCCCAGACCATCATGAAAGCCAACCTCCCATCTACACTACTTGTTGCTGTGGAAAGGCTGCCAAACATCATCAAAGAATCCCCCCACTCCGGTAATGCTCTCTTCCAACCTTTTGCGTCAGGCAGAAGATACAGAAGCTCAAACACACGTACCAACATGGTCAAGAACAACTACTTCCTTGCTGTTAGAAAGTTGCTGATTGGACCTCTCTAATTTTGAATCTACTGTTGATCTTGCTTTTGTGCACCTCCTGTGCAGCCGTAACCCTGTATGCCTCTCTCTGTCTAAGCATCCTATGATCTGTATGTCCTTATATGTTATGATCTGACTGTACTGCTCACAAAACAAAACATTTCACTGTATTTAGGTGCATGTGACGACAGTAAATCAAATCAAATCAAATCAAATATTTGATAACACTCCTGTTGGAGCTTTGAAACTTTCTTTTATGTTAAAGCTGCTACCTAAATGCAAATGATCCGTTTTTTTTCATGATACAACCTTAAATAAAACATATGAAACAACTAGCAGGTGGCAGATAGTTTTGCCATAATGCAATGAGAGGGTCCACTATGGCACTCCCATCATTCAACTTTGTGACTTGATTTGCTTTAAATGCAAATCACTGTGTGTAGCACCCTCTCCTGCTCATAATGGGGTGTGGCATGATATCCACCTGAATTAATTAAAATTGTGTGCTATTTTATTTTGTGTAAGCGTGTGATTTTTTTTCGCTCAATGTTGAATGCAAAAGTACTCAAGGAGCACAGGATGTTAACCACATGAGTGCATAATGTTTTCAAATAGAATGATGAATGACAGCGCAGATACTTCGGTCTCAGTAGGTTTGTTTCTCATGGCTTTCAAAGTGCCTTAGTGCCAGTTGAGGAAAGAATAACAAAAAGATATCAAAGTAAAATCGATTAGCTTGTAAGGAGGTTTACTGTAGTTCTGTCAACCAAAACAACCTTGCCTTGTGAATGTTTTTTTGTGTGAACTTGTATAGCATATGATCAAAGAGAACCCTTGTTGGTCATGCCTAATCTGATCAGCTTTAAAGGGAAAATAAATTTTACAGAACATGAGATTTCTACTTTGGTTTGCTTAATTTTTGAAGGGTTCCAGAGCCTCTTCCTTCGCTACAGGATGGGTCATTGAATAAACTTAAAAGGAGCGAGGATATGGGAGGAAATGGGTGGGATTGTGAATTAATCTTGCAGGAAAGAAATGTTTGATCAGCAGTTGGAAGGGTACGAAATCTCTGATGTTGACAGCAGGGAGCTTTCTGACCAGAGCTTGATTGACATTACTGCCTCTCCTGCAGGAGCTGATGTCCAGTGGAGCTCAGGCATTCTCTGTCTGTGGGTGGTAGTGTTAATAATGTGGCAACGAGAAAGATTAATTGTAGACAAGCAGCAGGATTATGAGGGGCTTCACTAGTCCAAAGGAACAGCAGTGAGGAAAGCCTCTGATCTCTCGGCTAGAGAGGAAATTAGTCAGGGCAGACAGGAGTTAGCTTAAAAAAGCATTTAGGATATTAAAGCCAAATGGTGAGAGGATATGAAAATATTAACAAGAAAAAAAAACACAATGTTCAAGATAAACATCTGATAACTTTGCACAGAAGGTTGGAATTTACATGTAATGCAGCTAAATCAGTCCTATGCACATTTCTTTAATTTAAAATCCATTTTGAGATGTTAACGTTTCTCTAAAGCAAAATACCAAATCTGTTTGTGAAAGTGGATCCTTCGTTTGATGTAGTGGCAAGTTAAAATGGTTTGAATTGCTTTGGGTGATTCAAGTGTGTATAAAAGTATTTTACACTCTTGTGCATTCAAATGAAGTTAACATTCATCTGTATGCTTTAAAGTACGGTGATGTCATGCCACCTGTTGGATTCCTAGCAGACAACAAGGGATCAAAGTGTCAGCTTCAATCGTAGCCTGACCTTCTGTTAACCTCTGACCCAGTTTGTAGATCAGTGACAGCAAATGAATCTTTCCCCAGACTCTTCAAAAACAGCTGGGGGTATAGACAGAGAGAGGGAATGGAGATTCTAATCATAGCTGATGCACTTATGCTCATTTTTCCTTAACCTAATCAAAAACACCCTTTCTGCAAACAAAGATGAAAGGAACCCAAGGATCCATTTACGGTCCAACTGTTGCAAGGGACAAAGTGATTGTGACACAGAACATCCGTTGGAGACCAGGACTCTAATTCCGGCCTCCGTTTTGTTAGGAAAATATAATAACCAGTTAAGGTGCAAAGCAGACTTCATTCATTTTTTAGAGAAGAAAAGAAATCTTTCTTACATTCCTGTATGGTAAACACACTATATTTTTCCTTGTGAAACAGCTCATTTTCACTCACAGACTGAAGCAGTCTGACAAGGGAAATGAAACTCGGAGTATTTCTGTCAGAGCTCCATCGCAGAAATGGCAGTTATGACTTCCTTCCCATGACCCCACGGTGACGCTTGACCGAGTGCTGTAAATATGACATACAGATGAACGTTGCGAAAAGTATGACCATGTGTCCAAAAGTTTCTCTTTGAGTTCCTGCTCATTTAGCATACCTATAGATCAACTTCACTACACAGATGGTGGAACTGGGATAATGTCAAGCCCCACAGATGGCAAAAGGTCAGGAGGGTAAAAGGTCACATTGGCCTACAATTTGCAGCATTCCACTTTCAGCAGTATTTTCCAATACAAATACTTGAGTTTTTCAAGGTACTTTTGAACCTTGTAGGGATCAGTGGAAAGTATGAGAGAAAGAGAGCAAGTGGATTCATCCAAATGCAGGCTGTCATTGATATGATTAAAACACTTTTCTGAAAGTAGTGCCAATTTCATGAGCATGAATTTATTGACTCACTGTTCAGATAGTCATGTGTGATGTAAGCTACATCTGCGTCTCAATGTGTCCGATCCTAATAAGAAGCCATGATTCATTCAATTGAAGACAGACCAGGAAGCCCGCACTGAGCAGCCAGAACAATGAGACAAATGGCAGGTTGGAGACCGAAGGTATACATTAGCTTTGACTAATTACTTCCTTTTGTCATCTAAGGCTGAAAACAGGTACAACAAAATCTTGGGTGGTACATTCAAAATAGTTAAGCAGAAAGCTTGCAGTTCTTGTTCCTTGATTCCATTGAGTGGACAGGTTCAGGAGAGCCTGCATTATAGTCCAAATTCAATAAGTATAGTGGCTTGCTACAGGCTCCTTCAGTAGTGGGTCTTGCCTTCCAAAACATGAAAGCTCAGTAAAAGGGTAACAAGGAAACAGCCCGCTGATCATGGTAAATATGCGCATGAGAGAGAGAGGAGAGAGACCTGAAATGTTCACAAGTAGCAACACATGCCATGGTGCAGAAGATCAGTAGTTTGTTCCAGGGTGTCCTTCATTTCTGCACCACAAATAATTCTGTGTCCTCTTGCTGATCTCCAAATCTGTCACCTCACTTGTTCTCTCAGGTGTTATGGACCAGACTGCTTTGGCATTCTCACTTTTCTGGAACAGGGTTAAGTCTTTCCATTGCCTGCACATGATCAGAGTTTCAGATTTTTTTTAGGGCCTGTGCCCCTCTATTTCAGTGGTTTGTATCTGCAGTTGAACCCATTTGTTATTGGCCTCCTTGAGGACAGATGTTTCCACATTATTTCCTCTCAACTCCATTTATACACTAGTGCTCTGAGGGGGGGAGGATGCCCACTTCACAACTGAGGCAGAGGGCAGACTCAATCCTGATGAGTAGTCAATAAGTTTATTACATGTTACTAAATAGTTGTTTACATTACATCTGAGATACATGATTTCTCTCATGAGTCATCAAGTTTAACTGACCAGAAAGTACACACTAGTCATAGTCATACAGCATGGAAACAGACCCTTCAATCCAACTGGTGCACAGCAAACATGTTGTCAAACTAAATTAACCCCATTTGCCTGCATTTGGCCCATGCCCCTTCAAACCCTTCCTATTCATGTATTTATTCAAATGTCTTTTACACGTTGTAATTATTCCTGCATCCATCACTTCCCCTGGTAGTTCATTCCGCACACGAACCACTCTGTAAAAATCTTGTCCTTTTTAAATCCTTCTCCTCTTGTCTTAAAAATATGCTCCCTAGTTTTCAACTCTCTCATATTTGGGAAAAGACCTTTGCTATTCACCTTATCTATGCCCCTCATAATTTTATAAGTTTCTGTAAGGTCACCCCTCAACCACCTATGCTCTAGTGCAAAAAGTCCCAGCATATCCAGCCTATTTTTATAACTCAAACGCTATTAACATTACGAAAACTCACTGAAGCACGATGGATACTGTGGAGAACTCCTTAGTACACTGGTTAGCTCTTCCCAGAAGCATACTTTTATATCTTGGTTGGTGGAACTTATCTTGTGATGTCAATTAACCCTGTTAGGTCCTAAGAGTGTTATCGAACACTCATCTGTTATTTCTCTGTGTTCAGTACCAACTAAGGGTTCGGAAATATAAATTTTAAGAGGAAGTTGAGTTGTGAATTAGAAGATGTGACTGATACATAGTACATTCTTCAAGTAATCATACAACACACACAGTTACTGTACTATCAGAGGTACATCCCTTTCCAGACTGAGTTTGACAGTTCTCTTCCTGCCACTCCCTCCCTGATGATGAATTTCATATAACCCCTTTATGTCTACTTACGTGTACAATGCTTATCATTCCTCTGCTCTGGTCCCCTCTTGTATGGTGTACATATATCACCTTTCCAAAGAATACAAAGATTTAGACAGGCCACTGGTGTATTCCAGTTTAATTTCAGCTTGGCTTCTGCAGATATTTATTGCCTTGTGACAATGTTATCAGGCAATGGTAACACAACAAAATCAAACACTTTACCTCTCACTCACAAACTGAGGTGCTTTGATATGGGAGAGTGGAAATGGTAGGAAAGTGGGTGGTGGCATGAGCTATCTTGGGTTTAACTGCTATCATACTCATCTGTTCTTCTACATTGCGTGATTTTAGATGGTATGGAAGTGTGTTATGTTTCCAAATGTTTTTCTCACCTGTGTTACATTCATGTCTTCATTTAGCTTAGACCATTTCATACCAATGCAACTTTTATGTCACTGGATAACCTTTCAAAAGGTTAGCAGTGACTAGCCACAAACACCACCTAGAATTTCTGAATCGTCTTCTTCTGGAGTTTCATTCCCTGTATTCCACAGAACTTTTCCTTCTTGGCCTTACCCCTCAGCTTCTTGAAGTTTTGGCCGTGTCAAACCCTCTTGAAGTTGTTTCCTTTTTATCAGGCCTGTATCTAATACCAGCCTTCTTGACCATAGTCTCCCCTTTTGTTATCTCTTCTCATCCTGCAACTGTGCTTTTAAATCATTTAAGTAACACAGCTGGAGCATGTTTTCCATCTGTAGACAATGAGTCAGGAGCTGGATGTCTGTCTGAAATCTGGCCCACATTCTTCATAAAGTTAGTGTTGTCCTATGGATGATACAACTAACTGCATGGCCCTGGAATAGGGAGTGGCATAACTGGCTTTATTCATGCACCTGATCAGAAAAAGATGGCCCATCACAGGAAATGTCTCTGTCTCGGGTGTTTGTTGTTTGTCATTTTGCAGTCATCCAACATGCCACCTCATAATGCCTCTGTCATCAGTCCTGAGAAAAATGGGTAGATGTGAGAAAAAAATATATTCTATTCAAGTGTGGTAGATATAAAAACAAATGTCCAAATAGACAAATGAAATGAGCTGTTTTGTAGAAACAAAGTAGGCATTTCCTCTGTTGCATGCTATCCTTTCTCCCAACTGGGTGGCTCTGTGATGAAGGAAAGTCCTCAAAATAAATACCAGGCTGCATCCTTCAAAAAATCATAGAATTCCTGCATTGTGGAAGCAGGCCATCTGGCCTATCAAGACTACACCGACCCTTGAAAAAGCACGTTACACAGACCCGCCCCTTACCCTATCCCTATAACCCTGTATTTTCCTGTGGCTAACCCACCTAGGCTACGCATCCCCAGACACTGTGGGCAATTTAGCACGGCCAATCGACCCAACGTGCACATCTTTGGATTGTGGGAGGAAACCAGAGCACCGGTAGGAAACCCATGCAGACATGGGAAGAACGTGTAAACTCTACACAGACAGTCACCCAAGGGTGGAATCGAACAGAGGCTCAGTGAGGCGGCAGTGCTAACTGCTGAGCCACTGTGCTGCTGAAATCATACGCTCACCATGCAGAACTGGGCACAAAATACCAATCTTTGGAGCCAGCCCTGGTTTGTGCTCATGCAGGTTATTAAAGAACTGGTATCACTGGTTCAGCAAGTGAGAAAAGAAGGCTAGTAGGCATGATAACATCAACAGTGAGCAGTGAACTGTTGTCATTTCAATTTTGTGCAGTAGAATATAGGAGCAAATGCAATCCTCAGGTACACATTGATCAATACTGGCAGCAAAACGCAGGCCATAGAGAAGCAAGCACTGATAAGGGATACAAACACGTAATTAACATTGCATATAAAATGTTATCTTGGTGAAGGTGGATAGAAGTACGGTCTTTTCAGCCAAATATAAATCAGCACTATTTGGAACTTTTCTGTTTAGAATGAACATAAAAGCAAACTTGTACATATTTGCATATTTTGTTCCTCAGTACAGCTCACAGCAGGCACCTTATTTTTTTGTGAAGTTCTAGATTAGGCATTTGTTGACTATAGTAAGTCTCGAACCATCAGAGATTTATGTGTAGAATATAGAGATAGAGAATGTTAAGTATTTATTGCATATCCAATGAGTAAACGCAAAAGCTACGCGCCGACAGCTCCTGTGCAGCGTCCTATGTAAATAGATACTCATAAATCCAGGGGGTAAGTCTTGGGAATGGATTAAGTGGCAGAGATGCAAACAGTGTTTGTTGAAACTCAATGTCTACAACTAAAGGAATTACCCATGACCGAGGCATGGAGTGTGTCTAAGCTATAGTCAGGCTGACGGTCACAGTGCACTCAGGCAAGAGGTGTACTTGCTACCTGCTAAGCAAAGATTTAGATTTGTGGCATCAGTTGCCTTGCTATCAATTAGTCACTATCTTCCTTGTTGGAAAACAGAAGAAACATGAGCAGGAATAGGCCATTCAGCCCCTCAAGCCTACCCCATCATTCAACATGATCATAGTTAATTTGCCTCAGGCCTCAACTCCTCGTTGGTGTTTGGTGCCACCTGTCATAGCTATTAACTTTTATTGAATACTTCAAAAATTATATACCTCCCTTTCAAATACATTCAGCAATCTAACCTCTGCAACTGTCCAGGGTAGAGAATTCCAGACATTCGTTAGCCTCTAAGACAAGAAATTCCTTCACATCTCAGTGTTAAATCAGCGTCCCCTTATGCTGTAGCTATGTCCCCTAATTCAAGATTCTTGACCAAGTGGAAATATCTTCTCAACATCTACCTTTTCAGGTCCCCGCAGAATCCTGTACGTTTAAACAAGATCACACCTATTCTTCTAATCTCTAATGAATGAAAGCATAACCTGTTTAGCTCCCCTTCATCCCAGGAATGAGCTTAGTGAATCTCTTTTGAACTGCCTCCAATGCCAGTATATCCTTTTTTAAATATGAGAATGATAATTGTACACAGTACTTCAGGTGTAGCCTGTCCAACACCTTGTACAGTTGTATCTTTTACTTTTAATCTCCAACTTCAAGCAATGAAGGCCAGAATTCCATTTTCTTCCTTAATTACCCATTGTACCCACATGCTAGTTTTTGTATTTAATGCACAAGAATGCTCAGATCTCTCTGCACTGCATTTTATTTCAGCATTTCTCCCCGTGTCAATAATAGTCTACCTTTTGATTCTTCCTACCAAAGTGCATGATCTCACACTTTCCTACATTACACTCCAACTGCCAAGATTTTGCCCAAACACCAACCTACTTGTATCCCTTTGCAGATGTTTATATCCTCATCACAACACACCCACCCACCTATGTGGTGTGTCATCAGCAAATTTGAACACATTACACTCTGCCCTTTCCTACACGTCATGAACCCTATTCAGCATCTTTGCAAACATCTTCAGTGCTAGAGGGACAGTGTGGCAGATGTTGGAAATCGGAACTAAAAACGTAAAATGCTGGAGAAACTCAGCAAGTCTAGAGAAAGAAATAAAGATGATCCACAGATACTGCCAAACTTGCTAGGTTTCTTTGGCCTTTTCTGTTTTATTTCAGACTTCTTTACTGGTAGTCTTCAACCACTCCACATCAAGTGCGCTGCCACAAGTGAATTGATTTTGCCTTTTGACCCTTTCGCCATAAGAACAGCATCCTTTACTGATATTTGATGGCTCTTGATGCTCAGCCAAGGATAAGTAGCCATTGTGCAAGGAAGTTATGTTAGAATCTTCATCTTCAAATTTAATGGCACAGCATGCGAATGCTTCATACGCTACACTTCCAGAGGGAGGAGAGAAATTTAAAAAAGACATGAGAGGAAAATATTTTACACAGAAGCTGATTCACGTGTGGAATGAACTTCCTGAGGAAGTGGTCGGTGTGGGCACAATTGCAACATTCAAAAGACATTTGAATAAGTACATGAATCAGAAAGGTTTGGAGTGATATGCGCCAGGAGCGGGTGGGTGGGACTAGTTTAGTTTGGAATTATGCTCAGCATGGACCAAAGGGTCTGTTTCCGTGCTGTATGAGTCTGTGATTGTATGTATTGTATGTTTTGAGATGTCATTTTTAGACTGTGTGAGACTTTTGACCTCATTATAAAAGGTTACTGGCTTCATTCTTCAGTCTATGTTTGCCAGTAGTACCATGTTAGAACGTTGCTGCGAAGGAAATAATTCATGTCATAGTAGACAGCTCCCTGTTAATATCATCTCCTCCAAAGTCACAGTTCAACAACACAGTCCCTTCAAATTCTATAAAAGGGGAAGTTGTAAAAGTGGGTCACATTATTGAAAACAGAAATGAGATTAGTAACCTTGACTGTGTCTTTTATTATTTGTGACTTATAAAGAAACTCTTTAAGATTTTGCAACTGACTACCTATTGTCATATACATCTTACACTGGCTTCTTGTTTCTGATGAATACAAAGTTTGAAAAATGGCATTGGAATGATGAGTTTCCCCAAAGTCCTCTATTCTTTCTAGCTACATGGCACTTGAATTCTTCACAATAGGTCTGATTACAAATGCAGTCATTCACCACATTATAAGTATGGAGCTATCCTGAAAGGATCCTTGGGAATTGGGTGATCATGAAGGTTTACAGATATGGTAACCTATAAAATTCAGAAATTTAAACGGCCTAAGAGAAAACTGACAAAGATCTCAGCCCTCAGGAAACTACAAACATGAAAACAATGTGCAGCTGAAAACGGCCCTTAGTAATGATCATTACACAAAGCTGCAACTCCATCAAAACTGAGTAAGTTAAAATTCTTTTAGTTGCATTTCTTTGTGGAATTTTTAAAATTAGTGTTTTTGCATCATATTTACGTTCAGTTTTCTTTTCTGCAACAATTGAATTCTAGTGGCTTCACATATGTATAACTGTCAACTCTCCATTTCTGGGTAAAACATCAGCTTTTCCATGTCCTATTCAGAGGATAGCCAGGACCATAAGAGATTTTCAATAGCTAACAACACACCATTGTTGGTTCACTTTTTCTTTGTGCCTGACTGTCCCCTTCCTTGTGTAACGATGCTGTGGTTTTAAGGGGTTATTTTGTCCTGGTTTCTTTTAAACAGAGATAGGTGGACAGTTGCGGAGCAGTCTATGAGAAGATAAACAACTTGTGAATCTTTGGGTTTTTCCTGAAAAGGTTGGAACAATAGAAGCAGCCTGAATGGGTGTGATCGAGCTCCCACAGATTCAGGGATTCTAGGTTTAGGTTTAGCTTTCAGCAGTTGCTGTTGGGTCTTGAAGAAGTGGAAGATTTTTTGGTCTCCCTTTTGTTTACAGCCATAAGCTGGCGTTTCTCTGCGTGCTACATGAATTGTATGTGAGACATCTGTTTTCTGAATTTGCCTTTTGCCAAGGGTATGTTTATGGGATGTTAGATATTGGCATAGTTAGTTAGTAATAGTTACTAAATCTATTCTGCTAAGTTTTCCAAGAGAGTTAAGTTATTCCAATCCCTTGCTTCTTTTGTTGTAATTTAACGATAATGGATGAATAAAGTGCGTTTTGCTTTAAATTGGTAGTTTGACCAGTCGAATTGCATCTGGAATGCAACATCTTACATTTAGTTTAAAAGAAATCATTAGGGTCTAGACCCATCTTCTGATTAGGTTGAGGGATTTTGGTTGGTTCGTAACACTTAGTGCTTATAAAAGCAGAGACTATCGTATTGGGAACAACTTTAGGTTGATTCGCCTGGTCATTGAAGTTGTGCTGAAATGAACTATAATCCTCTCTCTGCAGGGAGCCTACACAGAGCTTCAATGTGTTAGAAATTCATTAGGAAAAAAAATAATCAAACAGAGTCAGTATGACTTCGTGATGGTTAAATGGAATAGCATTCTTTGAGCAAATAACAAGCAGGATAAGGAAAGCAATAGATGTGATATATGAGGGTTCTAAGAGGCATTCAATAATAATAAGGTTACTTAATAAGATGTAGTGTGAGTAATATGTTAGTATGAACAGAGAGTTGGGATAAAGGGGGCATTTTCAGAATGGAAACCTGTAACAAGTGGATTGGCTTAGGAATCAGTGCTGAGGCCATAACTATTTACAAAATATATGATTGACTTGGAAAAGGAAAGTGAATGTACTTTTGCCGAGTTCACAGATAACGCAGAAATAGGTGGGAAGGCAAATGATGAAGATGACACAAAGAGTCTACAAAGGGATATGGACAGGTGAAGTGCGTGGGAAAAAACTGGCAGCTGGAATATTATGTGGGAAAATGTGAGGATATGCACTTTGGCAGGAAGGATATAGGAACTGAATAAATTTTAAAAACAAGTCAGACCAGCAGAGGTGATGCCACAGTGGTATAGAGACAGCAGCTTTGCAGTTCTCAATGTTGATTCTGGACCTCACTCAGTCTCATGGCATCAGGCCAAATTTGGGCAAGGGCATCTAATTACCACAGATTACACCCATCCTCAATTGATGAATCAATGCTCCTTGAAGTTGAACACCACATGGAGGAAGCACTGAGAGTAGTATGGGCTCAGAACGTCCTCTGAATGATGGACGCAATGACCATCACCGTGAAAGACTAAGCAGGACTACTACTGACCAAGCTGTTGAGTCCTACAGGACATAGCTGTAAGGCTAAGGTTGCAGCAGGTGGTGAAGAAGCCAACAAGGGAGAAAAACATACTTGGCCTCACCTCACCAGCAATAGCCTGCTCACTTATACTCAGTTTGGATTTTGCCAGGACCGCCCAGGTCCTGACATCATTACAGCCTTGGTTCAAATGTAGGAAAAAGAGCTGAAGTGAAAGTAACTGCTCTTGTCATCAGAGCCACATTTGACCAAGTATGTCATCAAGGAAACCAAGCAAAAATCGAGTCAGTGGGAGTGGGGGGGAAGCTCTCTGCTGTTTGGAGCCATTCCTAGCACAAAGGAAGACAGTCAATGATCTCAGCTCTACAGGAGTTTCACAGGGTGCTGTCCTAAACTCAATCATCTTCAGCTGCTTCATCAGTGACCATCAATCTCCCTCATAAGATCTGAAGTGAGGATCTTCACTGATGACTGCACAATATTCAGCACCATCCTGGACTCCTCGGACACTGAAGCAGTCTCTGTCCAAATGGAGCAAGACCTGGATAATATCAAAGTTTGGGCTGATGAGTGGCAGCTTGGACAAAATCCTGGATCTCACTCTCTAATAGCACTTTGGGTGGGCTTCACAAAATGGACCCCAGTGGTTCAGAAGGCAGCTCATCACCTTCTCAAGGGCAATTAGGGAAATGCTGGACCAACCAAGAAAGCTCATATCCCATGAAAAAAATAATCTGCTGATGAGAGGCCCAAATCCTCAGCGAATTATGTCGCTGTGCTGGATGAACAATACTGGGGAGCAGTCCTCAAGTTGCTGACACAGATCATTTGTGTAGATATCCACCTTTATTTCCAACTCCTAAGAGCTCTGCAGAAGTGCTCCACAATGTAGGATTAAAAGAAAATTTCAACCCAAAACAAAGATGACTTTTCAGACTTGAGTGAAGTGTGTACAAAATGGATATCTATTTCAAAAGTTGACAAGTCTAGGTTGTAGAAGTTTAATGTAAACCTGGTTTTCAGCCCAGAACCAGCCCTGCTCAGCAATCAGAAGCCAAATGCTGACCCAAAATTAGTTATTGGGTCTTACCTCAATAAGGTTAGCAATGCAGCTGCTTACCTATTTCAGAATATCAGGCTGTTTGCCTCACCAACCTGAAATGCAAGATTTCCTTTTTGATGGGGACAACTTGTAGGCTGCACCAGTGCCTGGAAGATCTCAATGGTGCAAGCCAACACCTTTCCTGCTTGCAAAAGCCCACTTTTCGTGAGGGATTTTAAACCAAGATTTTGGCCCCAGCAGTCTTGTTATAGATGGCTGGTATAGATATTGAAGGATTTCACACATTTGGGGCATTGAGATTGAAAATATTTGTTGTAATTTTCTGTTTACACACAACTAGTACCTCTGTGCTAATATAGCCCACAATCATTTTCAGATAATACTTCGATGTGTCTGTTATCACTCGTTTAATGTAAACATGGAAACATGTTTGTGGATTTGTAACTCATTTATAATAGCACAATATGGAGCCACTGAAAAGAATTTTTGCACATTAAATGTTACACAGAAAACTTGAGCTTTTTTAAATTTAGGGGACTCAAAGACTGTCCTTTCAATCTGAACCTTTTGTTTAAAAAATGTCATGACTGACATGCGTCAATGTCTGAAAGATGACAGACATAAAGGTGAGATGGCTTCAATAGGTGCATTTTTGCTGGTGGCTGTGAAGGCCAATCTCTGACACACATGTTCTGTTACAAGTACTGCACACAAAGTTGCCAAGTGATATTGAGAATTATATTTGGTGTTGGCTGTGTTCTCCTCCTCACCAGCACCTAGGAAGTGTTGTCATTCTCTCTTTCACAAAATTGTGACTTCCAGTTGAGATGGGTATGTCCAGAACTTTCATGTCACACTTGTAAGTACCATTGAAATGGAGCTTTGGGTACCCACTCGTTATCTACTTCCTTTACTATACAGAAGATCCTTGGGTACCCAACTATCTTCTGTCCTGTGGATGTGCGCGATCCATTGAAGCTGCCTCTGTTTGATTAGTGCCAATATACTTGGGGGCTATGCATTTGGGAGAAGAGTAGCAAAAAAAAAATCATGATTTTGTCTTGTCATAGACATCAAAGGTGGTGATTATTGATCATAATTTCATGGTAGCTGTAAGTCACCAATGTTTCACAGCAATTAAGCTTGAACACAGGTGCCAGCAGCTTCAGGAACAGCTTCTTCCCAGCCATTATTAGGCTGATGAATGGACTCTCTAGCCTCAAATAATGCTGATCTTGCTAACACTGATCTAGCCTAGTGCACGCCCTGTGCAATGTAGCCTGCATGCCTCTGTCTAAGTCATTCTTACAACCTTTGATCTGTACGTCCTTGCTTACTATGATCTGTCTATACTGCTCATAAACAAAGCTTTTCACTGCACTCCGGTACACGTGACAATCAATCAATGTAAGAAGGTACTGAGTACACATGGCTTGTGCAGCAACATTTTGGTCATATGCTTGGTATCCCACAAGTATTTTGAGAGTTGACCAAAGATAGTTATTGCTTTCCCTTTGAGCTCTGCATCAATGGACAGATTGTATCCCAGCATGGATCTGAGGTACCAGAATTTACTAATCACTTCCAGCAGGTGTAATTTCAGAGATAGGGAAGTTCTTCCTTAAACCTTTGTTTATGTCGTATATTGTCATATCTCTCCCTGCCTTTAAAAGCCTAGCACTTAGCCAACTCTTGAATTATGTTCTCTTAGATTTCAAGCATTTTATATCTGAAAACTACACAATTGGGCAAAGTTGTTGTCAAAACCTTGATTTTGTTGAATATACTAGCCTTTTCGCACAACGAAGTGGAACAAAAGTATTATTTTTAGTGATGAAAAATATGCATGACTACCTTTCCAACATAGCACAGTTTTTTTTTTAAAGAAGTACATATTTTTATTTTGTGCTTGGTTACACTATTTCTGTCCTTATTTCTGTGGAATAATACTCTCTGATGTCTATTTTGATTGCTCCTTCTTCCCCAAAATTTCTTTATTCTAAGAAAAGTACCTATAAAAGTACCTTACATTAAGTGTGAAGTGCAATGCAGATCAGTTTCCCTCAATACAGTACATGACATGCCTCACTACACATGCCATGACAGTTTATACTTATAGAATGTGTTCATATTTCACGTCAAACAATCTCTGGTGCATGCAGAGTTTTACATGGTTTCCAGTTTACTATGTAGGGGGGTCTTAGACTGCAACCTAGATCCGCTGAGCCTCTGTAGCCACTGCCCCAAGTCTAAGTGCATCCCACAGCAAATTTAAATGAGTAAAGTCTGATAATGTAAATTAATCTCACTTTTACTGTGTTGGAACTGCATTAATGCACCCATGTATTCATACCAATCAAATAATATGTCAGAAAATAATTATGATCCCTAACTCAAGCCCACTCTCGGACTCTGAAAGGTGAATGGCCTATTCTGGATTCTACATAACTCACCACCTTTCCCAAAAATTGATGATTGACATGCTAAGGAGCAAGTATTTGTGGGTTTGGAGTAATCTCATTTATAGATATCTGTATGTTTGCTATTAGTAATGGTGTTTAGTCATTTTAAAACTTCAGAGGTTTCAGCAAATATTGCACATGCCCAGTGTAGAAGATGATGTTGAACTTCCTGAACCATTTCAGTGTGCAGGGTGAAGGTGTTCCCACAATGCTGTTAAGGAGTTACAGCTTATGCTCCAGTGATGACGCAGGAACAATGATGTACTTGCAAAACAAGAACAGCAACTTGAATTTATATAGGACCTTTCACGTAGTAGAATATTCTAAGGCAGTTCACAGAAGTTTTAGAAAGCAACTGTTGGCACAGGACCACATGAAGATATTAGGTCAGGCGACTAAAATCTGGGACAGAGAGGCAAGTTGTAATGATTATCTTAAATTGAGAAATTGTTTAGGGATGATTCCAGAGCTTGTGGCCTTGGTAACTGAAGAAATAGGTTGGGGAGGGAGTGGGGATGTTGTGGGGCTAGAGGTGGTTACAAAAATGGGGAGGGTTGTGAGGCAGGTAGAAATGACAGACATAGATAGGAAGTTTGAAACCTGGAATCAGAATTTTAAAATGTTGGTGGTACTTAACCCAGAATCTTGAAGGCCAGTGTGAACAGCGGAGGTGGGTAAACACACAAGCCTCAAAATGACCTCAAGATTACAGGGAGGTTGAATGTGGGAGGCCAACTGGGACTGTGTTAGGATAGTTAAACCTATAGGTAACAAGTGAATAGATGACAGTAGCAGTACCGGATGACCTGAGACTAGAGTAGAGTCCAGTGGGACATTGGTGAGGACTGTTATGGAGTACTGTGTTCAATTCTGTTTGCCCTGTTATAGGATGGATATTATTAAGTGAGTGAGGGCTCAGAACAGATGTACCAGGATGTTGCCAGGTATGGAACGTTTGGGTTATAAAGAAAGGCTGGATAGGTTAGAACGCTTTTTCACTGCAGTGTGGGAAGTTGAGAAGTGACCTTACAGAGGTTTATAAAATCATGAAGCGTTTATATAGGGTTAATAGTAGGTGTCTTTTCCCTAGGATGGGGGATTTCAATACTAGGGGGCACATTTTTAAAGTGAAAGGCGAGAGATTTAAAAAAGACACGAAAGGCAAATGTTTTACACAGAGAGTGGTTTGCTTGTGGATGAACTTCCTGAAGAAGTGGTGGATGTGGACGCAGTTACAACGTTTAGAAGATACTTGGATTAGTACATCTATTAAGAAAGGTTTGAAGGAATATGGGCCAAGAGTAGGTGGGTAAGACTAATTTAGTTTGGGACTGGTTGGACCGAAGGGTCTGTTTCCATACAGTATGATTCTATGACTTTATGATTCTACCACTCTTTGCTCATCTCAGCAATGTGGGATAAGTACTTTGACTCCAGGCTATTTAGCTAAGATTGGTAAATTCATTTCTGAGAGAAGACTGAGTGGAAATGGTAGTCAAAACTGAAACTGGAACACCATCTGCCAACTGTATACTTCGAAACTCGATTAAATAACTGCAAATCAAAATAGGGAATTGATGAATACTTGAGCTAAACACATTGAATTATTACTTTAATCTGACGAACCATTGTTCCAGAAATTAATATTTCCTGAAATAAATAACTATTGTGAGGAAAGGCAGCTTTGACATATAACACAAAAGAAATAGGTTCAGCGACTTAGCTTATGTGGCACCTTACTTTGAACAAAAGAATTACAAGGTGCTTCATAAAATCTTCCATGCCAATTTAGAAACCTGGCAGAAACTAACTAACAGCTTCAAAAATCTGACACAGTCCCCAGAAAGCTGACAACTTGAGAATAACCTTTATTATTAACCTGTGGCCTGTGAAAACCTGTTACGTGATTTTGTGACATAAGCTGTAGATACACCAATGAATATGACTAACATTATGAGATGTGGTATTGGTATAATTTTGAAATGTGATCTGTATAGATTATGCACTGTATTACTCGCATTCAAGTTGACATATTTAGATTACTATTTATTAATTCAGATGAGGATATTCTATATACATTACCTGTCATAGTAACCCTAACCTCTGACCTGCTGTTGTAGCTACGGTATTTGAGAGGCTGGACTAGCTCAGTTAATGGCCAATTGTATGGCAATGTGAAGGGATTCAGTAATGATAACGCCACTAAATAT
Source organism: Ginglymostoma cirratum (assembly GCA_024137785.1). NCBI lineage: Eukaryota > Metazoa > Chordata > Chondrichthyes > Orectolobiformes > Ginglymostomatidae > Ginglymostoma > Ginglymostoma cirratum. The sequence continues at coordinate 12,736,300 of JAHRHZ010000070.1, forward strand.
CAAGGGTGGATGGTTAGATTTATCTTCTTAGAGATGATAATTGTGTGGCACTTGTGTGAATGCTACGTACCACAACAGGCCATAGCTGGACATTTTTGAGGTCTTATGTATTTTGACATGGACTGTTTAGTATCTGAAATGTGATAAATGGTGCTGAACATTTTGCAGCCACCAGTGAATATTCCCAGTTTCTAACCTTATAATGGAGGGAATGCTATTGATGAAGCAGCTGAAGATGGTTGAGCCTAGGAAACTCCATGAGAAACACTTGCAGAAACATCCTCAGACTGAGATGAATGACCACAAACAACCATCCTTTATGCCAGTTATGCCCATTTTGGTTGCTGGATCTGTTTGAATTTGTCCCATTTAGCACAGTAATAGTGCCACACAGCACAATCGGCAGACTTTGTTTTCACAAAGACATTACAGTTGTCACTGTGCGCGTATTGTCACGGCTAGATGTGTCTGTGACAAGTCACTAGGTGAGGGTGAGGTCAAATAGGGTTTTTCCTCTTGGTTCCTTCACCAGTTGTTAATTCCAGATTTTAATGAATTCAAATTTCCTCATCTGCCATTGTGAGGTTTGAACCCATGTCCCCCTGAACATTTGCCTGGGGTTCTGAACTAGTTTTCCTCTGGTGACCATCATCTCCCTTTACTGGAAAGTCGTTTTCTGAATGACGTGGGTAAAGGGTTGATTTCCTTTTGGAGGTAGAAACATAATAATTGAATTCCGTTTTTTCTCTCCCTGGTTGTATTTGTGCAGTGAAACTTCAGCTCATGAAACAACGTGCGTTAAAATTAAATTTTTCTGATTTCTTGGAAATGTTGTGGTTACTTCCCATAGGACAGGAAATTTGATTTTAATCCAGTTTAGTGCTGCTTTGTGCACTGTGTGTGTAAATCTGTTACAACTGCGGAGTGTGAGATTAATTTTCTTTTAAATTAATCTTTGAACTGGAGATTAGTACCTTCCTGTATCAAGGTGGCATGTCACATGGATAGTGATTCAAAGTAAACAAACATTATAAACTTAGCTTTGTATTGGAAAGAAGGTGTAGCAGGCTTAAGAGATTGAGAGCAGGAAATTGGAGATGTTAACAATTTCTATAGAGATTGAGATCTTTTGAAAGATATTTAAAATCCCAGTGACCAACTTAAAGGAGCAAGAATCTTTCAAATTATAGCATGTTTACTGTAATAAACAAACTAGAAGTGTTGTGTTCTAAATATAATCCTCAATTAGTTCTCTAAACTACAGAAATGATCAGCCTCATTTGTAACACAATCGATAACTCCAACCACATACTTGTACATTATAATACGCTGCACAATTGAATTTTACTCAGTACTCACAAACTTGATTGAGATTTTTGAGTAAGTGAAACAGGTGAATGATGAGGGCAGGGCAGTAGATGCTGTCTATATTGACTTTAGTAAGGCCTTCAGCAAGCTAATAGAAGAAGCTGAATTCATATGGAACTGCAGTACAGTCTTAGTTGCCACACTACCAGAAGGATGTGGAGGCTTTGGAGAGGGCACAGAAATGCCAGCATGTTATTTAGTTTGGAGGGTATTAGCTGTGAGTAAAGATTGGATAAACTTGGTTTGTTTTCACTTGGATGTCGGAGAATGAGAAACGACCTGATGGAAGTTTCCAAAATTATGCTAGGCATGGATATTCAGAGTATTTTTCCCAGGGTAGAAATGTCAATTATTAGGGCACATAGGTTTAAGGTAAAAAGGGGAGAGTTTAGAGGAGATGTGTGAGGTACGTTTTTTACACAGAAAATGGTAAGTGCCTTGAATGCACATCCAGAGGATGTGGTGAAGGCAGATACAACAGCAATGTTTAAGAGGCATCTTGACTAATGTATTAATTGGTAGGGAATAGAGGGATGCAGAACTTGTAGAGGCAAAATTTTTTTGGTCTAGAAAGGCACTGTGAATTGGCGCAGTCATGGTGAGCTAAAAGGCCCATTCCTGCGTTATACTGTTTCTTGTATGGAATTACAGTCTTGATAGAATAATGGAGAGGAGAGAGGTGATAGGGACAGCTCCCTTCTTTTTACACCACTACTGACCAAAGTTGGCATGTTTTTAAAAAATATTTTAACCCCCAACTGCTGTAAGTGTAAGTCAATAATGACAAGCTTCTTGTAAGTTTTAATAGAAGGATAAATCTTCATTTGTCAACAAGCGAATACAGATCACGCACCAAGAAATATGCGCACTCAGCAAAAGGTTGTGATTACAGAAGTTGCATACATGTAGGTATTAAGAGGTCAAGATTCTTTATCACGTTTGTTTTACCTCACATGTATTCTTGGAAATGATGCAGTTCAGTTATCCATCTTTTAGTTTACTTGAGAAAAGAATCTTAGGTTTTAGGAAGATGGATTTGCTGTTGTTTACTGTTCACTGTAAGATATTTCTATTGTTCCACTCTAGTCAAGGTGTAGTATAGAATATTGTAGCAAACTCAGGTCGGGTTTCTCAGGAAAAAGTCAAGGCCAACCTGAATTTCCATCTTGTGGTGTTTCTCAGGACAGGTTTTGTTCCTTTACTTGTTGAGGTGCTTTTCTTCTTGTGCTCAAAAAGTGTTTCATTTTACATCTCAATTTCAGAAGCTTAATTTTCAGGCCTGCGATCATAGCATCTCCTTTCCTTTGTCCTCTCAAATAGCGTCTGGTGGCTAAACCGGTGTCAAACAATAGACATACCGTTCTGATAAAATGGGAATTTTCACATCGGTTCTCTGGATTTCAAATTTAGAGTCAAAGAATCTCCAAACAGAATTGTGAAATCAATTTAATCAATTGGAGGAATGTCACCATAAACTACAGGAAATATTGTGTATTTTAACAACTTCTTAAAGTTATGTCCACAAAGGGCATTTGCATTTTAACCATTTTGTCTGGATGCATCCAGACATGAGATTACTTTAGGGCATCTTAAAGCTACTTGTGTACTGGCAGGAAAGAAAAGGTCACCCAACCTCTTAACTCTATCTTGGTTTCAAGGAATGTGTCCATATCAAGTTTATACTTTCTAAGTCTATAATGTCAGAATGTGATAATAACAAAAAGGCCACAGCTTCTCCTAACATGCAATGGGTTATATCTCCCACCTTGCCAACTTATAATGTTGATTGAATGTCAAAAAGACTCTCCTGTCCTCTTTCAGAGCATTTTAAAATCAGCTACCAGCAATAAAGCCTACTTTGGTGATTTGTTCCCCAAGCTTTATCGGGGCAAATCTTCCAGAGTATTTTAGGTTATCACAGGATGCATCTCTGTAACCAGAAACCATCCCCAATTTTGCCTGGTAGCTTGATGATGACCATAGCTTTCTCCACTTGGTTGACCTCATTAGTTATAGCCTTTTGCCTTTATGAAACTTCTTTCTCTTCTTCCAACTGCATGTAGAACCTTGCATTTGTAACCGAGGCCAGGAACTGAAAGTACTGCTCTGTTGTAGCCTAAACTAAGTTTATAAACACAGTGAGATTTGGATCAAGAAATGATTTGACCTGAGATGAGAAAACACTTGGTTGAATTCCCAAGGACTTGTAACATTGGTCACGTAATGACCAGACCTTGGGTGAAGTTCCCCAGTAATTCACCACCTCAGTTGGTTGCAACAAGGTTAATTTAGAAAGGATACCTTCCATTGTGGAACTTCTTTCCCAGACCCAAATTTACATATGTTTTGAAAGGAGCCCATTTAACTAGGCTTCCTTAAATTGTCAGGAAGAATGAGTTCATTAATTCACACACATGAAGAAATGTTAATGTAACACAACAACAGACTGTTTAAGAATTAAAAAGTGAGTCCAGAAAGATGAAATTTGAACAAAAAGATGTATGGATTAGTCTTTGAATTGTTCCCAAAGAGTGGATCATTGAACCTAGTCGCTACTTGAGTGCAGGTTGCCAGTAGCATTGACATAGATAATTGAACAAGTGGTGTCTGAATTCTTAGTTTTACGTTCTGACACTCCGTGGTTTGATTGAATATCAGCATTTAGATTGCAACAGAGTCCTTTTGTTCACCTGTTTACTTTTGTTTGCCTTGAAGCACTATAAATGAGAGAGGGTCTTCTATTACCTGCAACACAAAGATAACTAAGAGGTAGTCCTTTGACCTTCATAGCATGCAAATGATTGAACCCAGATGGTCCAGCTGACAACATTCAATCTCATTCAGGCACACCAGTGGCATTTCATCCTATGTCCTTGTGTTTTCAAAGGGAAAAAAATGTCTCTATGGTTTGGACATAATCCACAGAGCGAGCTTGCTGTTAGCCTGGAGTTCAGTAGTCTCTTCTTATCCTTGTAGTCACAAGCGATCTCAGTCCAGTTTGTTTTGACTTGCATCTCCCCAGGAGAGATCAAATCATTTAACTTAAATCACGTGCTTCTTTGGTAAAGCTGAATTTAGTTCACTGCTCAGAATGACTTTCTGATCAGTGTTTAAAAAAATTACAGATCAAAAAACTAAAAGTCACGTTTCTTTCATTTTTGAATCATGTTCCCAAACATAATCTACTGCAAAAGTATATTGCCTAATACTGTTGAGCTGACACAGTGTGCAGAAGATATAGATCCTACTTCACTTGTCTCTTAGTCACCTCAAAGTTTTTGGCTGGCAAAATAGCAGTGAACGTGTTAATTAGTTGTTTTGGAATAAACGTTAAATACTGAAATGTGAACATTTCTTAATTCAAATATGAATAGTGAATGCAGAAAATCAAATGGCTCCCTATACTTCTTTGTCGTTCAATGATACTCTGATTCTCTACACCAACAAGTTGATTTTTTTCCATGATAACCTACCTGTCAAAATGTCTATATCTAAGATTTATGTGACATACTTTTTCTTAAAATGTTATGGAGAGTGCAGAAGAAATCTGCATTGCTGAAACCTGTCCCTGCAACGTGTGTCTTTGAATGCGGTTATAATGTTGGAAGGTTCCTATTTGGAGGGACTTATTATGACAGAACTCTGCTTATTATGTCGAAAGAAAGGAAGTGTTTTTGCTTTGCATTTTTGCTTTCAGGCTTTATATCGGTATTATTATTTTCCATGCAGACCTCCACTGATTTTGGCTCCAGTCCATCAGGCTTTCAACAATATACCCCATTACCTCAAGGAAGTCGAGATGGCACTGATCACAAAGGTAAGAAAAGCTACAACAAAAATGAGGTAATCATTAACGGCTTTTGAAAAATGAGATCTAAACAAACGCAGTTAACTTGATACAATAGATCACTATTTATTTAAAATAAAGACAAAATAGTTTTCTTTGCCTCTAAATTATGGGTAATTCTCTCAGTTATTGCCACTCTTTTCCAGCAATGCATTTCTGGCATTGCTACATTTGTAGATATATTGCTATGTCTAGCTTGGAGTAATCTATACATCAATTCTGTTATTAGTTTTAATTGGCAATGACCCTATATTGTCTATAGCTAATTTGTCATGATTAGTTTTCATGCATGCAGTTTCACTGTGAAGAGTATAATGTGGTCATTAACTCTGGAATACTTGACTAATAGTTACATTTTCTGTGCCTTAAAGATGTGTGACTTCCTTTTAAATTGAAATTATTTATCAATTGTAATTGAGATTGTGTAGCATACTTTTCTCTACAATAGTTATGTGAATTATGGATGTTCTGAAGATTTCTACAGTTCTGTCCGTGCCGAAAAATATTACCAAGTACTGAGGCTGCTCAATGTCGTGTTAGCAATGTCCCAACTAAGTGATCAAATCAAAGCAAAGTACTTCAGATGCTGGAAATTTGAAATAAAAACAAAATATTAGAAAAACTCAGCAGGTCTGGCAGCAACTGTGGAAAGAGAAAAACGGAGTGAACGTGAAGTTCTGAAGAAATCATATTGGACTTCTGTCTCCACAGATACTGCCTGACTTACTTTGTTCCACCAGCGCTTTGTTCTGATTCCAACTAAGCAACATGTTCTCAGCTTTACAACCTCATTTTTTATAATTAACTTTACATTTAAGAATTGAAATTAAAACTGTTGCATTGTGTATTGTTGACTCATCAAACAATAACTGTAGGTCTACTAATTTCAGATACTGCCAGTGCACATCAAAGTCTAGTCCTGGGTACATAGTAATAACTGGGGAAATTTTGAGTTCTAATAAATATATTGGCATTGTGGAAGTCAATTTAATTCAAATATTATTTTCTTTTGTTAGGTTTGATTTTATAAAGGCAAAATTCAAATAGCATGTGTCTAATTAAAAGCAAGGTCACTAAATGCCTTCCCATTAGTCTTTCAAACCTATTGACTTTCTGGAATTATGTAATCCTGTGTAAAAACAAAAAATGCATGTATATTTAGTTTCTAGGCAGCCTCTCCCTGTTGCCTCAAAAATATTGCCCCTCTCCATAGAAAGCTCTGCCGTTTGACTGAATTTTGGCAAATCCAACTGATGAGTTAGACAGCTCATTTTTGGGCTGCTAATCCATTGTTTTCCTTAATTAACTGCAGACATTTTGGGAAAAAATGGCAATGTTGCTAGAATTGCTTTTGGACTTGCCATAATGATGCTCTGGATCACTCCTTTGGAGAGAGAACCATCAGAATGGCATGCCTTTTGGGCCCCAGTGACAGGGCTTCCTGGGGACCAATGACCCTGGGGGTGGAAATCCTGTTCCTGGAGAGCTTCTAGCTAATCTGGGGCTAGCAGATTTTTGCAGGCTACCATCAGCATTAAGAGGCAGGGCGGCTCTCAACGGTCCCCCTTTTCCAGATTCTTACTGATGACATTTCTTGTGTGCTGACTGCCCTGCCCACCATTCCAATTGTTTATTTACAGACCTCAATGGATGATGAGGAGAGAATGCTTGTCATGGGCTTTCCACTGCAGACTTAATTGAAACAGAAGAGGAAAGCAGCAGGGTTTACACCCTGCACCTTATCATCTGATTAAAAGTCCTACCCATCTCCAAATATGCCTCAGTAGAGCGCATTCAGTTGACCCCATGGGATTTCAATGAAGACAATAAAGAAGCATGCGACAAGAGATTGCAAAATATGTGTCTTCTGGAACACCATGCCCAAAGTTAACACAAAAGAAGAGTGTATCAGGGCAGCAAGCAAGCAAGCAGAGGCCATCCTATATAATTTGTTACTGTTGGTCGAAATGGGATCCAACTGCAGGATGCATGCAGTTCTTCCTGTGGCTCTATAACTTCATTCCTTAAAAGGTCAGCTGGTCTGTAGCCACACGCTGAAACAAGTACATTCTGTTTTCTGGCAGTGTTTTCTTACTGCACTGCTCCTCAAAGTTTCCATCATTCCCCATGCCCCTCTTTCATTCAGCCCAGCAGAAACAAGGATGGCTACTTGGAGACCAGTTGTATCTTTGTTTTAACCTGGCTTCTACCTCCCAGGAGGACTTGAGTTTAATTAGTTGGTGCAGACACCAAGCGAGCCATACTTACATCAGACCAGCAACTGAGTAATCTATAAGCATGCTGATTCAGTCCAGAGAGGCCACAAACCATGAACTGGTCTTGTAGGTCAATTGTGATTTTCTGCCTACTAGATAACACTGACAGTTAGAGAGCCTGAGCCAGGCAGCTACCACACAATGATGTGGTGCAGAAGCCAGATGAAAGGGATACTGGGAAAAAAACCAAACCAGGGTTTGTTCCCAGCTGCCAGACATGGGAACTGACACACAGGTTCCAGAGCATTGCATGCCATTCATGTTCTCGTAAGAATACCTTCCGCTTCTCCCACAAACCAACAGTCCTGCCATTTGACCAACTCCTCCCATCCATCATTAGGCTGCTCTGCAATACTACTGTGTCCTGAATCTTTCACTTACAGGCATAAGAATAAGATGTTCACCATCAATGCAAACAACAGACTACTCTGTCAGTGTCTCTCTTGCTCATTTTCCCATCTAGATTTTTATATAGTAATTCCCCTGTGAATGATATCAAGCCACTCTGAGCCTTGAGAACCTGGCTGCAGATTGCTTTGTCTCTTGGTCGACCAGTATAATCTGCTTTAGCTGGTTGGTTGGAAACAATAAGAACACTGGATCAGAGAGTGGTAAAGGACAAGGCATGCTGTCATCTTGAGAGAGGGCATCTCCTAGGGGTCCTGTTCTTGGTATTGAAGTGTTCTCCCATCTGTGCTTCCTCGCTTTCAAGAAGCTTGACAAAATATGTTCCTGTACCTTACTGAGAAGATGATGTATGTTTTCCTGCTAGCATCCTCCACCAAGACCTTCAGTGCTGAATATGAAATGGGAGAGATGCTTAAAGCTTCTTATTGGCATGTCAACTCATGAATTACTTTTGAGCTGCACACCCCAGTTTAGAGATGCAGGCTGCCTTTGATACCATCTTGGTCACCTGCTACTCAAATTACCCTTCAGGAAAGCTACAAATCAAAAGCAAAATCAGTGCTGCTATTCATTTATTTTGTGATAATACGATCATGCAACCTCATGAGTAGGTAAGTGCTGTCAACTTAGTGCCCCTTCTGGGTCCATAAATGTGTCCGCAGAATGTCTATGCATTTATCTCCTCAAAATATTGATGTTAGATTTATTTCAATAAATCACCCTTTGTTTAGGAATACAGTACCTGGGGACCAGTCCCTGGTGTTGTAACCTACAGGGTATTTGGGAAAAGAACCAGAGTTCTGAAAAATGAGTGAGTTGGAGAGAGCACTGTGGTCATCTATAGCTCTTGTTCACACAGCAGTGAAACATAACATAAATAACAGAGATGGTAAGAACTGCCGATGCTGGAGTCAGAGATAACACAGTGTGGAGCTGGAGGAACACAGCAGGCCAGGCAGCA
>JAHRHZ010000070.1:12745559-12792562 GCA_024137785.1 Ginglymostoma cirratum
CTTCTGGTGCTGCCTGGCCTGCTGTGTTCCTCCAGCTCCACACTGTGTTATCTATAAATAACATTACCATGGGATTCATAACTGCCTTTTCCCAGTTATATGTTGTGGCATGTTATGGGGAGGTAGCTCGGCATTTATTTACAATTATTTTATTATATTTAAACAAAAGTACATAATATCCTTTTTCCAATGGTTCCAAATCATATTAATCTGAATGTTTTCTGTTAATGTGTGCCCTAAAGACTGTAAATGTATTTTTCTACGGCATTTTCTCATCAGTTATCAAGTAAAATAAGGTACTTTTCAAATCGCCAAAACGATTTGCTAATTCTAGATTCCTTAGTTTTGTAATATAATTGAATGATGGCATTTCTCACGTGTCACTTGTAAATAGAATGGTACACAAAGAGATTTAATAACCTTCCTGTTGTGTCTTCTCGATGGATTCACGTACAAATATATCAAAGCTACTATCTGATGAAATACTTGTAATGCAGTTTAGATAGGAAGTTATCTATTGTGAAGATGTCAATTTGGGAAAAACAACTGATGCATTAATTGAATTATCGATGAAGCCAGTTGCAAATTTATTGGAAATTGACTGCCCATAAAAATACTGGAGGCTAAAAATTCTGTTTAATCTAACGGCTCATATTGGTTGAGAGCAGACTTGCCTTTATGTCACTGATCTTTCCACTGCAACATGTACTTAGTCATTTGTTGTACTGACTTGTCATACCACATGACAAAACGTTCACAGCTGTCTTCAGAACACTGTCATTGGCAGACAATGGCAGACCACAGATAATGGAAACCAAGTACCAAAATAGACCAATGCATAAAACAAGAGATTTGCTAGGGCATACAAGTGCTACATGGGATTTTGGGATTCTTGTCGCTGTATAAGTGGCTTGAGATATGCTTTTACAATTCGCACCTTCTTATCACTGCATCAATGTCTTTGAGATATACTTTTACAGTTCACGATCAAAGTTCTGAGATTGTTAAAACTCTAATACAGCTGTTGGTTTATCTATAGTAATGTAATAAAGCTCATATCAATTGAAGTATTCAGAAGCTTTATAGATCAATTCCTGATTCGATTGAGAGATGGGGATTTCAGGTTGCAAGGTGAAAACTGATAAGATTCAGGTCCTAATGTTAAATATGGATAATGAACAAGCTGGATCAATGGTAAACATTTTTCATTAAATGTCTTATTTGGTTAATTCCAAGCCTTTTTTTAAAAAAACATTTTTGTTTCAACAATTAAACTAAATTAATAGGATTAACCTCCAGGAAAATAGCCTAAATGAAAGTTGGATGGTGTAAACAAACAAGAAACCTTCATTTTTTTGCTTATATAAGTAATTTTACACAGCAATTCTAGCACAATGATAGTTATACACTTGTATCCATTAACCAACCCAGCCCACAATATTCTTATTATTCTGGTTGAGGCAATTTCTTGCTGGTCTGTGTGTTACACCTACTCTGCAGTTAATATATTAGAATTCAGCTATTTCCGCCTGGCAAGTGGGAATCATTTTACTTGTCATGTAGTCAGTGAGGTTAGCGTCCCAATCTGCAATAGTACCTCTTGCTGACATGCCAGTTTCCTCACACCACTTGAGAAGCAGGACATTTAAGTGTCTGCTGTTAGTCAGATTTGTCCTGCACACTTCAGCTTAAGACTCTACCAATAAGCTTCTGATAGTATGAGCTGAAATGTCTCATAGCAAGAATGGGGGACCAGGAGTTTCAATACCATTGGAGTTGAGAAAGCGTGCAGTAGGCTTGATTTGCAAATCATATTGCTAGATGATGACATTAGATCCCATGCTTGCAAAACACAACACAATTTCCAAAGGGACGGTGTGAGGAAAGGATTCGGAGGAGTCAAGGGCAGAATTTATTTGCCTAGACTTAACAGACAAAAATTACATTGCTTGGTTAGTATATAGTGTACCAGCTAGTAAGGAAAATGTAGAGGAACAGGTTTCAAGAGATGACAGAGTGGTGTTATATTTATGAAGTAATTACAATGCAAGTCTTAATTTGTCGGAATGTGGATGGGATAGTAATGGTGTAAAGGGCATGAATTCCCAGAGATTGGTGAGTGATATTTTCTGCAGTGGTATCTTTGCAGTCCAATGAGAAAGGGGACACACTGTTCGGAATTAAGGGAGTCAAAAGACCAAGTGTCAGGAGGAGTGAATTTAACGAATGGTGATCATTGAATCAAAAGGTTTAGGATGCCTATGGAAAAGGACACGGAACAATTAATTATTATATACAATTAAGTATAATTATCTAGGGAAAGCCATTTTAAGTGGGGGAGAATGGATCTGAGCCAATTTGAAATATTTACATATTTGTTCCAGAAGTGTACAAAGATAAGCAAGGCAACTGCGGGCCAGTTTGTTTAACTCTGATGATGGAGAAGCACCTGGAGACAAGAACTTGGGACAAAATTAATGGTTACTTGGGAAAATGGAGGTTAATTAAGGAAAGCCAGCATGGATTTGTTTAGTGCAATTTATATTTAACTAATTTGCTGAGATTTTTGAAGAGGTAACGGAGAGGATTGATGTGGACAATGTTGTTGATGTGATGTAGATAAACTATCAATGGATATTTGATGAAGTGCTGCACAACAGGTTTATGAGAAAAGTCGTTCCCTGTAGAATAAGAAGAACAGTAATATCATGCTTACAAAATTGATTGAGTGATAGGAAGCAAAGAGTGTCAGTTAATGAATATTCTTTTGACTGGAAGGACATTTGCAGTGGAGTTCTCCAGGGATCTGTGTTGCAACCCGTGCCCTTTGTAATAATATGTATTATAAACTTAAAGGCAATACGGAACTTCAACATTGCCAAAACAAGACTTGAATTTGAAGTTTTTCCCTCAGTAGGACTGATATTCAAGGAAGAAAACAATTTAGAAAGGAAGCAACAATTTAAACAGTATGAAAAGAAAGTGCTGATTGTTTGCCCTATGGTTGCTATTATTTGCTAAATAGTCCTGACTGTGCTAAGAAACAAATTTAAGATTATCCGTTAAGTTTAGCGGTGTGATTCATTTGCATAGGCTAGAAGTTTCATTTATTCATGCCGTGGGCGCTGTTCTCTGTAGACAACAGGAATATGTCCACACATTGTAACTTTTTCACTGAGTAAATGGTTGTGGAGGCATTCAGTCCTTTCTGCGTTCCCATGGCAATGCCCTGATCAATTAGAGTCAACTGGCCTGGTTTGAATTTAATCAGTTCGCAGAGATAGTTAACAATTCCTGATGCTTCTCCATACCAACCATAGTCCGACCAACTGACACCATTCTCTCATGCTGTATAAACTGTCATTTCCTTTCTCGAGTTATTGTGTCTTGTGTTCCAGTCTCGATGAGTGCAAAGTGAAAAGCTTCAATTTTGTGTGACGTATTATCAATATTTGGAGCTGGACAGAGTTTTTAGGGAATACAAACCTCTCATTGGTGAAAGGATCAAAACGAGAGGGCACAGATTTAAGGTAATCGGCAAAAAGAAATAATGAAGAGAAACATTTTCACACAGTGAGTGTTTAAGATCTGAAATACATTGCCTTAGATTGGGTGGAGGCAAGTTCATTTGAAGAATTAAAGCGGGATTTGAAATGGAATAATATGTAGGGATACAGAGAGAGGGTGAGGGAGTGATGCCAGGTAAATTACGCATCCAGAAGCCAATGAAGACATGGTAGAATGACTGGTCTCCCTGTGTACTGTAACAATTCAGTGAAGGAATAAAATAGCAGCAAATAAAATATGATTTCATATAAAAATATTAATCATTTAGATTCTCCTCAAACAATTCCTAACCTGAAGAAATATTTAGAATAGTAATTTTCAATACCTCAGAGGTTTGTAGCCTTCAAAAGCAGTACTTGTGATGTAAATTCTAGTTGAAAATATCAGTGATGGTATATGTGCAAATTTAGCAACTTTGGGCCATTCAGTGCCGAGTCAGAGAGTGTGTTGCCAAGTTTTTTAGGCTAAGGGCAATGAGTTGCAACTCTGACAGTCATTTTAAGATATTGACGTTAAACTACTCATCTCTGCCCAGAGGCTTCTGGGCCATTTGCACATAAATAACAGTAAGCACCATTAGCCTTGGCTTCATTTTGACAGCAAAATCTAGCTCAATATTTAACATAGACAATAAGGTGAAGAGCTGGATGAACACAACAGACCAAGCAGCATCGGAGGAGCAGGAAGGCTGACGTTTCGGGCCTAGACCCTCCTTCAGAAATGGGGGAGGGGAAGGGGGTCCTGAAATAAATAGGGAGAGAGGGGGAGGCGGATAGAAGATGGATAGAGGAGAAGATAGATGGAGAGGAGACAGACAGGTCAAAGAGGCGGGGATGGAGCCAGTAAAGGTGAGTCTGGGTGCAGAGGTGGGGAGGTAGGGAGGAGATAGGTCAGTCCAGGGAGGACGGACAGGTCAAGGAGGCGGGATGAGGTTAGTGGGTAGGAGATGGGGCTTGAGGTGGGAAGAGGGGATAGGTGGGAGGAAGGACAGGTTAGGGAGGCGGGGACAAGCTGGGATGGTTTTGAGATGTGGTGGGGGAGGGGAGATTTGGAAGCTTGTGAAATCCACATTGATACCATTAGGCTGCAGGGTTCCCAAGCGGAATATGAGTTGCTGTTCCTGCAACCTTCGGGTAGCATCGTTGTGGCACTGCAGGAGGCCCAGGATGGACATGTCGTCTGAGGAATGGGAGGGTGAGTTGAAATGGTTCGCGACTGGGAGGTGCGGTTGTTTAGTGCGAACCGAGCGTGCACCTCCCTAACCCGTCCTTCCTCCCACCTATCCCCTCTTCCCACCTCAAGCCCCACCCCCATCTCCTACCTACTAACCTCATCCCGCCTACTTGACCTGTCCATCCTCCCTGGACTGACCTATCTCCCCACCTACACTCACCTTCACTGGCTCCATCCCCACCTCTTTGACCTGTCTGTCTCCTCTCCGCCTATCTTCTCCTCTATCCATCTTCTATCCGCCTTCCCCTCTCTCCCTATTTATTTCAGAACCCCCTTCCCCTCCCCCATTTCTGAAGAAGGGTCTAGGCCCGAAACGTCAGCCTTCCCACTCCTCTGATGCTGCTTGGCCTGCTGTGTTCATCCGGCTCTACACCTTGTTATCTCAGATTCTCCGGCCCCTGCAATTCCTACTATCTCTGAATCAATATTTAACATGCCTGGGAACAGTTAAAATTGATTTAGCTGGTAATTGATGGATAAAGTTTGGAGGTGGCAGCAACAGGACACATTCCCAAATTCCTTTAGCTACAGTTAAGGCAACATCAAGATATTGTTGACCATAACAGCCACCACCCCACCACCACCCCTCCCAAAGAGACCTCAACATCCAGAGCACAATTTAAAAATCAGAAATGCATATTCATTTCTTGCATTACTGTATCAGCAGCCATTCGAAATTATGGAACAATTTCACAAAATTTCAGAGTTGTTATGTCACAGAAGGAGACCATTTGACCCACTTTGCCACACCATTTTCCAATAGAAGGAGTTGTGCGACGGGAATGAAATATTTAAACATATTCTTATTCAAGTTTATCAGCATAATTTGAAATTCGTGTATCCTTATTATCATTCTGAAAATGTCTCCACCACAGAAGTGATATCAGTCGCAAAAACAGAAGTTGCTGGAAAAATTCAGATCTGGCAGCATCTGTGAAGAAAAATCAGTTAATGTTTTGGGTCTGGTGACCCTTCCTCAGAACTGATGGTAGCTAGGAACAAGTTGGTTCTTATGCGGAAGACACGCTGGGGGAGGGGTTAAGGAGTAAATAATAGGTGGAGATAGAGTCCAAAGAGAGGGAAAAACAGTTGGATAACAAAGGGATAGTAAGAACTGCAGATGCTGGAGTCAGAGATAATACAGCATGGAGCTGGAGGAACACAGGCAGCATCAGAGGAGCAGGAATGTTGACGTTTTGGGTCGAGACCCTTCTTCAGAAATGGAGAGGGGGAAGGGAGCTCAGAAATAAATAGAGAGGAGGAGTAGGGCTGGGGAAAGCAGGTGGGATGGTGAAGGGTTAGTGCAGGTAGGGAGTGGTGGGGAATTGGTCAGTGAGGTGGGAGGGGCAGATAGGTGGGAGAGAAGATGGACAGGTTGTGTCAGGTCAAGGAGACAGGGATGAGAGGGAGGGTTGGTCATGGGATGAGGCCGGGGGTGGGGAGATTTTGAAACTGGTAAAATCCATGTTTAGGCCATGGGCCTGTAGGATCCCGAGGCGGAATATGAGGTTCTGTTCCTCCAGTTTCCGGGTGGTGTCATTGTGGCACTGGAGGAGGCTCAGGATGGACATCTCACCCAGGGAGTAGGAGTGGGAGTTAAATTGGTTCACGACCGGAAGGTTTTGTTATTTGTTGTGAACAGAGCGCAGATGCAACTTCCCCCTCTGGTGATCGAAAATGCCCCCAATTGCATGCCGTGTATTTCCCGCACTTCTGCCCTCACATTCCCTCCCCCCAACAAAAATAAAGACAGAATCCCCCCTTGTCCTCACATATCACTCCACAACCTCCACATCCAACGTATCATTTCCGCCACTTCCGCCATCTACAATCCAAACCCACAACCAAAGAGATATTTCCCTCCCCACCCTTATCTGCCTTTCATAGGGACTGCTCACTCCGTGACTCCCTCATTTCCACACTCCCCACTAGCCCCATCATCCCCAGCACATTTCCCTGCCACTGCAGGAAGCGCTACACCTGCCCCTACACCTCCCCCCTCACCTCCATTCAAGGCACAAAACAAACCTTCCACATCCATCAATATGGTCTACTGCATCTGCTGCTCCCATCGCAGCCTCCCCTACATTGGTGAGACGAAGCAGAGACTCGGAGACCGTTTTGTAGAGCACCTGCGCTCTGTCCGCGACAAACGACAACACCTTCTGGTCACGAACCACTTCACTTCCCCCTCCCACTCTCTAGACGACATGTCCATCCTGGGCCTCCTCCAGTGCCACAATGACACCACCCGCAAACTGGAGGAACAGCACCTCATATTCTGCCTAGGGAACCTACAGCCGAATGGCCTAAACGTGGATTTTACCAGTTTCAAAATCTCCCCAACCCCTGGCCTCATCCCATGATCAACTTTCCCTCTCATCCTTGCCTCCTTGACCTGACACAGCCTGTCCATCTTCTGTCCTACCTATCTGCTCCTCCCACTTCACTGACCAATCCACACCACTCCCTACCTGCACTCACCTATCACCGTTCTACCTACTTCCCCCAGCCTCACCCTTCCTCTCTATTTATTTCTGAGCTCCCTTACCCCTCCCCTATTTCAGAAGAAGAGTCCCAACCCGAAACGTCAATTTTCCTGCTCCTCTGATGCTGGACAAAGGAGTGGATAACGGTCAGCCTAGGAGAAAGAATAGCTGCTAAGGGGGATGAATAGTTGCTAACAATGTGTTGTGTGTAATAGCAGACTATGTGACAATTTGGCCTGGTGTATAAAGGTGGGGGAAAACGTGGGGAAGGTGCTCCAGCCCTAAAAATTGTTGAATTCTATACTGAGTCCAGAGGACTGTAGAGTTCCCAAGCGGAAAATTAGATGCTTGCACTGAGCACTGCTGCCAGCCTGAGACACAGACATTGGCCAGAGAACAAGGTGGTGTGATAAAGTGATAGCAATGGGAAGCTGAGGATCTTTTTTGTGGACAGATGTAAGTGTTCTGTGATGCGGTCACCCAGTCTGCCTGAGTTACACCTTCTGTGGTTGCCTATTTCCTTCCTCTATTCTCAGTATCCAAGGGCGCAAAATCACCTTCCAGGTGAAGCAGCACTTTACTTGCACTTCCCACAATCTAGTCTACTGCATTCACTGCTCACAATGTGGTGTCCTCTACATTGGGGAAACGGAGCAATATCTGGGTGACCACTTTGCAGAACACCTACATTCTGTCTGCAAAAATGACCCTGAGCTTCCAGTTGCCTGCCACTAATAGTCCCCATTAGCAGCTATTCATTCTCCTTTTTTTATCTTTGGGCTCTATCTCCACCTATCATATACTCATTACCTTTGTCCGAGCTACCATCAGTTCTGAAGAAGAGTCACTGGACCTAAAATAATAACTCTGGTTTCTGTGCACAGACACTGCCAGATCTGCTGACTTTTTCCAGCAATTTCTGTTTTTGTTTCTGATTTCCACCATCCGCAGTTCTTCCATTTTTTAAAAATTTGTGATCTAAGTCATTGTTTTGAGTACCGGCACGCAACTATACTGTGAGCAGGTCTGAATTAACCTCTATCAACCAGAAAGCAACCCACCAACCTCCGGATCCAACGCATCATCCTCCGACACTTCCGCCATCTGCAATCAGACCCCACCACCAAAGACATTTTTCCCTCCCCACCCTTATCTGCCTTCCGGAGGGACCACTCCCTCCGCAACTCCCTTGTCCGCTCCACACTCCCCTCCAGCCCCACCACACCCGGCACTTTTCCTTGTAACCGCAGGAAGTGCTACACCTGCCCCCACACCTCCTTCCTCACCCCAATCCCAGGCCCCAAGAAGACTTTCCACATCAGGCAGATGTTCACCTGCACATCTGCTAATGTGGTATACTGCATCCGCTGTACCTGTTGTGGCCTCCTCTACATTGGGGAAACCAAGCGGAGGCTTGGGGACCGCTTTGCAGAACACTTGCGCTCAGTTCGCAACAAACAACTGCACCTCCCAGTCGCCAACCATTTCAACTCCCCCTCCCATTCCTCAGATGACATGTCCATCCTGGGCCTCCTGCAATGCCACAGTGATGCCACCCGAAGGCTGCAGGAACAGCAAATCATATTCAGCCTGGGTTGCCTGGGAACCCTGCAGCCAAATGGCATCAATGTGGATTTCACAAGCTTCAAAATCTCCCCTCCCCCAACCGCATCCCAAAACCAGCCCAGCTCATCTCCACCTCCCTAACCTGTTTTTCCTCTCACCTCAAGCCCCACCCCCATCTCCTATATACTAACATCATCCCGCCCCCTTGACCTGTCCGTCCTCCCTGGACTGACCTATCTCCTCCCTACCCCCCCTACCTACACTCACCTTTACTGGCTCCATCCCCGCCTCTTCGACTTGTCCTACTCCTCTCCACCTATCTTCTCCTCTATCCGCCTCCCCCTCTCTCCCTATTTATTTCAGAACCCTCTTCCCCTCCCCCATTTCTGAAGAAGGGTTTAGGCCCGAAACGTCAAGTTTTCCTGCTCCTATGATGCTGCTTGACCTGCTGTGTTCATCCAGCCCCATGCTTGTTATCTAGCATTTACGAACCAACCTGTTCCATCTCAATCATACCCCATGATTAAACTGTTAACATTCTCCTATTTCACACAGAATCCTATAAGGTGACACTCATGTTATGAATAATATTGTCTTGGAAATCAAAATGTGCCAGAAGATCCAGTTAATAAATTGTGGTGCTTTGCAATACTCACTTGTTTTGAGTGTCTCCTGGAGAATTTGTTTGCCTTGTTTGTTGATTGAGACAGCACATTCGGATATCTAACAATCAAAGGTAAACAGCAAAGCTTTTTGTTTATAATGACATCCGTGTGTATGTCTATCTTTTATTTCATGTGGTCTGCTTTGAAACTGGCTCTTGAAACGTTTTCTGTAATTTTCCAGCAGCTTGTAACCAATGTTCATTTTTTAATTGCATCATTTCACAGAAAAGATCATGGTTGAAGTTTTCCTTTATTCTAAGGACACAAATAATCCTTTAGAGCTTTTTTGTTTTGCATGTCTTTTATGAACTGACCTCATATTTGAAAATTAATACTTTCCACAAAACAAGAAATGGAAGAAACTCAGGCACTGATACCTGCTGCTTTATTGATTCGAGATCCATGTTATTTGAGCTTGTGAAATTGAACCCATGTTAGTTTATAGGTTAATGGATTTTTCTAGTTGTTCATCTCTCACGTGTCAGGTCCATTCACACCTGGTTCGCAATGGCCAGCCTGTCCATTAATAACATTTGTTCTCAGGATCTCACATACTTGATTGTGGCGGAATACTTATGCTGCACCACTCAGCTGCAATAATAATTTCAGACGCAATTTGTGAAAGTGATAACTAAAGTTTGTATGTTTTTCAATGGTATTACTCACTTGAACAATTATACTACATATGGTTGCTTGTATAAAAATAATACATTGTTACGCATTCCTCTAAAATTATAATCTTGAAATAAACAATAAGATTACATGGATAAATAAATGTTAAAAATATTTAGTCTTTTGATTTAAGTTAACACTGATCTTGCAACAGTCTTGTTACAAAATAATGGGGTTGTGAAAATGTTGAGTATTAAAAAAAAAATCCCTAGCTTAAGTTAGTACCACATTAGAGAATGTATTGGCATGGTTGCAGCTACTCATCGAAAGGATAAAAAACAGACAATCTACCTATCAAGTAAGAATTATCCATTTCCACTCACCTACAAAAAAGAAAATTGCAACAAAAACATAAATTGCTGGAAAAGCTCAGCGGGTCTGGCAGCATCTGTGGAGACAAATCAGATTTAACATTTTGGGTTGAGTAATCCTTCCTCAGAACTAATGAAAAATTGAAGAAAATTGAAGTGCTTGCATTTATATAGCACTTTTCATGACTTTAGGACATTCAAAAAACATTCACCCTCACTGAGGGAGATACTACCATTGTCCTATAAGTAAACATGACAGCTCATTGACTTATATTGAAACCTCATAAATAGCAATGAGAAAAATGATCTGTTAATCTGTATTAACAGCGTTTATTGGTGGGATGAATGTTGGCTGGGACATGAGGAAAGATTCCAGTTGATTGGCATTCACCGCATTACACCTTTTATGTCTACTCTAGTTAGCACTGATTTATAAGTGGCTTTCTTACCTCTGAATCAGAAGGTTGTTGAAATTAGTCTCAGCCCAGAGACCTGAGCACATAACCTAAACTGAAACCTCAACGCAGCACAAAGCAAGTGTTGTCTTGTCACACGAGGTATTAAACTAACCCACAACTGCCCCTCAAAAGGACAAAAAGTATTCCTCATTGCAATTCAAAGGAGAAAAGGGGAGTTTTCTTGGCTTCTTTCTGAATAATTATCTCCAACTAACCTGCATAAACAAAATCAAATTATGACACTCTGATATTTGTAAGACCTTGCAGAATTCAAATTGGCTGCTGTGTTCCTTAAATAACAGGAGTGAGTTCATTCTTTAAAAGCAATTAATTGGCACAATACACTTCGGCAGATCCTGATATTCTTGATAACAAGGCGTAGAACCGGATGAACGCAGCAGGTCCAGCAGCATCAGAGGAACAGGAAAGCTGACTTTTCGGGTCTAGCCCCTTCTTCAGAAATGGGGGAGGGGAAGGGGTTTTTGAAATCAATAGGGAGAGAGGGGGAGGAGAAGATAGGTGGAGAGGAGACAGACAGGTTAAAGAGGTGGGGTTGGAGCCAGTAAAGGTGAGTGTAAGTGGTGAGTTAGGGAGGGGAGAGGTCAGTCCAGGGAGGACGGACAGGTCAAGGAGGTGGGATGAGGCTAGTAGATAGGAGATGGGGGTGGGACTTGAGGTGGGAGGAGTGGATAGGTGGGAGAAAGGATAGGTTAGGGAGGCGGGGATGAACTGGGCTGGTTTTGGGATGTGGTAAGGGGAGGGGAGATTTTGAACCTTGTGAAGTCCACATTGATACCATTAGGTTGCAGGGTTCCCGAGCAAAATATGAGATGCTGTTCCTGCAACCTTTGGGTGACATTGTTGTGGCACTGCAGGTGGCCCAGGATGGACATGTCTTCCAAGAAGTGGGAGGGGGAGTTGAAATGGTTCATGACAGGGAGGTGCAGTCTTTTGTCGCAAACTGAGCGTAGGTGTTCCACATAGCGGTCACCAAGCCTCCGCTTGGTTTCCTCGATGTAGAGGAGGTAGAAGGAATTGGGAATAGGAGTATTGGAGTACTGAGAATTGGGAATTGAGAATGTTCCCAATTCCTTCGCCTCTGCCGCATCTGCTCCCGAGATGAGGCATTCCATTCCCAGACATCCCAGATGTCCTCGTTTTTCAAGGACTGCAAATTCCCCTCCACAGTGGTCGAAAACGCCCTTGACCATGTCTCTCGCATTTCCTGCATCTCATCCCTCACACCCTCTCCCTACAATAACATCCAAAACAGAATCCACCCCACCAACCTCCGGATCTAAAGCATCATCCTCCGGCACTTCTGCCATCTGCAATCTGACCCCACTACCAAAGATACTTTTCCCTCCCCACCCTTATCTGCTTTCCAGATGGACCACTCTCTCCGTGACTCCCTTGTCCGCTCCACACTCCCCACCAGCCCCACCACCCCCGGCACTTTTCCCTGCAACCGCAGGAAGTGCTACACCTCCCTCCTCACCCCCATCTCAGGCCCCAAGGAGACCTTCCACATCAAATAGATGTTCGTCTGCACATCTGCTGTTCCCCATGTAGCCTCCTCTACGTTGGGGAAACCAAACGGAGGCTTGGAGACCGCTTTGTGGAACACCTATGCTCAGTTCGCGACAAACAACTGCACCTCCCAGTCGCGAACCATTTCAACTCCTCCTCTCACCCCTTGGACGACATGTCCATCCAGGGGCTCCTGCAGTGCCACAATGATGTCACCCGAAGATTGCAGGAGCAACATCTCATGTTTCACTTGGGAACCCTGCAACCTAATGGTATCAATGTGGACTTCACAAGCTTCAAAATCTCCCCTCCCCTGACCGCATCACAAAACCAGCCAAACTTATCCTTGCCTCCCTAACCTGTCCTTCCTCCCACCTCAAGCCCCACCCCCATCTCCTACCTACTAGCCTCATCCCACCTCCTTGACCTGTCTGTCCTCCCTGGACTGACCTATCCTCTCCCTAACTCACCACCTACACTCACTTTTACTGGCTCCAACCCCACCTCTTTGACCTGTCTGTCTCCTCTCCAACTATCTTCTCCTCCCCCTCTCTCCCTATTTATTTCAGAATCCCCTTCCCCTCTCCCATTTCTGAAGAAGGATCTAGACCCAAAGCGTCAGCTTTCCTGCTCCTCTGATGCTGCTTGGCCTGTTGTGTTCATCCAGCTCTACACCTTGTTATCTCAGAATCTCCAGCGTCGGCAGTTCCTACTATCTCTGATATTCTTGATGTTGCTGTATGGAAATAGCAATTAAAAATCTCAACATTCACAGTACATCTGTTCCACAACACTGCGTTTGGTTTTGAGATTGTGTAAAGACAATAACAGCCACAAAAGTTAAAGCAGTAAGTTATTATCAGTAGAGGAACATGTTCAGTCCTTCCGTATTTAAATCTGATGACGAAGTATAGTCAAGAACTTGGGCATACATTTTGGATACTGAAAATATCATCAAGGAACAGAAGTGTATGTAGTTGTATGTACCATCACAGAAACATATTGTTTCAGTTGAGCATAATTGAGCACATCAGAGAAGCAAATGACAAATAAGCTCCTGAATTAAATATCAAGAATGCACCAAACAGAGCTGAGCCCAATGATATCGACTTTACCAGCTGACGGATTCGGAACTAATAGAAACTGAGAAGTAAAGCTAAATTTGTCATCAACTTAAATTTCAGGCATGCTATGATTTAATCCTGAGATTAAATGCTCAGAACAATTTCTAGAAAAATGTTAAAAAGCTCAGGTTTCTAGCTGTAACTTTGTAAAGATAGTTATTGATTTGAAGAAGTAAAGATTCTAAATTGCAAAATAGTTATATGTACCAAAGTAATAAATAAATGATAAAGGAACGCTTTAGTTAAAGGTAGATGCAAATACTTATTTGTTTCAAAAACAGGAAAGTATCACAATGATGAGGAAGGGTCTAGACCCAAAGCATTAACTCTGATTTCTCTCCACAGATACTGCCAGACCTGCTGAGCTTTCCCAGAAATTTTTGTGTTTGTTTCTGATTTACGGCATCCACTGTCATAGAGATGTACAGCATGAAACCAGACTCTTTGGTCCAACTCATCCATGTTGACCAGACATCCTAAATAAATCTAATCCCATTTGCCCACATTTAGCCTATATCCCTCTAAACCCTTCCAATTGATGTACCCATCCAGATGCCTTTCCTGCACCTCATCCCTCACACCCCCTCCCTACAATAACATCCAAAACAGAATCCACCCCACCAACCTCCGGATCCAAAGCATCATCCTCCGGCACTTCCGCCATCTGCAATCTGACCCCACTACCAAAGACATTTTTCCCTACCCACCCTTATCTTCCACCATCCAGCTTCCACCACTTTCTCTGGCAGCTCATTCCATGTACACACCACCCTCTGCGTGAAAAAGTTGCCCATTAGATCCCTTCTAAATCTTTCCCCTCTCACGTTAAACTTATGCTCTCTAGTTTTGGACTTCACTACCTTGGGAAAAAGACCTTGACTATTTACCCTATCCATGCCCCTCAGATTTTATAACCATCTATAAGGTCACCCCTTAGCCTTTGACTCTCCAGGGTAAATAGTTTTTTTTAACGTACCATGATGTATTTGTTTGAATATGCCTCCTCGGTGTTTTTTTTTTTAAGTACAATCTGTTTGACTGAATCTGGAGAACAAATCCATCTGCAGGAAAGAATGTATGAACAAAGGTGGAGCTGCTGAATCTAAACATGCATACAACCATAGTCAATCTAGTTGGTCTTCCTTTGTCACCTGATGCTGCATGATTTTCAAAAACAAAATAACATAAGATTGTGCTTATCCAGTGGGTAATGAAGCTGTATAGACCAGGTAAAGCTAAGTTGTGACCTCAATGAAAAATAATGTTTACACTGGAATGCCAGGAAAACAAATCATTATACAAATGGTGCTAGGTAAACAGTAAGTACTAGGTTTTTGAGCTTGCAGTATAGTGGTTGACAACATGGCTCCAAGCTAGGCTGCATTTCCACCAAGACAACATTGGATATTTATCCCATGCAAAAACAACAAGTGTTCAAGGAGAAATGACTGAGTATCAGGCATGACCATCATAAAGAAGAATGGAGAAAAATGCAAAAGAAGCGCAGCAGCTCCATTGTTGAATCTCCACATTGGAATAGCCTGATAGACTGGCTACTATATGTCCCCATCACATGTCAAGGACAGGGAATATCAAAAAGATCAGATCCAAATTCACTAGCCTGAATTGGAAGGCTACAGATATCCTAGCGGAATTTAGGCTCTTTAAACAAAGAATAGAATTGCTGGATTTAGCTATTGCAGAACTGAATTAACAAGAGTGAAAATATGGATAGCCATTGGAAATAGGGTGTTGCAAAGAGTCAATGTTTCAAGTCTGTCTGAAGAGGACCAGCAAGATCCTGCTAAGCTAAGAGGCATACTAGTATATCCACTTTATGTAAAAATGAAGTTTGGAATTTACTATTTGGAGCTGATGTTTTGCAAGCAGCAGCCACAAGAATTAATTGCTCAGTTCATCAGTAGGTACTTAGATTTCTCAAAGGGTGAACTGTCCCTGCAGATATTAGAACTGGTTGTACACTCGATGCCAATTGAACCTTTTGATAAAAGACCTTTTGAAGAAAAAGTGAAGCTATGGCATTGACGCACTCCTAAAAGATGGAGAAAATCTGGAACTATTATAACCAGACAGCATCTAGAAGCATGAGATGAACTTTACTAGTTTTGGCTCAGTAGCCAGTACACCAAAAGCAAGCATGCTGTGTAGGAGGTGCAGCCTGCTGCACATGAAGCTGTCCTGTCTTCCAAAATCTGTGCAAGTCAGGTGGTGCCAAGGGACATTGGACTCACTTATGCAAGAAGTCTAATTCCAAAGATACAACCAGATACTGCAACAGGCCACAATCAAGCTAAAAGCATATGCAACGTACAGGTAGCAACAACAGGGCATGCACCAGAGGCATGCGTAAGACAAACCAGGGCGAAGAGTCAGAGCAGAATAACCTCCAAACAGAAGACAAACCTGTTTTCCACATTGTGAGTATGACAGTGTGAACAAAGTAAAACATTTGGAAGCCTTTGCCACAATTAATATCATATGCAGGTAAATTGGCCAACACGTGCGCAAAACCAAAGTTGACAAGGATGTAAGGGCAAGCACCCCACCAGTCAGGACTTTGAAGGTATTTACTGGATTGTTGAAAATCAAAATAATGACCTACTTCAAAAAAAAATGATGGTTTTCCCATCCCTTGACCCAGTGCGTTGTCAATGAAATGTAACTATTGTAATTCTGCATGGTAACCAAGTGTTCTGCCTGGTGGGCACCAATGGATCAGCAATAGCAGGACTACCAATATGCACAGAACTCAACATTGTGACCGTTGAAAGATTCACTGTGATTCCAATTGCAACAGAACAGGTCAAAATTGAACCAGTCGGGGGCTTGTAACAATTACACCCAGAAGCATTCTGTGGCATAGGAAGCATCAAAGCTGATGCCATGCAGCACCTCGTGGAAGATGTAATTCCATCACCTCCACCCTCCCAGGAATTGCAGTGTTCACATACAAATAACCTTAAGAGTAAGTTGCATGATATGGAAGACAATCTGTTGAACACATCAGCACACAGAATGATGCAGTTTGATTCTAGCGTGCTAAAGAGCAATGGCATAGATAAGGTATAAGTCCATCAGACGTGGGAGCAAATACAAATACAACCTTCTTACGTTAACATTCAGCCCATCAAGTCGGTTCCAGCATTTAATAAGATCGTGGCTGATCTGATGATCCTCAGCTCCACTTTCCTGCCTTTGCTCCATAACCCTGGAATCTCTAACTGGTTAAAAATCTGACTATCCTCGTCTTGAATGTAGTTAACAAGGCAGCCTCAACAATCCTCTGTGCTAAAGAACTCCACAGATTCATGACCTCTTCACATCTACCCTGTCAAGTCCCTAAACAATTGTATTTGTTTCAATAAGGTCATCTCCCGTTCTTCTAACTAAACCCCACCAACTCAACCTGTCCTCATCCTGAAAATCTGCATTTGTCCCAACCCTCTGCCTTCTATTATTTAGCCAATCCTCTATTCCTGCTAATATCCTACCCCAACACCATGGGCTGTTATTTTATTAAGTAGCCTTATATGTGGTACTTAATGGAACACCTTTTGGGAATCCAATATATTACAAGTACTTGTCACCTTCTCAGAGTATTCTACTAAAGTTGTCAGGCTCGGTTTTCCCTTCAGGAAGTCATATTGACACTACATGATCAGTGCTGTGCTAATGCATCCTTTGATAGACTATAACAGTTTCCCAAAAACACGTGTTGAGCTAACTGGCCTATTGTCACACCACTTTTTTGAATAACTGTGTTACCTTGGAGGTTTTCCAGTCTGTAATGTATGGATCCATGATGTTGAAACCTTTATCAAAAGTGATGCTCAAGCAAAATTGCAACATTTTGAAGGATTGAATCCCAAATTCACAGGAGCTAAATTATTTTCCAACTTGAATGCCAAATATGGAAATTGATTGATCGGTTCACTTGGCAAAAATATCTCAGGAAATCCAGATCTTCAGAATAACATTTGGAAGCTGTTACTTCCAGACACCATCCTTCACTCTATCTGTTCCAGCAACCTATGGGCAGATTGCAGAAAGTATTGCTCAATGTGTATGTATTACCAGTCATATTGCAGTGATGTGTAAGATCAAAGAGGAGTTATGACCAGAACCTAAACTCATTGATAGCAACCACTCACTATGAAGGACTTGTCTTCAACATCAAGAACTGCTAGGTAAATGTAGGTCTGATCGAATTATTCAAGTATGGGATCTGTACCAACCCGGGCAAAGGTGAAGATATTGCAAAGTGCATGCCCACCATCTAGGACAACACAACAGAGATGATTTCATAACACCAGAGATATGAAGCATTCCTGATAAAGCAAATTGCTCTGTAACTGAAACTTCAGTTTACCTGTTTCCTACACCTGTTTGGGATGGTCAAGTAAATTGAACCTACTCTACTCACTAATTTAGTATGAGAGTGGTAGTTCTTTGTTAAGGAACACAAAATTACAACAGATGTAACATTTATCTTTTAGGATGAGCTGACAGCAATGATTCTTTCTGTTCTTACCACTCACCACCTACTGCAAATGACCTTTCTCCATCTGCATCTCTATTTCTGTTCTTGCCTTTATCTCTGTCTCTTCTCAGGCAGTAATGCTGAGATTTCCATTCTCTACCCTACGTACTTGTGGAGGCTAGATCACTAAAAGTATTTAACAGGGAGGTAGGTGGATTTTTGAAATGTCAAGGAGTTGAAGGTTATGTTGAGCTGATGTGAAAGAGGAATTGAGGCCTGGGGTAATCAGCCATGATCTTGTTAAATGGGACGGCAGGTTTGAGGGGCTGAATGACCAATTCCTGCTGCTGTTCCTCATGCTTTTATGTCACTTCTGAAGGTTTGAGGAGAAATTTCTTTACCCAGAGAGTGGTGAACCTATGGAATTCTCTTCCATGGAAAGTCAAAACATTGACTGCTTTCGTGAAGGAGTTAGATATGGTTGTTCAGACTAAAGGGATTGAAGGATAGTGGAGAAAGTAGGAACAGAACACTGAAGTGGATGATGCCCAAATTGAAAGGCAGAGCATGCTTGAAGGGCCGAATGGACTACTCCTCCTATTTCCTATGTTACTATCTCTGCAAGGTCAATTAATGACCACTTAAATCCCATTGCCACTGGTTTCCATAGTAAAGGGAGAGGTGTGGAGTATGGCCCCAGGGCAGTAATACAACCTTCACTCTGGCAGCCTGCCTGTGTGCGTTGCTTTGGGGTGGGCCCTTCTAATCGCACATCTTATGGTCTAGGGAGCACCCCATTTATGGTAAGGGGCAGCCCGATGAAATCTCTGACCTTCCCTGGACACATACCAACATCAGTCCTTCACTGGGGCCTGCTTCTCTCCTCCAGCAAGCCAACCTCACTTAGCACTCATTGGATTTCCAATCCTGAATCAATCATCATCCCAAACTGCCGACGACTGACAGCAATGATGCTGGAATTGAAGAGCTGCTGGCAATCTAATTGGACAGCAACACTTGGAGACTGAATCCTCATTTCCAGAGTGGGGAGTCCTCGAACTTAAGTAGATAATGCCTGATTGGAATTTAATCCTATCAGAGCTCCTGAATTGCCTGTGATGAGATTGGCAACAGCTTTCTGGTAAACTGTGCAATGGCCCCATCATGACTGACATGACTAGCCATTGTGAACGGAGACCTTCTCCTTCACTATTCAGCCCTGTCGAGCCCTGTCAAGCACAACAGTTAGACGCAAGCTGTGTCTGGTCCACACTGTGGTGCTGACTCTCCATGTCAAATTCAAATAGTAACGTATGCATCCATCTTACTGATGCCCCTGCTGGCCAAATTGAAACTGCCAACCACTGGTGAACTCACAATGTCAAAGACATAAGTGTGGAAATAGAATTACTGCCTGGTGTTTTGAAGAAAATGTAAACAATAGATATACACAATCTTTACTTCATTTTTTTCAAATTGTAAGACTCCAAGACATTATGACATTTGCTCAAATTTGACCAAGTGCATTATTGATTAATGCAGTTCTGTTTGTTCCACAAGATTCATTTGGTGTAAGCCACATTCTGTCCTGCGTATCTCCCTGTCTTGCATAACCCCTGGAATATTTATTAATATGCTTCTCATGAATTTCATCAGAGGTTATCCTGGGTGATATCAGTATACAAGTGAAAGCTTATGAAGTGAAAAACATGAAGAGTTGTTTGACTCAAATCCTGTTTTAAGAATCTAGGAAGCTAGTGCAGTCGCATAACACAGTACTGCTGCCTGGATACTAATGTGATGGTATACAAAAGACCCATGGTGCCATGCCATATAAATCTGACAACCAAGCAATTTATTTTCTGATGAGCCCTGAACTGAACTTTCTGCTGTATGACTATAGCCATTTTGAGAACAGTCTGCACGGAATGCAGTAATTTAAGTCTCTGATAATTTTGCAGTTGGCTTATCAAAATATGGAGGTATAGTAGGTCTGCAAAATAACTGCGAGTTAAGTAAGTTTATTTTTGTCTTGAATGGACCTGGTCAGGAAAGTACCAGAATGCTCATGCATTCAACCCATATCATTGAAATGGGTAATGTCCTCTGATCACGCAATAATCTATCAAGTCATCGGAGTAAGTAAAAATAATTTGTGGCACCATTGAGACTAACAAAACAAAATGTAATAATGGCAACTAACATTCATCCTGCTGGGTGGAATCTGATCAAGGCTACGAGGTTGTTTATAATGAAAATCATTTTGGAGCACATCAATCCTGTCAATGAAATGTCACCAGTCAAAGAGCAAGATATATCAGCCAGAACCACCACTAGAAAAGTCCTAGGTATGGAATAAGTTTTTAAGAAGAAACTATTGAGGAGCAATTTATATGGGCTTTAAATGTCATTTTTTTATACACACCTTATTTTGACCTAGGTGAACATGTTTGATCAAATATCCCAGGTTATAGCTTTCCGTATTATACATATGTTTGAATATTGTATGCTGGTGGGAGTAGTTGTAGAGCACATTTCAAAAACATTTTAATCCATTGGTATACATTGGTTTGATGCCAACTGTATAACTGGTCATCTGATGTTAATTTGATATGACAATTCGGGTTTTTGCTTGGCAATTTTAACTTCTGCTTACAGCAAAAATGCACTTCATGTAACACTGACATTTCCAGTGATCTGAAACTTGTTAATTTACATAGGATGTGAAAGGGATAGTGTGCCACAGGTCTAACACCTGTATCCCTTTCACAATTGTAAGTCCCACCAATTTTTCTTATGCACTCTGCAAGGTCACACTATCAAGGCTGCATCATTTGGTCAAATTTATTTCCAAGGTAGTTGTAGTAAAACTCTAAGAAGAAATTAGAACCTCAGTACATGGCTGCCTTTAGCAACTGTTTCAAACCAGTGCTGAATCCTTAAATGTTCTTTTCAATTAAATGCTCTCTCAAAAAGCCTACATAGTCCCCTTATCCTCCTCTATGGCAGTATCAAGCATTAGGTTCAAAAGCCTGTAAAAGTGAATCCTGCCAGGTTTTTACACCATTTTAAAAATGGTGTCTGAAACCCAGATGCAGACATCCTGTCTTATTTCCAGGAGATTCCAATTTTACAAGCATGGGGTCAAAGCATATATTGCACAGGCGAAAATCCAAACCTTGAAGTTAGTTCTCAGTTTGAAAAGATCTGATTTTGGTTTTTGCCAGAGCCTTAACCCACAGTGAGAGTGTCAGGTATTGATAGAGGAGACCCAAAGCTTCTTGAAAGTCAGATAAAATATATTAAATACCATGATTTGTAGCTATTTAAATTCCCAGGCACTTAAACATGAAGGAAGACCGAAATGGAACAACAAGTAGAGATAACAGTATTTTAATTAACAGGCAATCTGGATAACTTGGGGGGAAGAAAAAAACTCACCACCATCTATTCCTGCAGTTTTAGTAGAGTTTAGTGTTTCCCGAAATCTGTTCTTGCAGCTCAGCTGATTATGAATGCTTAGCTGAGTTTCAAAGACTAAAAATGTCACATCTCAGCAAGAAATTTCACATTTTGACAGTATTAAGAGGCTGTAAAAGGGTTCACTATCTTTGATTCTGGTCACTGAATAACAATTTTTAATTGAGAAATTGTTCAATGTGCTTCTTGAATGAGAACTTTTCTTTATCAGATGTGTAGAAGTATCAGCTGTGTTATATTGGTAGCAGTTTTGTTTTAAAACTCCATATGAATGCTGAGTTCTTGCCTTGGGATATACTGGATGAATGGTTACAGAGTAATATGAGATGACATACCAGTATAGTTGGCTTGGGAGCATGTGTGGGTTAGTGGCATTGCATATATGAGGTGACCTGGCGATGAGTGTAGGTTTAATAGCTTTTGATGAAACTGGACCGAATTCTCAGAGAGCTGAGGTGGGTCTTCTAAACAGCCTGACCCAACAGTCTGCCCCCTGCAGCACCACTTCTGAGCATCTTGCAACCCAATTCAATCGTGCCCTCACCTGTCCACAAGATCCCTTGGCCACTGCTTGTCTCCCACAGTAAAGGTCATTGGAGGTAAAGGTAAAGAGGACAGAGTGAATGTGGACAAGTTCAACATATCAGAGCAAAAGGATATATTGATATCATCGATAAACTAAATTTCTCCTATCATTTCTTAAAAGTCCATAAAGTACATATAAACATTGAAGCCACGCAAAGAGTCACACATTGTGTCAACGACATACGAGTAATCTGCAAAAGCAGCTCTTAACTAGGCTACAAGGCTATGGACCAAGTGCTAGAAAATGGGATTAGAGTAGTTAGGTAGTTTTAGATCAGTACAGGCACAATGGGCTGAAGGGCTGTTTTCTACACTGTAGATCTCTATGACTTTCGATTTAAAACAAGAATGATTGATAGATGTACCAACAGGCCTTTCTTAAAGGACCAAGTCCCCCAGTACTTTATATAAGCGAACATGGGCCCTGATGTTCAATATGAGGTGGGAAACTGGAGTCAAAGAGTCAGCACTCCATGGAAGCAACCCCTGCATGCAAGATTTTTGGCAGCTAGCTTCATAAAAAGCATCACCATTATCACTGTGTGTCAGAGGCTGAGGTGCTGCTGCTTCTGTTAAAAGTTCCCACCATTTCCTGCTATGCATTACAGTCCCCCCTCAAAGGCTAATCTAGGAAATCGTCAGTTCTCGCAAGTTCTGCAACTGATCCAGTTAAAAGGCTTTCCGTGTTATGAAAGAAAAGTGTATTCACAAATTTTAATGATAGCGGTATTTATTGGGCCTAGTCATAGAGCATGTAAGTTCTCATTACAGAGGTACAAGTTGTAATGCCTAATGTCTGTTCATTTGGAATAGAAGATAACCTGATTTTCAGTGCTTTTAAGCTAATTTCTATCAATGACAGGAATTAATTTGACCTGGGATCACCAACACCAGCCAACAAAGCTCTAGTAGTTCTTGGGATGAATGTGACATTTCTGTGATGCACGTCTAGAAGGGATGTTGCATTCTTGATTTTTTTTGGTAAAAAATCTGCTCAATTTCATATGTGATAAATATATTGGGCCAAAGACTTCCTGCAGCAATAGAAATTTACATGGAAAGGCAAAAACAAAAGGAAACCAGCTCCTTTTCTCTCAGTTTATCTCCAAATACAATGTTAAGCCATTGATTAATGGTGACAAGTAAGACTACAATACTGCACTGTGAAAGCATGGAATTCGGTTTTGGCAGAAGTGTGTTAGAAATTATGATATGTAAGAACTTTTTTTTATAACTATCAGGTTTTCTAAATAGATTATTGCTGGGCTGAAACAATACTCACATGTCATAATGATTAGCTTGGAAATGACCTTCATATAGTTTAGACATCTGAATTCTATTCTAGTGTTACCGACATGTTTTCAGCTGTGCCAGAAGTTTGAACAGGTCTATGTTTCCTTTAGAACTTCAAAACGAAGACATTTATCATGGAGATTTATCATGGGGCAGACATCCAGATGGTCTGGGTATTTCAGCTGCTGGTCTGGCATGGGTCTGATTGGACACATGTCATTGCCCACTTAGAATCTAATACATCAGCAATTCTAGGGAACTGCTTGATTTTCTTTGAGTAATGTAGAAATATTAATGTCCTGGCAGATGTGGAATAGCTTGTCATTTTAAAGGAAAACCAAGCCATACCCAATTACCCTTAATTATGTTATAATTAGGGTATGATTTGTGTGATAAAAACTGCTGGCTCAGAGAAATATTTATTCTGATAAATCACGTTTAATGAATGTTAAAATAAAAGCTTTACAGAATGTAAAATAAATGTTAAAAAGAGGAACATCGGAGGAATGCTGTAAGATGAGACTTGCGCCTAATGTCATAGCAAAAGCGATAATACGTCTGATTTTGATAATTAAGTTGTCAACTGAAAATTAATTTTTGTTAATTAGTGTTAAACAACATGCATGGCTATGCCTGTCATGGAGTTTGTACATTTTAGTTTTGTATGTAAGATCCAACATCTGTCATCATCCTAATAAATAAGGACAACTCATTTCTATTTCAGGATTTGATTGGATGATCAGTTTTGACATGCAATGTCACTACAAGATGATACAGTTCACTGAATCCAATTTTGACTGTTGATTTCAGGATACTGTGATTTCATTGTTTAATATCTTTGATTTTCATGGAGCTGCTATGCCAATTAAACTAGTATAAAAGCTAATGTTTAACCTTTGCACTGATAACTACTAGTAATCATTACAAACCAAAAGTTTATTCCACAAGATAGTTAAAACTTGACAAATAATTTGTGTTTTGACTTTCTTGAGATAAATGAATATTCGGAGCAGCTTAAAAAGATGTCAGTCTGGAATTGCGAATTAAGAATGTGAGATGGTTTTTGCTTTGTATAAACACAAACTGTGAAGTGTAATTTTGGTGTGGAATCTTGTGACTCACAATTAACGTTGCACAGGACTTATTCTAATGTCACTGGCTCCTGCTGCATATGCCTTATGCGACTTACTGTAACTTGAAAATCGACTTATTGGGAATTTCTAAAGCTGATAGTCAAGATAATATAACTATGCAGTACAAGGGAGGCCATTTGGCCTATTATGTCTGTGCTGGTATTTTGAGAGATTGTCCAACTATTTCTATTTGTTTAATCCCTCCCAATATTTCTGCAAATGTTTCATTTCTTAGTTTATACCCTTTGTTTTTAAAGTTGCCATTGAACATCTTTCCACACAATTTCCAGGCCGTGCACCCCAGGCATATTAAAAATTAATTCACAGTAATCCACTTTAGCTAAGTCTGTTCCATTTATTTTTAGGATTGTGTGATAACGGAAAAATACTTTATTCATAAAACTTTTAAAAGCGCTGCACGAGCGAGTTGAAATTTGACATTACATTAAGTACAATATCGTTCAATTTCTTTCAATGCAGTATGTAACACCCTGAGATGCCTTACAGATATTTACAATTACAGAGTCGGGAACTGGTGCCACCTACACAGGTCATTGCAGAGCATGAGCAGATTTTGATTAAGTGGGTTGATGAGACCACCATCAGGAAGTAGCTTCACACTACAGTACAACTACAAATGGTTAAAATCGTTTAATTGATCCATTGACTTGCCTGGACCAGGTAGTTCCGAGTCTTAATTCTAGTCATTTCAATGTTAGTAGAGAGCCAGTGAAACAGTTTGCTCTGTGCTAACAATAAATCATAATGCGCATTTGGATTCTATAGAATAACGTGCTTTTTGCACGTCTGGACTCATTCAAACAGAAAACTAACCCCCATTACCCCAGTTGGAGTGTGATATGCATAACCAATTGTGTTGTCTTTAGTTGGCCAATTTGCTACAGAATGAATATTAAATTTATCTTTAAGTTCAGTGACTATTTCCAAATTTTGGTTACATTTGATGAAAAAGTCTCAACATTGCACATTATACAAACTGTGTTATCTCTCTTGTGACATTGCAGCACTTTTACATTGCCTTCATTTCTCAACTAGAAAATACGGTCATGCAGTTAAGTACATAATATACTGTGAGCCCTGCATCATGTACTACTATAATTAGCTTTGTCAGGTTCTAGCCTTACAACCTTTATGCAGATAATATGATAATATGTCTTCATAACCAGATGACCTTACATGCACAATATTTCTCTCCTTATGAAGATTGCATGTCAATAAAGTAATTGACTCACAGATGCAGTGCCAAGTGAAGATGCATGATTGGACTTTCAGAGCAGTGATGTACAACCATTATTATTCTCTGTGTCATATATCTGCATGCTGGCTTCTGATGGTCATACGACAGCAAGGCTGGGGGTTATGTATAGAGAGGAGGGAATGATATCTTCCAGTCAGACGATGCATCCCTCTGAGTGATCTTCCTTTTCCATCAATGTGACACTAGATTTTGAGCTAACAGTTATTGGTGTTGATAGGCACACCCCATGCAGTGAGCCAAACATGGTTGTTTTGATCCCTTGTTCTTTTATTTCCATCTCTTTTCCCTGTTTTCTGTCACTATGTCATGTTAAATCATTGTTTTGTGGCAGAAGCAAGACCCTCAGGTATTGTGGTTTAAAGCTTCCAGAGGCATTATAAAATGAATATAATAATTCAAACCGGAAAATAGCACAGACCACTTATCAGGCTGGAAAACATCTAATAAGTGTTGTTAGTGGTTTCTGTTGGGTACAAAACCAGGCGTTTGTCCTCCAGTCATGCAGGTGTGGATTATGGTTTCTGAGAGTCCCATTACAGCAACCTTGGCAGATTACTATTGATGTCTGTCACTTCATGGCTGTCAAGCTGCTTATCTGAGATGTTTTCAAAGAAGCGGAGTGTGCTGGGTACATGTTACACTGTTGTGCAGAGGGGGAAAAAAATCTATAGTATGTAGACATTTCAGTGAAGCAGTTGATATAAATTTTGTTGCCCTTAGAGGGTTTAGTTAATGTGTGTGTCAAATTAATGGTTTTACTGAAGGAGCCCATTTTGAATGAGGTATGTTTAGAAATGTAACAAAAAGCGGTGCTGAAATTTATATCCTCAGGTTCAGAATAATTAACATGCATTGCCAAGCAAATTGAAAAAAGAATAAATATTAGAGTTTTGGATCTTCTACTTGCAAGGTACAGCAGCATTAGTGTTTGCTGGTGCACTCATTATTAATGCCCAGTAGACATAATATTTTTACTTTGCAATGATACATGCTTGGAGAAAATTAATTTAATGCTGCTTGAAATGATTAGGATGAAGTGAAGTGCATGAATTTACTCTTAATTTAGTTATTTTCTCATCAGGTATTGACATTTTAATATATTATTTTGCTATTATTATTATGTTGTTAGCACAATGTCATATATAAAGTTTTTAATGCATCCAGCTATCAGCTGACTAAAATATGACTTCAAGTGCAGTCCTTGCTTTGGAAAAAAAAAGGTCCCATTTGGATCTGAGCACAAAATCTAGCCTGACCTTTCATTGTAGTAATAAGGAAAGGCCAAATTTTCAAATTTTTCCATATTTAAGTATTTAGACTATGATTCCATTTGTCTGGTTGAGTGAATGTAAAAGATCGATGCCCTACTTTGGAAATGAGCAAGGAACATGCCTGATGTACTGACTAATACACATCTCTCAAACAAAACTTCCAAAAGGAAGACCAATTAAGAGGCACAGTCGTTCATTTCCAAGATTTTGCTGTGTATAAATTGGTTCCAATCTTTGCCCACGATAACAACAGTCAACTAATTGCACTTCGGTGTTGCTTGATAGGATGCCAAGTATTTTAGGATGCTCTGAAAGCTTAATAAGTTGCAAATTCATTACTTGTTTAACTAAGCTAATTATTCTGAATATTGAGGTTCCCTGGCTGGTTACAGATAATAATGAGATTTTAACCATTCTTAGGAGTGGGAGGTGGTGGTGTGCAGGTATTGTCAGTAGACTAATAATCCATCAAACCAGATGAATGCTCCGAGGACAAGGGGTTGAATCCTACCACAGCCAAAGGTGAAAGTTGAATTTAATTAATCGATCTGGAATTAATGGTGACCATGATTGACAATGTCCATTGTTGTCAAACCTTTCCTCGAGGCAAGAACTCTTCAATGTACTTTGAAATGTGCTAACAAGCTGATCAGTTATAACTAACCATGACAAAGCCTGATTAAAGCAATGAAACTGATAGACAGCCCGCTATCAATTTCTGGTCAAGGGCAGGCACACCCTATCAACCCTGCAAAGTCCTCCTTACTGTCCAAGTTGAGAGAGGTGCCCAATAGACATTGTCAAACAATAATCCAACAATGTCAGTATGGTCAGTTTTTTGTAGGAGTGACAATGTTGCAGCCTTGATCATCACCGTTCTTTAATATATCCTGCCTCACCAGCAGAGATAGCAACAAAGTGGTATAGTCAGGAGGAAGTCAATATTGCATAAAATCCTGTGGAACCAGATCAAACATGATAAAGCACCACTGGTTGGTTGCCATATCTGCATTATAGTCTCCACCCGTCAGGATGATGAATCCATTCTCCGTGTTGAACATCACTTGGTGGAAGTCCTGAGGGTGGTGAGGATACAGAATGTAACTCTGCATGGGTTGTTCAATGTCCACCAGCAACAGTGGATCAACAACATCTCTACTGCTCAAGCTGGCTGAGTACTAATGGCCATAGCTGCTAGACTGGGCCTAAGGCAGGTAATGTGGGAAAAAAACTACTTGACCTATGTCCTTACTCATTTAACAGTGTCAGATGCATCTGTTAATGATAGTATGGTAGAAGCAACTACTGCATAGCCCTTGTGAGAATCAAGCCCCACCTTCACACTGAAGATACCCTCTATTGTGTTGTGTGGCACTACCAACAGTTGAATGGGATAGATTTCAAACAGGTCCAACAATTTAAGACTAGACGCCCATAAGGCACTATGGGCCATTAGCAGATGTAGAATCATATTCCAATACAAACTACAACCTTGTGGCCTGGCATATCCTCCACTCCACCATTACCATTAAGCCAGGCCATAAACTGTGGTTCAATGAACAGCACAGGAGAGTATACCAGGAGCAGCACCAGGTGTACCTAAAAATGATGAGTCAGTCTGGTGAAGCAACATCACAGTGACTCTTCTCTTCAACAAGTGACCGAACTAAGCAATTCCACAACAAACGGATCAGATGTAAGCTGTACAGTGCTATCACACCCACAAGTGAATAGTAAAGGACAATTAAGAAATTCACTGGGGATGAGGCTCCACAAACAACCCATCCTTAATAATAGGGGAGCCCAGCACATCAGTATAAAGGGTAAGGCTGATGCATTCGCAAGAATCTTCTGCCAGAAGAGACAAGTGGATGAGCTTCTTCAGCTTCCCCCTGAGATTGCCAGATTCACAGAAGCCCCTCTTCATCCATTTCAATGCATTCTACGTGATATCAAGAAACAGTTGAAGGCTCTAGACAATGAAAAGTTTATGGGCCCTGACAACATTCTGGAAATAGCACCAAACACTGGTGCTCCAGAACGGTAGATGAAACCTTTCCAATAGAGTTACCAGGTCAGAAGCAAGGAAAGGCACAATGACTAGCTCACCACCTGATTCCTCAAAGCATTTTCAACATCTGCAGCCCTCAAGTCAGGAGTGTGATTGACTACTGCCCTCTTGACTGAGGTTAAGCTGTAATAACACTCAAGAAGGTTGATGCCATCTAGGACAAAGCAGCACATTTAAGACTTTCAACATTCACTCTCTCCATCACCAAAGGAGCACAACAGAAAACATCTCTGGACAGCACCTTCCAAATCCTCAACGTCTCCCACTGAGGAGGATGAGGAAAGCAAATAAAAAGGATCACGACCACCTGCAAATTCCCTCTCAGCCCCACATCATCCTGACTTAGAATTACATCACCTTCTTTCACTGTCATTAGGTCAACATCCTAGAACTCCCTCCCTAATAGCATTGTGAATGTATCTACACCACGTGGATGGTAGCAGTTTAAGATAGTAATACTCCAGCTCCTCTTTGAGGGCAATTAGAGATGGGCAGTAAATGCTGATGTAGCCAATTGATGCTTGAAATAACTCCACAGAGGCCAGTATTCCATCACCAACTCATCCTTTGCTTACCTGTGCATAGTACTTGACACTGGTCCAACTTCCTCAGAGCCAGCTCTCAGCATGAACAGAACCTCTGACACTCCTGTTTATTTCTGTCAGCCAGGGCTCCCTGATTGGACCAGGTTAACAGCCCCAATCCGGGAACTCATATTCTATGAGATTCACCTGGCTCAACCTATTACAATCACGAGAATGCCCACATCCTGTGGATAGACTAAAAGTCACAAGGTCAAAGTTTCATTTTAAATGAATATCTCACCTGAGAAGAGAAAATTCATCTTGCCTGCTGCAACTCACAAACAGTACATTTCACTTCTTTTAAATAAATTAAGACCATACCTCCTGATGTATGAAACAGTGGTTCTTGAAGAATCATTCTTTGAGCTA
The DNA here is from genome assembly GCA_024137785.1 of Ginglymostoma cirratum. NCBI lineage: Eukaryota > Metazoa > Chordata > Chondrichthyes > Orectolobiformes > Ginglymostomatidae > Ginglymostoma > Ginglymostoma cirratum. Next base: position 12,775,741 of record JAHRHZ010000070.1, read on the forward strand.
TGCTAAGCTCCATCCAATCTTCTTCTGAGTGGAAGACCAATTAGTTGAATTCTACCATGATTTGCTGATAGTTGGACAAATATCTTCTCTACCTTTTGTTAGTAATAATTAGTAATGCCTAAGAGTCAATGTAAGCTGTACATGGTTACTGAGATGTAATAAATTACATTTTGTTCGCTAAAACAAGAGCACTGACACTTCCTAACACTCACCACAGACCACTAAATAACCCCTTAAATTAGCAGAGAAAGGATGATTAGTGGTAGCACTCGACCTCAATCAAAATCATTTCTTGCCAAGGCATCACATCATGTAACATGGTGAGCAGCAGTGTAGATTTTGTTTATCTTTAAGGTATTGCAACATTCTGGGAGTAGTCTTATGTAAAGTCCAGAATGAACTTTCTGCAAAGAATGCAGAATAACCTGAAGAAAACATGTTTTATTTGAGAGCATTGCTGTTTTGAGAAAGGCTCAGCTGATCAGTCAGCAGCTAAACAGAAATTCATCAGCAAATGGTCAAGGAAGCTGCAACAGCCAGAACTGGAGGGAAGAATATGCATTGAAGCCTGTGTGAGGAACAAACAGTCACACATTGGACAGAAGGAACAAGCCTGGGTCTGAACTTGGCCACAAAGCAAATGGATCTCAGGGTCTTCATCAATAGGTTAGATCCCAAGGGAAAAGGGTAAAACCTTACACAATGGTGCAAAATGTAGAGTGTTCTATTTTGTTGGGAAACTTCTGGAGAAGAAGCAAAAAAAGGTGGAAATCCTCCAAATTGTTTCCTGAAACTAGGAAGGTTAAAGTAATATTTCAGAGAAAAAGTATTTTAAGAATTTACAAACTTTGCAATGCTTGTAATAATTTTGGAAGCTTATGGGACATTATCAGTATAGTACAGAAATTTAAAATTTTAAAATATTTTAAGGCTGTATTAGAACAATTTGATACAGTGCAACAGCGATAGAGAATTATCAAAGACTGGTAAATGAAGGAAAATGTTCAAAGACTTGAGCAAGCTACACAGTATTTAAAATAAAACAATTCCTGAGCAGCAAAAAGCTTATAGAGCATTGGATTTAAATTGGAACTATACAGATTAAAAATACTTTCAAAAGCAAAAGATTGACCCACATATAATATATCAAACTTCCTTTTAGATTTAAAGAGATTGTTCTTATAGAACACAAGACTGGGCTTCATGGAAAAAAAAGTTCCTAAAGTACAGAATTTCTTTAAAGCTAAATGCCAAATCAGAAGCAGAACAAGTTAATACACCACTTTATTCAAAAGGTCCTGTAGCTTATAATGTTATAAATTAGAAGGAGATAAAAGCAGAGATGTCACTTCTGATGGCATTATAAAAGTTTTTGACAATTGTTGTAACTTAAGAGTAGATGGAACTCTCAAATGGACAAGATTTAACAGAAGAGTTCAATTTCCAAGAGATTTCATAGACAATGTCATTAAATAACTCTGCACATTAGTTGAAACCTTGGAATATGGAGACTTTCAGCCAGAATTCATAAGAGACAAGATTATTGTAGGAATTGTTTGATGCATCTGTTTCAGATCTGTTTGAGTGCAAAGAAGACCTAACTTTGTTTTAAGTTATTCAAATCAAGTTGAAAGCAGAGACCAGGACAAAATATGTTTCACTGCTTCACAACAACGTGGTTAACTCTCAGCTACCCTCTGGGCAATTATGGATTGGTAATAATTACTCACCTAACTAGTGTTGCTCTCATCCCATGAATGGATTTTTAAAAAATGAGTGAAAGACTAAATAGTTGCGTCCAAGAAAATGTTTCGACCAGGAGACTCACTGATATTGCAGCCCAAGCAAAGAGCTTGCTGATAGAGTGAGGTGGTATAAGCTGGGAGGCTTGTGAGGGAAAGAATGACTGACATGAGTCATTTTGGCCAAATTACTCCTTTTTTCTATCCTGTAAATTGAACGTAATTCCCTAAAAAGAAGAACCAGTTCAAGAATTGCATTACTAAGGAGAAAAATGGGCAAATGGGAGCTTAAAAAGGCAGGAAAATGTGGGACCAAAGTGTTGAACCTACGAAAAGAGCTAACATGCATCTGCTCACTTTGCATCACATTCACCTGACAGTAAAAGAAGACTGGTTAATTTGCACCAAAGACATTGAAATTTTATAAGACCAACATTGCAAACAGTTCAATAACTTTTCTTTCCCAGTACATTTTGAGCATTAATTTACCCTGATATTATTTATTCTTTACTGTATATTCTAAAAAATTAAGCAATGAAAGACTTTACAGTTTGTAGTGTATTTAAATATTTTGTTTGCATTGATTATCACAGTTTGTGAATTTCTGATTATGGTTATTTATAAGATTTTCTCCTTTAGCATTTTGCATACAGAATTTTTGAGAGTGCGGCTTATTTTTCCAGTTAAGTTCACATTTAAATATCAGGTTGCATGAAACTGGGTGTTGATAAATACATTTTATGATTGTATGATTATAATCTGGCCGAAATAATCATATCCATATGCTTGATTAGCTTTTGAACACAAACAGCAACTGTCTGAATCCAAATATTACGTACACCTTAATTGTTCTGCTTGATCTAGAGTTTATTACAAATGCTTTACATCGGAGATAATGTGATTTAAATTTGGTTGCAGTAGTGATATGAATAAAACCAGACTGCATTCATTTACAAAATCATGAATTGGCTGAGTTAAGCAGCATTTATGAATGAATCATATTGCAAGGGCAGCCATTGTCAACCCCAGGAATTTATTTCACATTTAGCACAATTCATAAATGTTAACCATTACAATTATATTGGTAAATAACTTACATTTGTGCTTTGAACCTTATGTGGCTGAAATTTCAGAAAGTAAAATAATTAGAAATGTGATCATAAGTATTCTGGTAACATTTCTAAGCGGGAAATCAACCCACAGTGGTATGTAGTCAAACACGTTTGACTGCTAGTTACAGACCACATATGGTTGGATTTCTTACTGGGTCCCAAATATAGATGCATGAAAGACAAAGTTCACCAGCAGTTGTCATGTTCCCCAGTAATCCTATCTTTTTCCATTGGTTTTCAATTGGTATTGACACCTTGCTCATCATTCCTGCAGCTGAGGGGATCAGCACTTCAGAACATTTCTGGATTTGGTGTCCCTGGTAGGGTACTTCCTAGTGCTAAAAGTGAAACAGTTAACATCTGTTACAATCATATGCAATAGAGTAATTATATAAATGTCATTAGATGTGTGCTATTAGAGGAAATTAAACTCTTACCTTTTTTAATATAGTTGCTTAATTATACCGTACATCAATGGCCACAAGTTAACTGGTTGAAGTCAAGCAAAATAGGTAGAATCAGATGTCTCTTCCCTTCTGGAATACAACGTTCTTACAATACCCACCAATTAGCCTGTTTTTGTAATGACCTGTACCAGCAGATCTGACAGCACCTAGCTGGGAAACCAGAGCTGGGTTACCAAGTTGTTTATTTTTTAATGGTTTGATCCAAAGCTTAGGTGGGCTCTGATGTTTTATAGTTTTGCAAGGCCATTAGTAGTTGAAAGTCATAAACCTGTCACTTAATACTTTTAGACCCACGCCTTGTCTTTGAAGTATGCACTGGCAAGGTCATAGGTTTATGAATTCAAGGCTAGAATTTTACTGTATTCTATGTCATTTTTGGCTGCAGTACTGTAAATCCAGTCAAACGTTTAAGACTGTTCTCCCTTCTCACAAGACAGACGTAGTACTCGTATCACACTGGTGCCAAGTTATTACATTCTTTATCTCTGTGGTTAACAGTGCTTTCGATGCTTGTGTTTCGCTGTTGTATTAGTAACATATAGTTATGGGGCCAAGTTGAACTTGCAGATGTGTGTTGCGAATTTACTGAAAATGGCTTACTTCTCACATTTTGGAACAATACTGAAAATCAAACTCTTTCTTTAGCAGGATAAACTGTTCCATTAGGTAATTCATATCACAAAGTTACAAATTCACAAATGCACATCAGTCGCAAGTGTTATGGTGCATTAATCTGGATGGCCTGAAGTGAGCGAGAAAATCTCTTGTAGGAAGAGAAATTTCATAACTTGCTTGTCATTCTGGTTGGAAAAAAACTGCATGAGAAACTATACTTTGACCTTGTTAAAAGCTCTAGCAGTAAACTGGACTTCTGATTACTTCCAATGTATCCTTTGTAAACTAGGGATTTAATTCTTATACTAATATTTGAAACTAAATTCCTACTGTTGGGTCAGTGAACGCTGTCAAAATCCTGCAACACCAATTTCCTTTCTAAATATTTGACCTGGTGAGGAATAACAGTTAATAATTCTCAATTAAATAGAGTAAGATAAAATGAAAATCTTTGAGCAAAAAAGTTAGTTTTGTGTGTGTGTGTTGCGTGCACGCGCATGCGTGCAGTTTTTCCCCACTGTGCTGGAGGTCAAGAGTCAAAACTGATACTAGACCATCGACATGAAGTTAAAAGGATTTGAACCAGATGTTAAACTTGACACAGGAACATCTGTTTCAATACTGGCAGACAACTTTCCATGGAAGTATGTGTGTCCCAGAGCAGGTAACATAAAACTCCAAGGTCCAGGAGGTACAGACTTTAAGGTGCATGGACAAATCTCCATGAAACATAGTCACAGAGGAAAAAAAAATACATAAATTAAATATTATATTTAACAGAATAATATCTGATAATGGAGCCCAGTTTAACTCCAGAGAATTTAAGTAATTTGCTGAAAAGTATAAGTACAACATTTCTAAAGTTTTAGAGTAGATTTGGAGCTCGGGTTGTGGATATTGTGGTTGGTTGGCTCGCTGAGCTGGTTCGTTGTTCCGCAGACGTTCCATTACCCTGCTGGGTAACATCATCATCAGCGCAGCCTCCAATGAAGCACCGTTGTGTTTTACAGCCTGGTTTTTAAACTCTGGAGTCTGTTGAGCTGGATAGAGGATATCCATGTGGATAGAGGATATGGAGAACCACCAGATCGATTGGGACAACACCAAGATCCTGGGACAAGCAAAGCAGAGACAGGCACGGGAATTCCTAGAAGCCTGGTACTCCACGAAGAAAGGCATCAACAAACACGTAGAACTCGAGCCCCAATACACTCCACTGGGAAGGAAAACCAGAAGTGAGGTAATCCAGCTCAACAGACTCCAGAGTTTAAAAACCAGGCTGGAAAACACAACGGTGCTTCATCGGAGGCTGCGCTAATGATGATGTTACCCAGCAGGGTAGTGGAACGTCTGCGGATCAACGAACCAGCTTGGTGAGCCAACCAACCACAAGTACAACATCATCATCACATCATATTATATCTGAAGAGAACACAGTTTTATGGAAAGGCGTGTCCAGTCAGTCAAGAGGGCTGTTATTAAATGCCAGGAGACAAAGGAAGATTCCAAATATTGCCTCATTGTCACTCCACTCAATACCTCTTAAAGTTGACATGAAATCATCTACAGGGAAATTGAATGGAAAGAAGATATTAGACAACTTGGCCAAGTAAGATACTCCCTTCGAGTGACTGGGAAAAGACAAAAGCTCATTGTTGCCCAGATAGAAGGAAGGTATCATTTCAACAAGCAAATCAAATCATTACCTGAGCTGTTGAAATGATGGACTATACATGTACAGGATCCAATCATGAAAACCTGGGAACCATCATAACTTGTTAATGAAGCTGGGATTCCCAAGGTCAGTAATGGGACTGAAACAGATGAGCAAATAGAAGAAACAGAGCTCATATATCACTATTGTCTGAAGTGGAAAAGCAGAAAAGATCTAAATGTTGCATCAATGTCATGAACCAATGCCACAGTATCAACAAGTGATGCCACAACACCACCACCAGCGAGTGACACAATATTAGCAACATTAAAGATAACTTCTATGTCACCAGGAGCATCTCTCACAGCAAAGCTGGAGAAGTGTGTCAGTTCCACCCCAACTACCCAGAGAACAATGAATGCCTAATGTACAAGGTGAAGGCACAACATCCTACTATTAAAGTAATACTGTGAATAACGGTTTTTAATAATTAAGCAGAAAGGACTCCTAATAGGGTTGGTTTATAAAATTCAATTGTTAATCTCTAGTTTAGAAAACGTTCATGACTGGAACATTCAATTAATATGGAGGGATTATTTTATATAAAGGAAGACGGACATATATAGTTCCAAAACAATAACAGGAATTGCTGGAAACTCTGCAGGTCTGGCAGCAGCTGTGAGAGAAAAACTCATTTAATGTTTCAAGCCTGGTGACTTTTCACCAGAAAGTAAAGCAGCTGTGAAAGGACTGTATTTATTGCTGATGATGGTGCTAAGACTTGTTAGTAGGGGAAGGGGTGGGTAGAAGAAGTGGGCAGCAGTGTAGCTCAGAGGTTGGCACTGCTGCCTCACAGCACCGGGGACAGAATTCGATTTCACCCTTGGGTGACTGTCTGTGTGGAGTTTGTGCATTATCCCTGTGCCTGTGTGAGTTTCCTCAGAGTGCTCCGGTTTCCTTCCACTGTCCAGAGATGCGCAGCTTCTGTGGATTGGCCATGGGAAATGCAGGGTTACCAGTACAGGGTGGGAGGGGGTGTATGTTTGGGTAGGATACTTTTTGGAGGCTCAGTATGGATTTGATGAGCTGAATGGCCTGCTTCCATGCTATAAAGATTCTATGATCCTATGAATGAATAGAATATGTGGAGACCGCGCTGAGAGAGGAGATAAGGAGGCAATCAAAGGGATTGCTGCTGATAAGTCGAGAGGGTGATAATGGTGAGTAGGGTGTCAGAGAGAAGTGTGAATGGTTGAAAATGCATTGGATGCTGGGAGCAACCCATACAAAAACCAGGGGTGTCAAGGTAAGTAACAAACATCAAGGAGGGTGTTCACATTCCGGTGTCTGCAGTTCTTGTTTCATGTTATATAGTTCTGTTGGTTATGAAGACCTTCAAACTAGTTAGTCTGTGAATGTGGGTCCAAAGATGCTGTTTGTTCTGCATTGAGTTGCCATGCATTGGCCTATCACATGGAGAGCTACAAGAAATACACCCAATGAAGCTCTAGCGATTGAGTCTAAAGTGTGATTATTTCTAACTGTAGGCAACTAGAAGACATAACAATCTTTTGGGTGCAATGATGGCAGTTTGGCTCAGGAGGTCTAGGCTTTAGAACTGAGTTGTGTAAACTGTAGGTGGGCTTCTCCTTCCTTCCTCTCAATTTCAAATGTGTTTAATTTGGGACTCTGTTTGCAGGTCTTTCTGTGGAAAAAGATCTCAACTTCAGTGTCTCAGAACTGACCTGATGTCTGCACTTTCCGTATTTCAGTTCGGGGCCCCACAATCAGACATGATTTATTTGTTACTGTTACATTTTGGACAGTATTTTTGTGATTTGTTTAGATTTCTGTCAAACCAGCGACATTTTCTTGGCTTTAGAAAGGTCTTTGAAAATGGTGTGTGTATGAAGTACAGAGCAGCAGGTATATTTTGGAATAACTTTATAATTGTAAAGATGATGGATAGAATAAAACTTTATTCTCAAATGTAGAGTATCAATTAACAATATACCAAGCTGCCTCAAAAGTAAATACAGATGCATGGTTTGGTGAATGAAACTATTCATACTGATTACTATATACAGGATGTCACACCAGTAGCCAAGCATTACAGGAGTTCTTTTGCAAGTTCAAATGACCCATAACTTACCTGTGACAAGGTTATGAAGTCTTTCTCACAAGTTAAATAATCTTTTTAATTCACCCAAATCAGTGGTATATTATTTAAAGAGGTGTTTAATGTAAAATGTACTGAATTTAGCCTATGGCCCACACCATATGTGTGTTTGTAGTTGTCCAATTAACCCCATCCATGCTCAATTCCTGACTGTGTCTGGATCTTTTTACTGATGGCTGCATGAATAAATCAATGACAAACTATTTGGGAGAAGTTGATAGTTTGTCTGCTACTTTGTTGCATCTTCCCTTACAACTATGGCCTGGGTCTTCCTTGAACCACGCATTTGACACAGCAACAACATTGTGGTTGGATCTTCTGATCAAGATCTGAAATCCTCTTTCTGATTCTGGCCAGACAAAAAAAAATGCACTTAGGATAGAGGAGTTAACAGTGAGAAGGGTGAATGGTCAAGGTCTCTTCCCCAGGGTAGGGGAGTCTAAAACGAGAGGGCTTAGGTTTAATGTGAGAGGGGAAGGATTTAAAAGGGACCTAAGGGGCAACTTTTTCATGCAGTGTGTGTATGGAATGAGCTGCTGGAGGAAGTGGTGGAGGCTGGTACAAAGGCATCTCGATGGGTATATGAATAGGAAGGGCTTAGAGGCATGTGGGCCAAATTCTGGCCAATGGGACTAGACTAAATTAGGATATCTGGTCAGCACAGACAAATTGAACCAAAGGGCCTGTTTCCATGCTGTACATCTCTATGACTCTATAACTTCCAGGCCAGGGCTTTCCCAGGTGAAACAGACTGGCACAGTCTAAGAATCTGCATAACCAGTGGCGAGGGTAAATCAGTGTAGAAACCACACCCCTTTTTATGACAGTTATTGCCTTATTCTACAATTCGAAGCTTCTGAAACAACTTTTACCTTTTCTCAGCAGCTGTGAATGTGAAAGGTGAGTAAAGGATTGGGGGGGGGGGGGTGCAGGTGGGTGAGGAGGATAGGATACTAGGCTGGTGAGGGTGTTTGGGGCCAGGTGGGTAAGAGATTAGTGAAAACAACAAATGCTGGAGATCAAAGCAGGTCAGACAGCAGTCATGGAAAGAGAGCAAGCTAATGTTTTGAGTCCAGATGACTCTTCATCAGAGCACAATTAATAACAGTAAATAGCTCCAGCAATAACCAAATGTGACACCCTGTTTGTAGCAAGCTCACGAAACATTTTTTGAGCGGGTTTGCTTGCTTTTATTGAGGGTCAAAACCTGAAGAAATCATGTATTCAGAAAAAGAGAGAGTATGCAAATAAAAATTGTTTTGCATTGGAAAGTGAAGTGTTCCATAAGGCAAAAGTGGAAATCACTGTCATATATGGTTGCAGAGACATGAATTTTATCTAAAAAACAAGTTGAAAAGCATGCTCATTAGTGCAAAGCCCTCCACTAAACTGGCTTAATTAAATGTTATTTGCATTATACAGTTCTTCCTTGGGACTTCTTCCCTGACTGGTGATTGCCCCTCAACTCCAAAGCTGAGGAAAGGAAATATTTTTATTAAGAGTTTCCAACTCACTTTCCGATCCACATCTAACAACCTCCTCTGAAAATTATTCTTAGAATTTGACAGCTGTGAAAAAATCCACAACATTAAAAAAAAGTAAACTCATCCAATCTACTAATGTTAAAACATATCCAGTCTCTGGATCTGGATCCAGGTTGCCACCAAAAACTAATCAGTTCGTGGGCCCAAGGTAATGATTCCAGGCAGTACTGGATAAGTCAGATCCCAGCCTGAAATCTGGATTGATGGGCCATATTTTAGTTTGTTAATTTAATTGGGTGGTCTTACACTGAAATAAAGAGATAAAATGCTGCTCATTGGTTCTAACAAAGAAACAGACTTTTATTACACAAAAAAGAACAAATCAAGTTACTCCTATCTAAAACACAATTTGAAAAACTCACAACATGACAAAGCAAATTATCACCCATCCTAACACCATCACTTCAAAGAACTCAAGTATGAGAGAGAGTTCTCTCCTCTATCACATCTATAGGAATAATTTTACTGTTTCTTTCAGTTCCGGGCCTTGAGAACTTGATGTCTTCTTCCTTGATTATTCATACAAATGAGCTTAAATCTTCATAGCTTCAAATAACCCTTTTAAGTATTCTTATAGAACACTTCTTGTCTGGATTTCTCAAACTAAAACCCTTACACTGAGGTAACCTATAACACGTTAAGAACCTTTAGGTTAGCTCAGTTGACCGGATGGCTGATTTGCAACGCGGAGTAATGCCAACAGCATGGATTCAATTCCTGAACCAGCTGATATTACCAAAAAGGCCTCTCCTTCTCGCCTCACCTGAGGTGTGGGGATTCTCAGGTAAAACCACCAGCAGTCACCTCTTTCTAATGAGAGAGCAACTCTAAGGTCCGGTAAGACTAATCTTAATTTTTTTAAATGATGTGGAGGTGCTGGCGTTGGACTGGGGTGGACAAGGTCAGAGGTCACACAACGTCAGGTTATAGACCAACAGGTTTATTTGAAATCACAGGCTTTCGGAGCGCTGTTCCTTCTTCACTTGATGAAGGAGCTGTGCTATGAAAGCTTGTGATTTCAAATAAACCTGCTGGACTATAAGCTGGTGTTGTGTGACTTCTGACCTAATTTTTTAAAAAGTTATGAGATTGGGATGGCAAATTCTACATAATAGATGCAGATTTCTGGTTGATAAATTGGTATAGTTATACATTTTCCAGATCATTATAAAAGCCGATTTTTGGAACTATTACTAACCTTGGCGCTAGATTGGAATTAATCGTGATTGTGGGTGATTATCATTTTTAGATTTGTATAGAATATAAGAGATTACACCAACGTGATCATTTCGTTGCCCCTAAGCAGTAATATGTGCAGTGTCAATTTTTTGGATTAAATAGTGGAATAAATTTAATAACCACCCCATAATGGAAACATTGTTGAGCTCAGTAAGATGAAAGAGCTCCAAATGGATCATTATTTGATGGTGATGAACTATTACTGAACTGCTGTTAGTAATTACAAATGTAGTCCAGTTCTGTCCAATGCCAGAAAGAGTAGGACATATTTCAGTTCATACTGCACAGCGTTTCACCATATATAGTGACTTTCATTAGGGGGTTTAAATATTTGTAACCCAGTATTCATTCCATGTGGTGCCTTTGAGTTCTGGTTATTTAAGAAGGCCAAAACAAAGTTTGTCAGGTCATGAAAATCTTTTTGGGGAAAAAAAAGAGTCCTGGAACAGGAGATGGACAATGTTCAAATATTATTTTGGCTTAAATATTGCTACGTGTTTGTAACTAGAAAAGAATGTTGCAAATATTATTTATATTAAAAGCAGAATTGGGTAATGCGTTCATGATGTTATGGCTCAGCTCTGCATGTGGAGCCTTGACTACCTAGTCTTGTTATTGAATAGGAGTGCTTTTCATTTATTTTCTTAAACCCCCTCAAATATAGTTGGCATCTCCAGCTCTGGTAACATTCCATGGACACCATGGTAAATCATTCAGCTTCCATTCTTCATGGGTGATCCCGAACATCAGATTAATGAATTTAGGCGCTATTGACATGTGGTTTGATCCTTGCCAGACACATGCATGATCTAACAAGATTGCGGTCGGAGATGGAACTTTGCACAACTTGTTTTTCTTTTTGACTGACCAACTCTAAAGCCAGTTTCCTTAATTGACTGGGCTGAGATTAGATAACTTTGTAAAGATCAGGGAGCCAATCTGGTACCTTCCTGTTGTGTTTATTTCAGTAGCATACCGCAGGATATATTTAGTCGTTGAACAGTTGGCCCACCTCTCCAAGACAATACAACAAAATAATACAATACAGTACGGGAACAGGCCCTTAGGCCCACCAAGCCTGAGCCAATTCCTAAGCCTCATTTAGACCTGTTACTTACTGCCCATACGTGGTTTCTATCCTTCAGTTCGCCTCCCATTCATGTGTCTATCAAAAACGCCTTAAACATTGCTAACATACTTGCTTCCACCACCTCCACTGGCAACTTGTCAACTTAATCTATTGCGTTATTTCACCCCTGTTTTTTCCCTTTGCTAATATTATATTCTCAGCCACCTTGTCTGTGCCAAACCTTAATCTGCATTGAAGTAAGTCACTTGAGATCATATTCATGCTAATAACAACTGATGAATAAATTAGGGATCTGCAATTTATAAAAAAAAAGGCATTGAATGAACTGTGCAGTTGTGAGTAAACCTCAATCAGTTTGTTTTCTTAAAATCATTTGATCTCCAAATCTACCTTTTTGACAAGTTTTCTGAATTAAAACAAAGGTCATGTTATATATTTATTTTTATTGATGTTTATTTTTCTGACTGACTTCATGAAAGTTAATGCTTTTTGGATTAGTTAGACGAGGAAGATTAATTTTGAAAATGGAAAAACTAACAGTACACTGCTTGCACACCCACCCAATAGCTCAAAAGCAGAGAAAGTGATAACGGTGCCTGACTGCATCGATAAATTATCCAAGGATGGTACTTGTTGGATTTAGAATTATGTACCTTGGTATTGTATATTCTGTGCCTGTGGTCCAGGAGTAAAGCTTCACATTTGATGTTTGGCACATGCACACTCATTTTATGCTGAAAATCTGCCATTCTGGAAAAGATTCTGGTATAAAAATCAGGTTCCATGTCTGGTGCTGTTGTTCAGCTCTTTGCATGTACAAGTGGATCTTTAGAAAATTTGTTGCAACTGCTGGCAGCAAGCATCATGCACACTTCCGTTTGTATCCTCATGTATTTTAATGGAAAGCCAGTGGCTAAACTTTTATTCTTTCACTTGCTTTATTGTGTTGCTGACAGCCATGTGACATTGACATTTCATAGAAACATAGAACTTCTGAATAAAAATAACTGCATATGAGATGGTGCAATATAGGTGAAGAGAGGATAGGAGGTTGGCATTTGGGTCAGAGGTGAAGTAGACCCATGTGGGAATGGGCATCCTGCAGTTTATACAGGGATTTGTTCATACAAGATTGGGGCTTGAAATCAGAGTATTCAATCCTGGGGGAGGTGTCATAAAAGCTGTCTAAATTCAGATTGTGACTGGATCTTGTCAGATCATAGATTGGGAGAAGGGTCTGACATATAGGTAAGATGACATTTAGAATTAATGCCTTTGTGATGGTGATCGAGAAATGTCGATTTACAAACTGTCTTTCTGTACCAGCCACTGAAAGCAAGCATGCGGGTACAGAATTTGATCAGGAAGGCAAATGGTTTGTTGGCCTTCGTTGCAAGAGGGTTTGAATAGGGGAGCAAGGATGTTTTGCTGCAGCTGTACAGGGTCTTTGTGAGACCATACCTAGAGTATTGTATGCAGTGTTGGTCCCCTTATCTAGGGGTATACTTGCCAAAGATAGAAGACAACAAAGGTTCATAAGACCGGGGAAAAAAACCTGAAGTGGAACACAGTAAAATTCCAGTCTGAAAAAGCAAAATTCAGTGTCAAGAAATTGTGAGGTGTAGGATCAGTGGCAGTTGAAAGCCAAGAAAGTTCGGATTGAATGGAAAAGCTGTACAGGGTCAATGGTGGGCAGAAATTCTGCATATGTGCAAAGTAAGGTCCCTTCATGTCATAGGCAACAGCTGTTGTAACTCAATAAAACATTTTGTGTTGTTGGGGACTTTTTGTTTACAATCAATATTGTTGCCATTCTCATATTTTCTTTTTAAGAGAATACTAACAAGCCAGTCAGCTGTCAAAGGTTTGACTAGTAAGGAGAACACAGAAATGTGACAGAGGAAATGTGATGCAGTGACATGAAATGTACACAAACAGAATGCATTTATTATATCACAAGCAGATCACCTATGCATTGCATGCCAAATTAATAGAAAACTGTAAAAAGGAAGTATTACAATTTTATAGGGCATCAAAGCAGCCATACCTGGAGTACTGCACACAATTTTGGTCTCCAGCTCTAAGAAAGACAGTACAGCATAAAATTGGTTCTTGGGATGAGGGTTTTCTTACAGTGATAGCCTGAGTAAATTGGGCCCATACTGTCTGGAATTTAGAAGAACAACTAATTCTGATGTGTATGACTGAGAGGCTGTTTCCCTGGGCTGGAGATTCTGGGACACACTGTGTGTAGGCGTAGATTAAAGAGTCAATTATTTCAGAATTAGATGAAGAGAAATTCCTTCATTCAGAGGGTTATAAACATTTAGGATCTCTTTACTCCAGAGGGTTGTGGATGTTCTCTCCTCCATGACGTTCAACCATATCCAGGTGATATTCCCCAAATTAATGTGGTTCCAGACAGATACCCCAACTCGTTATCCTTCCAGGTGAAGAGGGATAAAGTGGCTTCCCTTCTTTATCCAACTGTGCTTCAATTGGTCATAACAAGGTTAGTTTAAAAAAGTTCCCTTGTGGATGCCTTTTTCCAGGCCAAATGAGTTTGTCCTAAAAGGACCAAATTCACTCTGCCTTCTTAAGTTAACAGATGTGTGAATTTATTAGGTCCCAACTGCAAAAAAAAATTAATGAAGCAACACAAATGCAAACATGTGAGGGTTGAGAAGCAAAACAAAAAAGAAACTTAAACGATAAGTCTGTTTTGTGAATAGTGTGTTATGGAACGTATTTTATAACTGAGCAGTCAATATTGGGATTTGTGGCTTTTGCAGGTTAGCTGAAATGCTTTAATCCTGTTTCCTTTTGACAGTGTTTAGCTAGCAGAACTCAGAGTGACAGAATCCTTCTTGTCCTGTTTTCTTCTGAGTTTTTTGCTGGCTAACTAGGTTGCAGCACTCGTAGCAAGAGAGTCCTTTTATGTGCAATGCAGGGATGACTTGTGGGTGGTTCTTCAACAGCACCCTTCATAGTAGACTAGTGCTCGAACCCAGGCCAGTGCATATGAGCATCAGTTTACTAATCCATCTTTCCTTAGCACAACTTGTCCCACTGACACAACAGATGACACCCTTTTTAATATATTCCTGGTGGGATAAAACACAAAAAATGTCTACAAGAGGTGGCTTATTGCTGAGAAAGGGGAGATAGTCAGCCCCTTCACGATCTCTTCCTATTACTCCCCTCTTTCTTTGTCTCTCCCTCTCTCTATTTCTCTGACTCTCTCTGTTTGAAGTTTCCATGACACAGATGGGTCCCACACACAACTTTATCAGACAGCACTGAGTTTTTATCTGAAGTCTTTTTTCCTTTGGTAATTCTTTTAAAAACGCATTTTTTTGATTTAACACTTAAAAATGTCCATAGAACTTTTGGTGTTCTGATCTATTGCTTTGAAAGCTGGGATAAATCTATGACCTGACGAAATTCAGGGACGTGGACAGTAAAGGCAGACTACCAGCCATAACAATGTGTGGAGCTGGATGAACACAGCAGGCCAAGCAGTATCAGAGGACCAGGAAAGCTGACGTTTCGGGCCTAGACCCTTCTTCAGAAATGGAAATTTCCATTCCTGAAGATGGGACTAAGCCCGAAACATCAGCTTTCCTGCTCCTCTGATGCTGCTTGGCCTGCTGTGTTCATCCGGCGCTACACCTTGTTATCTCAGATTCTCCAGCATCTGCAGTTCCTACAATCTCTGAGACTACCAGTCATGATGGGATTGAATGGAAAAGTAGGAGTGTGGAGACATATAGCCTAGTTCTCCCAATTCATATGTTCATAAGTTAAGAATTGTATTATTTCATGTAATGCAGGATATATTTTGCTGTCACATGAAATGGTGCCCCTTTAGTTTAATTAGTAGTCAGTAAACAACAGATGAAGTTATAGTTTATTTGATTTTCAGGCCTCAGGCCATACCCCTACCTTAGAGTCATAGAGTTGTGCAGCACAGAAACAGACCCTTTGGCCCAACTAGGCCATGCAGACCGCATATCCTAAATTAATCTAGTCCCATTTGGCCCATATCCCTCTAAATGCTTCTTGTTCCCGTACCCATCCATATGCCTTCATCACTTCCTCTGGCAGCTCATTCCATACACGCACCACCCTCTGTGTGAAAAAGTTGTCCCTTAGGTCGTTTTTGAATCTTTCACCCCTCACCTTAAACTTATGTCCTCTAATTTTGGACTCACCTACCCTGGGGAAAAGACCTTGGCTATTCACCCTATCCATGTCCCTCATGATTTTATAAACCTCTGTAAGGTCACCCCTCAGCCTCCTACACTCCAGAGAAAATAGCTCCAACCTGTTCAGCTCAATCCCTCCAGCCTCAGCAATGTCTTTCTAAATCTTTTCTGCACCCTTTCATGTTTTGCAACATCTTTTCCTACTGCAGGGAGACCATAATTGAACACAATGTTCCAAAAATGGCCTAATCAATGTCCTGAACAGCCACAACATGGCATCCCAACTCCTGTACTCAATGCACTGACCAATAGAGGCAAGCATACCAAATGTCGCCTTCACTATCCTATTTACCTGCGACTACTTTCAAGGAATTACGAATCTGCACCCAAAGGCGTCTATGTTTGGCAACACTCCCCAGGACTCACCATTAACTGTATAGGTCCTGCCCTGATTTGCCCTACCAAAACATAACACCTCACATTTAAGTTTTGATTTTTAAGGTCACCAAAATATTTGGGCCTTTGCTAAATCGTATATTTACTAGTTATTTTTAATATGATACAGAAATTTGTGTGAGAGATTCAGAACATTTGTCTGATGTACTCAGAGAATCATAGAATCCCTACAGTGAGGAAACAGGCCCTTCGGCCCAACAAATCCGCACCGACCCCCAGAGCACCCAACCAAACCCATCCACCTATAACACACCTAATGTACAAATCCCTGAACACTACAGACAATTTAGCATGGCCAAGCCACCTAGCCTGCACATCTTTGGACTGTGGAAGGAAACCGGAGCACCCGGAGGAAACCCACACAGACATGGGGAGAGTGTGCAAACTCCACACAGACATAAAAGAGATAAAAGGTACTGCAGATGCTGGAGAATCCAAGATAACAAGGTGTGGGGCTGGATGAACACAGCAGGCCAAGCAGCATCATAGGAGCAGGAAAGCTTGACGTTTCGGGCC
>JAHRHZ010000070.1:12792962-12822140 GCA_024137785.1 Ginglymostoma cirratum
CTGCTTGGCCTGCTGTGTTCATCCAGCCCCACACCTTGTTATCTCCACACAGACAGTCGCCTGAGGATGGAATTAAACCCAGGTCCCTGGCACTGTGAGGCAGCAGTGCTAACCACTGAGCCACCGTGCCACTCCTAAGATATCAAATCTTTGGGGATTAATTGCAACGTCAAGTGTGCTGTCATTTTATTCCCCTGTTTCCAGGTCACTGTGCATCTAGTTTGATCCATTTTTCTGAGCTGCGTCCAATCAGTACAGTGAGTGACCACTGCTTTTATTTTACCTCCAAATGTTTGAAGATCGCCAGGCACCTGCTTACTAAGATGTCCTCCTTAATTGCATTCCTGAGTCGCGAATCTCAGGAATACCCTGTTTCCGGAGCTTTGCTGCCTTACTACCATGTCCTGTAGCATGACAGCTCCATGTGTGTAAAAGGTTCTGAAATAAAAATGAGCTTTGGTACCAAAAACGTTACCCTCGAGAACACTGTTGCACCATACTTCCTATGTTATTTCTGCAGTAAGTATTTATTAAAACATACCTATATATAAGCATCTCTGTCCAGTTCTCTCTCTATTCATAAATAGTTTTCGAGTGGCATTTGAACAATTTGAAATATTTTATAGATAAATTGTTAAATATTGCTTATAAATAAAATGAATAACACTCCTCCTAGATAATTTTAATCATCCTGTTCAAAGGTGCCATTACACACCTGTGGAGCAGGTGAGACATAAACCCAGCCTCCAGGCTCAGAAGTAAGGACATCGCCACTGCACACGAGCCCTACAAAACACTCCTCCGACAATACATTCGACAAATGTCAGACAGCTGTGTTATTAAGTACGTGATTTTTTTTTGTTGTGAAACAGACTTATCTATGCAGGTATAAAGTACAGAGAAACAATTTGTACAATTTATGATGATGATGTATTCTGAGGAAATGATTTTGCCTGTATCTAATATATTATAACAAAGTGTGTTTTCTAAAACAAAGGCCATTATCTCAAATCCAGATAGTCACTAGTATTTGTCAGTTACATATGAAATCCCCTGTGATGGGTCACATGGGGCTATGTACTATGGCTAGGATTAAATCTGTGATTGGAGCCACTTCTACAACTTAAATTACTGTTCTCTTATCTCAAGGTAACAGAGCGACTGTATGCCTTGTCCCACTTTCTACTAGATTGAATAAATGTCAGTAAAATTAATTTCATTGCCACTTAAATTAGCTCCTCAGTGTGATCTCCTGCCTCCCATCAATTTATTTCTTTAAGAATTAAATTTCCTTTTTATGTATTTTATTTCAGAAGGGAAACCCCCAGAATTGCACATACTATCAATAACCTTTTCTCATTTCGTAGGAATTTATAAAGTCGAGAGTATGTCGCAGAGTACAGTAATCTTTCACTTTAATGGTCCTACGCAGAGATAGCTAAAACTAATCTGATGCCTTGTTGCTTTTATTTTCTACATGCAACATCTCAGTAGAGGGAAAAAAAAGTACTTTCATTAAACAGTAAGCACATATCTGATTAGGTTTACTATCAAGAGATCCCCACTTGTACACCAACCTAATTTGAACAATCTTATATTATGCTTCATCATTGTTTTACAAGCTCAGACTCCCTAAGAGGGTTTCTCAAGTGTTTTTTTTGCCGATTCATTCCTGATAAAGAACAACTGTCCAGCCTTTGCAAATTTGCAATTCAGCACCTTTTTGCTATGCTTAGAGTAGAGATTTGAGAGAAGGTGTTTTATTGAATGTTAAGTCAGAAGAATGATGATCTCTCTACAGAAAGTAGCAGATTATCTATAATTAAACATACAGCATCAGGCATATACCTTGCCCAAGTTAAACTATGTTAAAATAACAAAGGATGTTAGAAAAATGAAAGCACAAATCTGGTTGAGACTTTGTTTCCCAACTAAGTTATGGCAGACTCCTCTGTCTCATCATTAGGTTGAGCCTCATTTAACATCATTTAAAGGACTATTTCAAGGTTTCAAAAAAGGAAATATAAAGACTAAAAAAAAGGAAGGAACTAAGGGGCTGATGCAAATTATTTGAGAAAGCTTTATTGGCAAGATTATAGCAAACTGTAGGGAATAGAGCAGAGATGGCTAAAGGTTCTGTCATAGATGATGGATCGAAGAGTTCAATTTGAGGCTAACAGAAATGTTAATAAGGAGGTCAGCGTACAGGAAAAGACTAAGACATAAGTTGTAAAGCTGGATTTGCGTAATCTTGGCGATGTATGAGATTTCAAACTAAACTCATCATCAAAGAATGATTGGGTTCATTTTAACTGAGTTCCCAGACAGGAAACCTATGTTTGAGTCTAACACCAGTGTTACACCCTGCTTTGTAATGCCTATCATTGACTCCATGAATATAAAGCAAAGAACTGCAGATGCTGAAAATCTGAAACAAAAGCAAAAATTGTTGGAGAAACTAAGCAGTATCTGTGAAGAAAACTGTTCTGAAGGATCACTGGACCCAAAATGTTAACTCTGCTTTCTTTCCACAGATACTGTCAGACCTACTGAGTTTCTCCAGCAATTTGTGTTTTTGCTTCATTGACTCAATTATTCTTCTGTTGGTTCTTGACCAGGTTAGGTTAAAATTAGTCCCATAGAGTTTGTGTCCTTTTGGTTTATTCTAGGCAAACAACAATGGAGAAAGATAGAGTTAGAAAAGGGAGGGGAGAAATCCAGTTGAAATAACTTGGGACAAGGAAGAAGTCAGGAGCAGTGTTTTTGGTTGAAAAAGAAGGAAGTCTGAACTGCTGCTAGAAACAACAGGAATTGGATTTGGAATTGGAGAGTATGGAGAAATTGGGAGAGAATTGGAAGTGGCACTTTTTGAATGCAAGTCACAAGGATCCATTTGCAATGTCAATGCTGAGGCAAAAGGGTGATGACGTGAACAGGTCCTAATTGGTGGAACGTCAAGAAGGAGGAATTAAGGGAGATGATGGAAAGTACTTGAGAAGGCTTTGGGGCTTTGAAGTACTTTGGGGCGGCATGGTGACTCAGTGGTTAGCATTCCTGCCTCACAGCACCAGGGACCCGGTTCAATTCCACCCTCGGACGACTGTCTGTGTGGAGTTTGCACATTCTCCCCGTGTCTGCGTGGGTTTCGTCCGGGTGCTCCAGTTTCCTCCCACAGTCCAAAAATGTGCAGGCTAGGTGGATTGGCCATGCTAAATTGCCCACAGTGTTCAGGGATATGTAGATTAGGGGGTTTTTGGGGGATGGGCCTGGGTGGGATGCTCAAGGGTCAGTGTGGACTTGTTGGGGCCTGTTTCCACACTGTAAGGATTCTATGATTCAATAAAAGGTCTTATAGGCAGCAATATGGCAGGCTGTGGAGAATAGAGCTGAGTTAATTGAAGGTAGTTTACATTAATTTGAAAATAATTTAGGAGCACTACGTGACCTAATTTAAACTAATTCAACATATTCTGACATCAGAGAATATCTGAGTTTGATGAACCCTGACTAATGCCATAAATTTCATGGCCGTGTGGATGATGTTGATTCTCTTTCGAGTATACGTCCTGACATCATATCTTATCTTATCTATGCAAGAACATTATTTTAAGGCATGGAAAACTAATACTTTTTTCATAATATCGCACAACCTATGTTTGCATTTTTATTAGTTGCTTTTATCATTTGCTGTCACATTGCGCCAATAATCCACATGGTGTTGAAGGTGAATGCATTTAAAATGAGTTTAAAGGCACTTTTGTACATGCCTCAAGTTTTAATAAAGTGGTACCAAACAGTACACCATGAAGTTCTTTTCCAGGTGTTTAGCACCCTGTACCTTTGGTCTCCCATAGACCGCTGGAGGACAATATGCCAATTAAAACAACTCTCAAATTTGGGCCCCTGTTGTTCTGAAGAAGCCTTCTCCAAAAAATCTGCAGAAGAAAAGAAATACAGAAGCACATCAACAACTTGATTTCTCTTCAACCTTTAAGAAAAATCAGAGTGCAGATGGAGAGCAGATGCTGAGTTACCCCATGTGCCACGCTCAGTGTATCAGGTCAAAAACCAACTTAAATCAGGGTACACAAGCTGTTAGAAATGATCTGTTCAAGATCTCTCACAAGTACACTTCCACAACTACAATGACTATTTGTGAAGAGCCAAGAATATGATTCAGAAATGCAATACTAATGAAGTTCACATGTGACTATTTCTGATGTTCTGTGCCAACTTTTGAATCCCTCGAAGAACAAAAGACCGTCAAGTGGATATTGTCAAATCTGAGTTAGAAGGCAGTCTCCACATCAATTTCATTCATTTTGATATTGGTCATAGCCAAGTAGAGAAGATTTGGTAAACTCCATCCGATAATGTCCAGCTGCAACAGCTCAAGAAGTTCAACACTGGATGACTTGGGCATATCAACAGCAAGCATGTTCTTTCTGGTTGTTGAGTGAAGAACTAGAAATTTCTAGGAATGTAATTTTCAAAGGCAAACAAGTGATTATTCTGCAATCTCTATGTCAGAATATGCTTGGCCATATACACAGGTCACAGGGTGTAGAAAAAGCAGGAGTTTGGTATATAAATTCATATATTGGCCTTGTATCTATAAGGACATCAAGCAAGTGATGAAGTAGTGGTAAAGTGTCGACTCCATCAATTGAGACAACCTTTCATTCCATAAGAAATTCCTTTATAAATTGTCGTTCAGAATTGCAACCGATATTTTCTATGTCTAAGGATATGAATACATGCTGGTGACTGACTACTTCACCAGATTCCTTTTTGAGAATCAAATCAGAGACACCATTATTGTAATGGTTGGCCCTTTTTAACAGCCAAATTCAATAAGTTTGATATTCCTCAATAAATTGTGTCCAACCGCAGTTCATAATCCACTGGTGCATCCTTCCAAGACACGTGCAGGAAGTACTGTATTCAATACATTACCTCCTGTTTCCATAATCACGGTCTAATAATCTTGCAGAATATGCTGTTCATGCACTAAAGTCTATAATCACTAAATGCAAAACTACTTGAGTTAAACAACCAGGTTTTCAGATATCTATGTTAAATCCATTTGCACGTGGTTTGCCCTCATCAGCAGTTCTCATGTTTGGAGTATAGATCCAAACAGTTCTTCCCTGTCACACTTTTACCATACAACACATGTACATGATTCATTGTTGGAAAGAAGAAAGAAAGTGAAACAAGAGTATGATCAATGAGCATGCAAAAAGTTGTCTCAACTTGAACCAGAACAAAGCATCAGAGCAGCGGATCTTTGTACGAATAGATGAGTTGATGGAAAGATACTGCAATGTTGTTTCCCATCCACGTCATATGGCATTGTCACAAACAAGGGTAAAATCCTAAAGTGAAGCAGACTACCAAGCCAAGTTGACTACTACCCATCATATAAGATGATGATCCTGATCCTGAAAATATCAGATCAGACAGAGACCATTCATGTATAGCATGAGATGCACATCCATCCACAACAGCAGCCCAGCACAAAGTACAGCTCCACAGCCAAATTGTGATAACTGTATAAGGATGAGATCCAGTTGTGTTGTACATCCACCAAAACATTAACTTTATGTTTAAATTTTTGTGAATTTTTGGATACAATTATCAGGGCTGGTTTTCTATTCTTTAAATGGAAAATGAAGGGTATTGTATTATTTCACAAATCTTAGAAAGGCATTATACCTTAAAAACAGCTGGAGGATATCACAACATGTGATGGTCTGAATTAAAAGGTCTCCATCTTATTCTCTGTGCTGTTAATCTGTTAGTTAGTCTGTAAGCAAGCAGCCAGACAGTCTGCTAGTCAATCAACTATGTGTATAATATGGTATAAATCTAAGTAAGTTTATAATGCAGCCTGTATATGAGAGTCTGAGGTATCATATTCGAGTATCAGTTATTCATTAACAAACATCCAGAGATCTGTCTCAATAAGACACTCTGGTATGTGGTACGTAGGAAATTGCATCACATCAGACAGGAATGGACATATTCTTTCCAAGGCCTTGAAAGTTCTTAAGGTTGAAAATAGTCTAGCACTTCATTGCTAAGTTGTGATCAAAACCACTTCATATTAGTAAATTGGCAAGGAAAATATATATTGTTTTGTAACAGCTGTCATGCAGTTGTAGTTAAAAATCCTTAAGTAGCGCGTCTTGTTTTGTTTTAAATTTATAAAAACCGTGTGTCTTAATCCCTGGAGTTGACCTACAGTACTTTTTATATTTGCCCAAAATTTCATCCATAATAATTCTTGACTGAAAACACATGGTAAACAGATTCTGTTATTCAGCTGACACCATTCTTATTTCAGATTTGGCATCTTCCAAATGTTTTGAATGACAACTGCAGCAGAAATCACCTCCTGAAATATCTCCTCAGTGTCTCTCCTGGCTCCTGGCATCCTTTCCTTTTAAATTTCTATCAGATGATCATACTTTCTTTGGCATGCGTTGTCGAATCTTTTCATGTTAGTTTATCGCTCCAGTAAGAAACCTTTGCCCTGCACCGCTATTTATTTTGCTTGCCACAATTTCTCTTTTTCAAATTTATGTAGAACGTAGCCCAGATCTGATTTTTTTTTTTTATTGCTTTGTCAGATGCACATGAGATAGACTTCAATCTGTTCCAGAAATGGGGGAATAGGTGATACTGATATGTGTATTGACAACATGTGCGATCAGTAAAATTGTGAGAGCTAGAAAGCCACGAACTTTGCAAATTACACTACCTCACCACCAGCTTTTTCTCCGGGATAATGAAGTAACTGCTGCAGGAACTTTTGGAGATTTTTTTTGTAATAAATATAAACTTAAAATACTTATTCCAGCCAAGGAGATACTTGAAAATGAAACTCTGCCACTTTGTTAGGCTCATTATTGCCAGTTTTGGCATGTTTGCAGATGTGTATAATTATTATTATGTTATTTCAACAGCAGAAATTAGGAAGAATAAAACAAAGTGGTCAACGTGGGTACAATTACAATGTTTAAAAGACAATTGGATAGGTACATGAACAGAAAAGGTTTGTATGGATATGGGCCAAATGCAGGCAAGTAGGACTAGATTAGTTTGGGATCATGTGTGGCATGGACTGGTTGAACCAAAGGGTGTGTTTCCGTGCTGTATTACTCTATGATTATACCTGGCTGGAAGGTACAAAATCTGAAAATAATCCGAGAGTCTTCATCATTTGACTGCTTACCTCCAATCGCCTTGCCCGGGCATACATTATTTTACCTATTGCTAATTGTGTTATTACTTAATAAACACAAGTGTTTCAAGAAAATAAAAATTAATACGATTTAATTTTATGCCATTGTGCCTTTTTCCTCAATTTGTTCAGGTCAGAGGCAAGGGTTTTAGTATTTTATTCCTGGTGACTCCAGAGCACTCCTTAAACTCACTTTTAATTTCTCGACAGACTTTGAAACGGATCTGTTAACAACCATTTCTCTAGTTATGGTATATCAAATCACTCTTAAACAAGGAATTTCCCCTTCCTGCCCCTTTCTCAGTGCTTCTTTTAAGTTGCAATATTAAATATTCGATAGTTTTAAGTATCATGATTTTGAACCTTTTTGCATTTTCAAGTTAGATGTATGTTTTCCAGAGAAAAATGTTCTGTTTTTGTTCCACCCAGAACTCTAAAACTCCTGTTTTGAGAAATGTGAAAGTCTGACAGAATTGTGTAAATTTAACATCACTGTCATTCTAGTATCCTGATGCTTGGGAGACCCAAGTCATGCAGTGAGCTTTAACTCAATATTTAAGGGTGTAACATTGCACTGTATTTACCCGTGTTGATTGTTGTGTTTATTGATTATCTATGAAACTGGCAACTGCAGAGTAGTTGCCAATTTATCGCTTGTACTAGCAGTAATGGGCTACTGGTGTGCATGGAGATGTGCATGACATTTTACGTTGTAGCATTTTGTTGTTTCTCCCATGTTTTGCATTGGCCTTGGCTAAGATTTCAATCAGACTCCTATCCATGTATAGCTGGCTAAAGTTGCAAGTTGGACTGGAGTGATGTATATTTTTCCTGTACCTGAAAGAAAACAAGTACCTGCATCTTTAAAATCTCTCCAAATAACTCCAGCAGTTTTAGACTTTCTCTTAATACATGCAAAGCCCATGGGTCATGTTTTGAACTGCTCACTACTGTCAGTCGGATTTGTTTGAAGCCAATTGCACTTTAATAGCTGCAGCTGTGTCCATAAACTATGGATGTGCAGAGCACAACACACTCCATTACTGCTCTTACAGAAAATGGTGGATGCACGATTTGGGTGTGGCACATCTGGATTTAGGGTTCCAACAGTTTTTTGCCTGAGGAGAGTGTCTGCATCATTATGAAAATTCATGCCTGAAACTGTACTGTGGCGTGGACGGTATATTGCAATTCATGGACCAATTACAGCCGTCTGGAACTGAGATGGCGTTGGTGCATGCTTATGGATAAGGTTGGGGAATGCAGCTTAAAACAATTCAGGCAGGGTTTACCTTGTCCAGTAGTTTCTGATATTCTTAATCTGGCCGTTTGATATTTCTCATCCTTGTTTCATCCAAGTACCAGATGCCGTGCAAAATAATCTTCTTCTAATGCCATTACACATCTGGTGGCCTCTGAACTGCGGTTCCCCAGTGGGTAACCAAATCAATTTACAATGTTCTAAACATAGTTTTGGTCCAAAAGGCATTTGGTTCATCTCATGAATGTTGTAAGCTATAATTCTTTTGAAAACAAATACCTTTCAGTACATTGCCAACAGAAAATAGATAATGTGCACTTTCATGATTGGCTTTAACTCCGAACGCACATATCTTTTTTTTAAACTCTGTTTTCTAAAGCCTTGGGACTCTGCAAGGGGTTGATAGTGTGTGTTGCTAAATCCTTCCTGTGGATATTTTGAAATATGTAATATTTTGTTTCCCCTGCTCCACTATTGAGCCAGGAATCAGAGCATAATTCATGCTGAATTTACATCTGATGGCAACAGCTATCATGCTTAATGAAGAAAATAAAAGAAACAAAGCCTTACGTTTGTTAGTGCCATTCACAACCTGAAAATATCCCATAATGCTCTACAGCCTATGGAATACTTTCGAAATGTAGTCACCATTGTAGTGTAGGAAACGCAGCAGTTAATTAGTGACCACAAGCAGCAATGAGAGAACAATAATTATTGTATTTTTAGTGATGTTGATTGCAAGATAAATTTTATACAAGTCATTGGGGATAATGCTTCTGTTGTTCTTTAAAATAGTACACAGGATATTTTGAAAGAGCAGAGGGGCTTTGGGTTTAACATTTCCTCCAAAAGACAAATCCTTTGCATGTACCACTCCCTCAGGACTGCTTTGAAATACTAGTGTAAATTTCTGTGCTCAAGTCTAGGGAAATATGTTTATGTTTATTTTATACATTAGTATATATTCTTTACAATTTCGCCTTGATCCAAACTTCTTCTGCCCAGTTGGTGTTTAAAGATCTGCTCTTTCCCAAACGCCTTCCCTGAAGATGCATCTAAAACTGAGAGAATTGCACAATCCCAGTCGAAGCACCAAAGACGATTTTTGTTACCTTGGGTTGACCTTAGTCTTGACAAACAATAGATCCAAGATTTTCAGTAGTATTAGTAACTTATTTTCTGAACCTGCTCATGTTTATTTTGATTTCTGTTGGGTGATACATTTGGGGGGTAATGTCATACATAATGCCTGTTGTTCTACATTTTCATTGTGAGCTCATCGAGATAGCATTTATACTGCAAAGCAGTGTAACTCACCCACCCCACAGTTTGTTCACCAGGGACATGGAGTGAATTTTGCATATTTTGATGGGATATGGGATGCCAACCCAACATTTATGTGGTCTGCCAAACTCCTGTCCCCATCCTTTATACAACTTGGAATTAAGCATGTTGCAGGCAGATAACAGCCAGCTGATATTTGGCTGCATAGGAAGTTTGTTTCCCAACTACAAACCTTCCCCTTTTTTATGCTCAGTCACGGGATATGGTCTTCACTCACTGGGCCAGCATTTGTTTGCATGTTATTAATTACCCATGAGAAGGTCATGGTGAACTGATCTCTTTACTGCCATGGTGCATTTTACGCAGGTAATTCCACAATGGTGTTAGGGAGTGAGTTCCAGGGTTTTGACCTAGAACAGTAAAGGAAAGGTGATATATGGTGTTCCCATGTATCTCATTCTCTTGTCATTCTGGGTGATGGTGGCCATGGATTTGTAAAGTACTGTCTGAGGAGGCTTGGTGAATGTCTACAGAGAACCTTATGGATGCTACATCATTGCCATAAGTGGTGGAGGAAATGAATAGTGGTGGATCCGGTACCCATCAAGCAGACTGCTTTGTCCTGGACGGTGACAAACTTCTTGAGTGTTGTTAGAGCTGCCCTCATCCAGGCAAGTGGTGAGTATTCCATCACACTTCTGACTCGCACCTTGAAGATGGTGGACAGGCTTTGGGAAGTCAAGAGGTAAGTTACTCACTGTAAGATTCCTAATCTCTGACCTGCTGTAGTAGCCACATTATACGTGTGGCTTGTCCAGTTCAACTTTTAGTCAGTGGTGAACCCCAGATCGTGATAGTGGAACATTCAGTGATGGTAATGCCAATGAATGTCAAGGGGTGATGATTAGATTCTCTCTCATTGGAGATAGCCATTGTCTGGTCCTCATATGATGCAAACTTATTTGCCCCTTGTCAGCCCACTGTTATCCGAAGAGTTGCAAATAGTGCTGAACGTTGTGCAGTCAGCGGTGAACATCCCACTTCTGACTTTATGATGGGGGAAGGTCATTGATGAAGCAGCTGAAGATGATTGAGTTTAAGACACCATCCTGAGCATCTTCTGCACTAGAGCTGAGATGACTGACCTTCAGCAATTGCAACCATCTTCCTTTGTGCTAGGTATGACTCTATCCAGGAGACTGTTTTCTCCTGAGTCCCACTGTCTCTAGTTTTGCTAGTTTATTAATTAGATATTTTAAAAATAGTGGACGCTAGTAAAGCCTACCCTTTTTTAATCAGAAACTAACATGATGACTTCATGACGTGGCATTATCATATCAAATTGTGCCCAAGTGCTAAGGGTCAATGCACCAAACTTTTGAAACTTAAATTCACGCCATATTTTCCAAGTCTGTACTGTTTTCATTCTATGCTCCAATAGAAACATTTGATTTTGAAGTTGCCATGAAAAAAAGACATCAGAAAAGAAAATGTATTTCATTTGATTGAATTTTGAAATTATAACTAATTATTAACTATTGCAAGATTAATGGACTGAATATTATTTCAAAAAATTTTGCAGATACATATATTTCAATGATATTTCCCCTCTAATGGCCATCACATCTGACATCTATTAATGCTTTGTGGCCATCTGATGGACTGGCAGAGTGTACAGGAAGCCCAGACATGCATTGCAGGGCACACCAGTAACTAACAACGAAAGGCTGCAGCAAGGACACTTTGTGAACAGACATGCAGCTCCAAGACTGGCCTAGGCTGCATCCTAGCACTGCTGTCTCAGTGCTCCCTCTCTTAGCACCTACCTGCATGCTTTCAGCATCCATTCTTTGTCTTGCAATGTCTTGTTGAACCAATGAGCAGAGTCACAAGCCTTACTGCTGAGCAATGCTCAGTGTAATATGTGCACATCTTGGAGAATGGCAGTGAGTTACGTCCATCTCACTCCTGCACCAAGTGCCAGCAGCTTACCCAGCACACACTAGCAGATAGCTATTAACCCAACATTGCAATGAGAGGTACCCATCAGTCAAGGGTCAAGGCACTGTCAGTTAAGGGCAGCCTCCCAAACCAAACAAGGGCATTGAGCTTGGTCAAGTGTGTGGTCAAGATTTTGTCAGTCAGGGGCTCTGTACCTCTGTTGACCAGGGAGTAGACAC
Source organism: Ginglymostoma cirratum (assembly GCA_024137785.1). Classification (NCBI taxonomy): domain Eukaryota; kingdom Metazoa; phylum Chordata; class Chondrichthyes; order Orectolobiformes; family Ginglymostomatidae; genus Ginglymostoma; species Ginglymostoma cirratum. The sequence continues at coordinate 12,804,937 of JAHRHZ010000070.1, forward strand.
AGGAAGTATGCTGGGACAGTGAATGACCACATCTAACATGGTCACCTCTTATGCCAGGGGCTGGGTGGGAAGGTTAGATAGGTCTAGACACCAATGGACTGTTTGTGTGGACATTTAGGGAAGTTGGGGTTAAAGGAGTGGGCTACTCGTGTGACAATACTATGGCTCTAAGAGGTGTATTTTGTCTGTTTTTTTTTACTATGAAGAAAGGTTGAGACAGAAGTAGCGAGTAGTCTGCTCAAAGCCAATAAAGTAAACAACTTGTGAGGCCTTGGGTTATTTTTTAAAGTTGGGACAATAATATCAGTCTGAATGGGTGGGGTCAAGCTCTCACAGAACCAGACTTTTTAGTTTTAACTTTCTGCAGTTGCTGGGGTCTTTAGGCTCGATTTGCTAAAAGCTGAGGTTCTCCTCCTACTGCTAGTGCTGCGGGAAGCCAATGCTGAACAATTCATTGACAGCTGCACCTTTGTACACAGAGGTAGCTGAACATTAGGGAAGTTGAGAAAGAAGGGACAAAGATATGACCCAATGCTACGTGTACACATTATTTCCCAGTGGGGAGTGACCCAATGCTATGTGTACATATTATTCCCCACTGGGGAATGACCTAATGCTTTGTGTACATGATTCCCCAGCTTCCTGACGGTGCAGTGAGATCTCAGTGCAGACCCCCATCCCTGGAGCCTTGTCTGTGGTCATGAAGTGCTGTCAAATGATGTGGAACTGCATTTAGGGCCTGCACAGAGAGACTGAGAATTGTATATAAGTTACAAGCAAAAATGTTTATGCACGAACAGACAGTGACATACAAATTATTTTCACCTATAGCATCAAAAGTTTTATTTTTTTCTATCCTTCCTACTATATCCTAGTGTATTCCTTGGTTCGTCAGCTGGGGTGGAGAGAGCCTACTCAGCTGTTGAGCCAGTTGGCCCCTGGTGGTTTAGTCAGGTGACCCTGAGTGACATTTGTGCCTAGATGGGCCAAGCGTCATCTTGCCAGAGACATCAACTTCCAAGGGTCAGTAGTGGTTCAAGCAGGATGTTACGGAAATGGAATGCCCAGTGAACTCTGCACTGTCTTGAGTGGAAGTGCAGAGAGGCCTGTGCATGTGGTTCCACCTTTGCCTCCCTGCCTCCTGGCATCATTCTGTCTCCCTGTGAATAAGGGGCACCTGGACTGAGGTTCCTTGCTCATTTGTCACTATGTCTTTACTCCTGAGCACTGGGCCAGTGGCGAAATGAACTCATCTCTCTAGCTTGACCTTGGGGGTGCTTGACCTGGCTGACCAGTGTAGCCACTAATCTGAAGATGGAGGCAGTGAGACAGTTGCAGGAGTCAATGCACTGCTTCAGCTTCTGAGGAATGAGCTCCATGGTGTCCCTTATGCCCATCTGCTGTTCCTGTTCCTCCCTGGATGAATTCCCTCATTGCCAACACCAAAGGGCCATCTCCTGCCTGCTCTCCAGCGGTGCAGGTTTCTCCCTGGTCTGGTTGCAGGGCTGTTGCTGAGAGGTGTTCACCATCTTGTGTACATTTATTCTGTACACCAAAGGCTCCCCCCAAGATGGTAGTATGGTGGGGGGAGGGGTGTTTGCAAGGGCCAGCGAGGTGAGCCTCAGTACCCTCGTCCTTGGAGGTCCAGGAGGTGCTTCTGCCGGAGCTAGGCCTTTCTCTATAGAGGTTGCATGGAGCTAATAGAACCTGTAAGACATGAGAAAGTGAGGTTAAGCGGCCAATGGTTAGAATGGGTGTGCAATGATTGACATTGATAGCAGGGTTCGTGTGAGAGTTGCAGTGGAATGAAGAGTGATACTTGCTCATAGTTACTTGAAGAGTATTTGAGAGCGGAGCATTACTTCTGACCTCTTGCTTTGCATTCCGTTAAACAATTATAAGCATTTGAATGAAGATCACTTTTAAAAGGATCTCTGCCTTCAGGCAGATTCCTTTCACAACCAGATCAACCCCGATCTTCCAAGATTACCCAGAAAACATTAGGTTGGCAGATATTAGAAAAGTACCTTCTTCCAGATGTCCAAAACTCAACAGCCTCCAGCCTGACTGCACCCCCAGCCCCCACTGCACAGAGTTTGTTTCTAGTTTGACGTCCATTGCTTAACCTTGACTCCTTGCAGGTCCATTCCAACAGGAAAGAGGACAGGTCAATTCAAAACAATGAACAGATACTGAATCAACAACCAATTCCATTTCTGCATATCTTTTCAGAATCGATAAATTGAGTTACAATAATGCATTGACCATTAAAAATAAAATGAAAATGGTCATCCACACGCTACATTGCAAACATTTGATGCATAGTTGTTGCTACCTGGCCTATATTTATTTTATTTTCAGTTTGTCTAATAGATTGAAAGCTAACTGAAATGTGAAATTGGAGGGGAGTTGGTATGAGTTGGAAGCACCACAACCCTTCAAGTAATTACAGACTACTTTTAGACGGTGACACTGTTGCAGTCATTCAAAGTCTAGAGGTCACTGACTGTGACGAAAAATATGTCACTATTAGTATTGCAGATTCATGATAGTATGTCAAACAGCCACTATATTCAGTAATTAATGGGTCTAAAGTGTACAACCATTACAGATTTTTGTGAAGAAATTGTAACTCAATATTGATCTTTTTTATTGATTAACCAGCATTTCTTAGACATTTTATGATGCAAATGACACAATCTCATGAGCTGTGTATGTAATAATAGATTGCATAATGTGTCAGGATTTCATTTGACCTGCATTCTTGCTTTGGTATTTCTATATTTACGACACCATCCTGCCACACTAGATTGTACGATACTATATTTGTTTCCATGTCTGTGACTATTTGAATAATTTAGTACTCAGAATTGGTTTCAACATGGTTATTTATTTGGCAAATTCTAGTCAATTTTTGAAATAATAACAAGAATATTTGCTTTAATACAATATTTTCAAAACACAAAAGGTACGCAGCGTAAGAACAGGAATTTAATTCAAATGCACTCCTGCCCATGTTGATAACAATTAAAGAAATCTGGAGTTAGTATTATATTGCTTGTAACAGCTTTGCTTGTTGATGCTGATAATGTCATTTTGAATACTTGACAAACAGGCCCAACACACTACTTTCCAAAGTGATGTTGATCACAATTTTACAACACCCATGGTGTAAACTACTGTATAAACAAATCTGTTTGCCAGTACAATGGCCCTTACTTGCAGAATATAGTCTGCACACTTAAACATTGCAAGGACAATTAATTTTAGCCTTTGATCAGTAGCTTAGTTGCAACAAATATTAAATGTGTTTTGCCTCATTGCTACTGTTTATCTAACAAAAAAAAACAAATCGATGCTTTAAGTAAAATAAGCAGACTATCCAAGACTTTCTTTGTGAGACTGAGCACATGTTACTGATTAATATCATTGTGCTTCTAAAATCATTTTTATATGAGAGCAGCCATTTAACATTGTAGATTAATTGGTTACCTCAGCTGCAAAAATCCTTAAATTGTTCGGCTCCCAGTACAAGCAATTTATGTTGCTGTTTATTGCATATTATAGGAAGTGAATGCTGTTTCACATTTTTGTGTATCTACTGCTCATTTAATTAGTTGCTCTTTGGCAATGCATAATACTGCTCTGTAAATGGACAGGCCCCTGTGTCCTAATTTTATGCAGTGGAACTGCCAAGATTTGCTTCCAAGCATTCGCTACAGTGAAAAATGGCATGCATTTTCTTGATAGTCCATGTGGTTGTAGAGTATAAATGGCTAATGAATTACAGATGAACATTGACGCAAATTAATCTTTTTGATGTCCCTAGGTTATATGGCAGGCATTTAAAAGTTTAATCAATACACTAAAGTTGAAAACATGCAGGCACTGCAGTTGTTTGGATGTAATAAACATTAGAGGAAAACTGGAGACTTGTACTCAGTACATGTATCATAATGACAGGTATTTATGTATAATGGACTAAATATTTTTTACTGGAAGAGAACAAATGTCAGTTTAACTTTGAAGGTTCTGGATTTAAGTTAGCAATATATGTCTCGGGGAGATGGCTGCCATATCAAACAGTCAGTAAGGAAGCAAGAATCTAAACAATATAACGACTAATTGGTTCTGCCTTCAGTTAGTTAACCTAATGAAGCAAAATTGTCTGCATTTTTGTTGGTGCATATTAACGTTTTCTCCTTTCTGTACAATATACAGCCTGAACTGATTATTTCATTTTGGTAACCTAGATTTAACCTTTACCACACTTTGATGTAACGTATTGTTAAATTTGCCATAGATTTCTAAAGCAACTGCAGGGTGAACAGTAACCATGAAACCTAATGTTGGTGCAGACTGATAAACAGCGTGGATGAGATATGTCCAGTCTAAAATAGCACCACTGCTACACGCCTATCTCTGCTTAACTCCATAATTCAGTCTTACATGTGGTTATGGATGTCTCCGCTCTGTGAGTCTATCTTTTTCCTACAGGTATTATTTCAGCCCTTCCAGATAATAAGGAATGTTTAATTGCATTGTTAATTGATTTTTTTTTGCACTGCGTTATTACCATGATTGATTGCCATGTTGATGAAAATGTTAAATGCAGCCCATGTAAAAGTACCGGGGCAGTAAGGAAGGAGAGTCTTGCGGAGAACAGATAACCTTGATGTTAAGAGCTACATCCTTTGGATATGTCTTTCCTTGACATATTGATGGCTCGGGAATGGGAAAAGCTGATTGTATGCAGAATACAATCATTAAGCCCACTTCAGTGCACTGTTGATTAATTTGTTTTTTCCTGAAGGTTCTGGTTAAACAGAAGGCCTCAGTAACCTCAAGAGCAGCAATATTTCACCAGTAGAAATTGTGTCTTAACTGATTTTCTCTTCTTCCTTTCCCTCCTCCCACTACCAGCCCCTGCAAAAATGTTTCCATCATCACTACAGCAGAATAATCATTCGCCACCAGTAGCAAATCTGAAGACAGCACATGCCCACATCAAAGCAGAGCATGTCAATGTCATTCAAGGATGTGGAGATACACTCCCTTTTTTTTCAACAAAGTATGACATATGAGGAACAAAGTGTTGATTGTTCCACTGCCAAATTGTACATAATGGAAACATTAGCTTCAAGATAACTTTTAATCTGTCAGACTAATGGGTTCTTAATGTGTATCGGGGTTTAAATGTATGTCAGCCATGTCTGTATAAGGTAATATACTTGCGGCCCATGAGGATCTCGATGACTGTATGCTTGACACAATATGGTTTATTATTGTGTGTCAGCTCATCGTTCTGTTCCCACAGACTTTGAGTGCTTCTCAATTTTCTAGCAACAAATTTTTAAGAAGAGGAGGCCTGAGATTTCCAGTTATAGACACACTGCTGCCTCTCGAGTGTATTTCGGATAAAGCTGGACCTCATCATAATGAATAAGTTGCATTGAAAGCTTGGGATACAAATTTTTTTTTAGAGCACACATGCGTGCCTATAATTCACAGTCTGCCCTTGTACTGATCTGTACTGTTTCTGTTGTGCTGTGTTGGACATGTGGAAAAGAAAATGTGAATGTCAACTTTTCCAGATCAGATTGCAGCCGATTAAATCTCCTCAGTGAACATTAAGGGCTGGAAATAGAAACTGACAGTCTTTACATTTATAATAGGCATCATGTGTACCTAATTTTGGTTTGCTAAGTTGCAAGTTATCAAAGTTAACAAAAATAAATACAATAAAAGCATAAAGGTTTCATATTAAGAAAATGCATTTATAGCACATTTCTCTTAGTGTCATTTTCAATTTATCCACTCAAGACATGTAACTAAACAAGTTGGCACTGGCAGTGAATACGTCTTTGGTCTCTATCAATTATTGGTTATGACAGTTGGTGAAGCAACAGTTTATAGAGACAGTATGCCTTTTGTTGGAGTTGACTTTTTTTAAAAAAAACCTTAACCTACAAAAGCCTGTTCATATTATTTCAGATTTTTAAAATTGCTGCTTTGAATTATGAGTCTCGTTGCAGTTTTCAAGAGCTAATGGAATAAATCTGCAAGCAATGTGTTACTGAGAGCCTCCCACCTGTGAAAAAGGCTGTCACAACTCGCTCACACAACTGGAACTGTGGGTCAATCTATGAATGTAAAGGAGTCTTGGATGTCTGTCTGTCTTGAGTTTAAAATTAGCTAGAGGGTCACTCTTGGTCAAGGCACCTCAGGTTGAGAACAGGCAAATGGACCAGGCCCCCTCACACTCACTACTGTTCAAGCTTCCTACTGGAAAAGCAGTGGATTGATGTCAATTAGTGATAATTTCCACAGACGAATACCCTACTGGCATGGACCATCAAAGCACATGATAATGAATAAAAATCATGTGGACAACGGGATGTTTGATACCCATATGTTATAGCCAAAGAAAGAGTCAGAGTCATACTGATCAGGAGAGGACTTTTCATTCATCAATGAGTGAGCATTGGTGGGAAAGAAAGGATACAAGTGATTCCAAAATGAGCAGTGTGCTAAAATGTTATGTGTAGACTAGAAGTGTATGTAGTGTCCTAGACTGCATTTTATTGACAGATCCGAAAACTATTGTATCTTACACATTTATAAAGCATTTTAGGTTTCAGTGTAATTTTATTTTGCAAACCTAAAGTTACATAATACAATGAAGTGTCATGCCTATGTTGTTGTTTGCTTTGATTGCACACTGCCTTGCTTCAGATGGGCTGTTCTTGTTAGATTTGTTTGTTTTGTTGTTCTGTTAGTGTCCTCTAAACGAAGCCTAGACTGGGTGACCACTTCGCAGAGTATCCAAGTCCTTTCTGCAAAAAAGAACCTGAGCTTCCTGTTGCCTGCCACTTCAACACACCGTCCTGTTCCCTGGCCAACATCTCTGTCTTAGGCTTGCTGCGGTGCTCCAGCAAAGCTCAGTGCAAGCACCTCATTTTCTGTTTGGGACGTCTACAGGCTTCTGGACTCTATATCAGTTCAATAATTTTAGGGCTGGAGGCATGTTCTCCCATGTCCTTGTGGCAACGCTCCCACACACTAGACCTTGTTATCACATGGTCTGTTATTACACACAACCCATTGTTAGCCACTAATAGTTCCCATTGACAGCTATTCATTCGCCAAGCTGACCATTATCCACCTCTTTGTCTGTCCAACTGCTCTTCTCTCTCTTTGGGCTGTATGTTCATCTATCATTTACTCCTTAATCCCTCGCCCCACCTTATCCTTTGCATAAAAAATAGCTACCTTCAGTTCTAAAGAAGGGTCACTGGACCCAAAACATTAACTCTGATTTCTCTCCACAGATGCTGCCAGACATGAGTTTTTCCAGTAATTTCTGTCTTTGTTTCTGATTTCCTTTGTCCGCAGTTCTGTTTTGCTAGTCCCCTTCTTGCCTAATATCCTTTCCTGAAACAGAGCATGAAGAGCTAGGCTTATATTGAGTAAGGCTGCAACAGGGAAACACAGATCATCCAGTATTAGCTTCAGGCTTAAATTAAGACAATACATTACAGGTTCCAAGTTGCATATATCCCATAACTATTCAGCCACACAGTTGTTGTGTCATGGTGAGGACGTGCCTTTTCTAACAACTAACTGAAAGTTGTGTCAGTCTGCACACTGTCGAGGGCTTGCATTCTCCTGTGACAAGGACCGGAATGTGTGTGTTAGTAAATAGGTTTGACAGACCTCCAGGATTGTCCTGGAGTCTCCAGGAATCAAAAAATAATTTCCAAGTCACTGTTACTGGGAAGTCTGGAGAAAACCATAGGGACACTTGAAAAATTCTGAGATTTCTTTTTCGTTCAGTTTGAACATTTATTAGGTCTTAAAGTATTGCAGTGGGGATAGGAAAGCTCTTTGACTGACAGGCATCATCAATTTCAAGTCTGTTTGCCTTCCAATTGCAAGAGGAAAGCAGAGACTGATAAGCTGGGAGACCAATAGTAGGAACATGTGTACAGAGCATTGGAGACGCGATGTCATGCGATGAAACCTCCAGGGCTGCATTGAACCAGAGCTGGCAAACATAATAGCGAGAGAGGTTGTGATGATCAATTTGGACTATAACCCAGAATGGCTGGATATTGGGGAATAACCAAAACATGTGCTATGCACATGTTGCATTACATCGTCCAAGTGCATAACTCACCATTTAACTAATTTTTCTCTACTCCAAGATTACTTCAATACTACGTTGAACTATGAAAATTGAATATGAGAAACCTGGGAGTAAATTAACATCTTTGGCCTAATGATCCTTTTCATTCTCTAGAATTATAATCAGTTATACTTGTAAAAGATCTCCCATCACAAATTCTCAAACAACCAATGCAGTAACATTATATGATTCATTGCTGAGATTAAAATGCTTGCCAATGCCTTTCATTTCCATCCAAAACGCATTTTTGCATCACTAATTTGAAAAGGATTTTAGACAAAATGCAACCACATGTACAATGTCAAACTGTGCAAACCTGCCAGAGTGAGGCATGGTGAGGAAAGTTCAAGTAAATGGATGGGCATGTTATCATAACTTGAATTGGGAATGACAGGGTTCAGTTGTTGCAGTACAGTAATCCAGAAAATTACTTTTACGTTTTGGAAATGGACAACTCGAAGGTGAAAAAAAAGGATCCAGATACCAAAAAAATGTTGCTTTTAATACATTGAGACTGGTTCTTACATAAATTTCCTAACATTGTCAGTTCTTGCGAATTCTCCAGCTTAGAAGAGCCATTTTTCTGATGCAGAAATAATTTTATTACCATATGGATCTGTCATGAGTACTTCAAATATTGGCTGAGGCAGCCTTTCCAAAGTTTCTGTTGAAATCCAGGTGATAAAAAAGATTCATTGTGGCAAACCACCACCTGCTCTGACAATGGGAAATAGAATCAGAAGGTCCCACACTACATTCTGAATTCTGCAAGGACAAAGGTGACACTTTTGGAGAAAGAAAGAAACTCTAGAGGCTCACAACCTGATTGCAATCTGATAATTGTGAATATGTCGAGAGCAAGGTGGCCCTAGTTTATATGGTGCTCACATTGAATGAGCCTGTTGACCCAACTTGCGAGGGACTTTTTAAAAAGTGGTAGATGTCAGGTGCACTATGAATCTGTGATGGGTGAACTAGGTACAGCAGGAAAGTAGCAAGATTCGGAGGAAGGTAGAAAGGAGCTGTTCTGTAACTGCTTAAATGAGAAAGACAACTTCTCATTGTAGATTATTATCTTGCAAGCATTTCCAGGAAGGGAACAGAAACATAAAATACTGCTAACCTCCAAAGTATCTTTGTATACCACACAATGTGATGTCATCATCTCGTGATAAAGGGACTCTTGAATGTAATTAACCATTATTCCCAGAATGCACTCGCTCTAGAAAGCTTTTTCAGAAAAAAAAATCCGACAACAATAAAGAACTAGAATTGACATGGGTTAGAATCTTGAAATATTTGAATATTTTGCACATTTTATAGTGCCTTTATACTTTGTCTCTCTTCATGGTTCAAGTCGCAGGGTGGAGTCTTTTGCTGCTCAGAAGGGGGCCATTCAGCCCATCATATCCCTGCTGATGTTCCTCAGAATAACCTAATCAGTTCCATTCCCATGCTCACTGCTCATGTCTCTATAGGTTAATTTCCTTCACGCACCCTTTCAATTTCTTTTTGAAATTGTTCATTTTTTATTGCTTCCACCACCCTCATGGGCAGAGTGTTCCAGCTCGTTACCATTGGCTGAATAAATAGTTTTCCTCATGATCCGTCCTAAATCTCTTACCTTTTGAATAATTTCTCCGGCACTTTGTATAGTTAAAGTTTAACTGTTAAGTTGAAACACTTCCTTTCACAAAGCAAATTGTCCATTTATTTGTATGATGTCTGAACTTACTATTTTAAATGAATGCTTTTTTTACCGCCCCTTTGAAATGCAGTTTTATCAGGTACACATGAAAGCTGTAAAATATGATTTGCTGTCAAATCGCAGCTGCATTGCTGAGTGTGGTTTGTCTGCAAAGCCAACCCACCTTTTAAAAAAAAAATTAAATAGTTTCAGACCCGGGAGTTCAGAAATTTCAGCTGACTTTTACTGTCACTAGCTTGAGCACCTTTATCCCCGGGCAAACAGCAGCAGCTGGAATTTATTTCCTGCTGCCAGACAGTTCGACTGCTTTATGATACATCCAGAAATTCACTTTCTTTAATATTCGAACCTTTTATTCAAGGTGACAGCTGCTCACACGTTGCTGTACAGAGCACCTCAAGTAGCAAGAGTTTTCAGAAAAAATGAGTATCCCATTATTACGAGCTCACAATGTAGAATGACTGAGGTTATCCCTAGGCCTCTGAGCCCCAACCTCCCTGACAGAACAACTGCTGGTAACATAAAACTTGACTACAGTTTGTAATGATGTCTGGGGAAAACGAGGCAGAGGAGCAGCAGAGACTACTGCAAGTGATAGGCGATGATGTCAGATTCAGTTAGGAGTGCCGACACTGTTCGAATAGGGTTGGCACTAATATGGTACCAGTATCTTTCTCCTCATCTCTGTTTTCTGTCACTGCTCACAATTCTAGGCCTGTCTCCACAACTGACAATGTCTTTTCAGATCACGTTATTGCCAGCACAGAGTGCACTCAGCACATCATCACTCAGCTCCTTTGTTTGAAGCCTGGTCTTTTGTCATTAATGCACTTGATATCTATTTAAAACTGACGGAGAATATGGGATCTGTTTTCCTGTCTCGAGATCATTGACAATATTAATACCACATGTCCCTGCTTCATATTCTAAGCGCTGACACCTAGCTGCAGTCTCTTGCATTCATCAAGTGGCTCTTTCACCAGCATGTCTGCTAACAGTCCTGTTTCTAATCCGTCAGTAACACCAGCAGATTGCAATCACTGACTGTTAGCATAGCCTACAAAAACATGTTCTTAACAAGTCACTTCATTTATTTAATTTTGATGACGGGGTGAGAAGGTTGGTGGGCTGGAGAGCAGCATGATAAATCTAGCGTGTAAAGGGCAGAAGCCAACATTGTTTCTGGAAAGAACTGATCGTGTAGCCTGGAGACATCAAGTGTTAAACATTGGCCAGATATTCCTGCAGTTGAGAGTTTGTATCCCATTCAAATCATGCAGCCTCTGTCAGCGTCTGTGCTTCGAAGTAATGAATAGGATTGCTCCATCTGAAACTGCCAGTCTGGCTGACATTCTGGGTCATAGTTCAAATGGGAAGACCCCATTCTTTACTTACAGTCATTCTGAGAGTTTGGCCAGTGACTTTGTTGAGTGCAACGGCTGTTATCAGTACAGTTGAGGACCTTGATCCATTTTCTTGCCTGCAATTTCACGTGTGGAAGGAGCAAAGAGTAGAGTCAAACCTGCCTCCAAATTGTTAACAAAAACATACCTTGCAATTTCATTATGTAATGAATCAATAAATGTTAACAAGTTGAGGCTGAACAAAAGACATGGGCATGTGTAATGAAACAATCAAAAGACATTACATTGCACAAAATTATTCTGTTTCGAGTCCAACATTTGGGTGTCACATGAATAAAACTGTCAAAATCACTTGTGCAGTTGATACATCATGTCATATTGGCCCTGTTTCTTCTTGAGATCACTATGATGGCACAAAACATCTCTCAAAATGTTATTTTCCTCACTTATTCCTCTTTCAAAGATGCCATTTCACTCCTTTGCACAGTTTAATTGTCACTTCCCTCCATGAAGCTGTTCTGGAAATCTTCATGGTGATGATCTTCTCCTGAGATCAGCTCTTCCCAGCAGCTAGGGGGCAAAAGATTGATCGACATATTCCACCACTGTTTAAAAAAAAATTCAAATTGACTGGAAATGAAAAAAAATCAAGTTTTATGAAACATTGCAATATATTGTAATTAAAGATAAAAATTTCACTTGAAATCCTTCAGGCCCTTGAGCGCTAGCTGCCTCCCTCACGTTAAGGAGCATTTGATAAGAGGTTGTTTATTCTTCTCTCTCTTTTAATGAATTATTCTGCAACTTCTTATCTTGATGGCAAAAAGAATGTATCCCAGTGTGAAAAGAGGACATACTGTGGCACTTGGTTTGTAGCTAAAATAACCATAAGTGATGTCAGATGTATGCTTGTTGAGCCATGACAGCTGACTCACTGCAGTTCTTGTCCATGAGCCAGCAGGCCCCAATGCACATTATGTTTATACTGCACAATGAACTATTTGTACAAGTTGAATTAAATTATGCTTTTTCAGATGAAAACAATGTGATTGCTTCATCTTGTGTTGAGGTTGTAGCTGTGCGCTTTTTTTGAAAAAATCAGGTTGCTGTACTACGATATCAAGCTAAGTTGATTCAAGAAATTCATCATGAATTTCTTTCCAAAGTCAAAAAGAATTGTCTGTAGCACACATAGTTGGTCTTAGATGAGGTGTCACAATTGGCATCACAACCTCTGGATAGAGAAAAGGAAAATCAGTCGAAGTTTTTTTCTGTAGGTCACTGGAATGTATGTGTGTAGATGCTGAATGGGCCAGGATAGACCTTGACGATGGCACTTCCACAGCCAATAAGGCCTATTAGCACAATATTGAGGCTCAACTGAATAATGGTCACATCAGTGAGGTGCCAATAGAAGACAGAAATCTGTATTATATAGCTGAGCTTTTTTGATTTCATATATGCAACTTTACTTTGTGCTCATTGTAATAATAATATACTGATGTTTTATTTCTTCTTGATTAAGTGCTGCCATCACCCCTCCTCACATTCAGATGTAATTCAAAATTGCATCTGGTCAGTGCTCCCTGTCACTGATAAACTTTAAATTGAAAGTGATCTTTCCAAAGTCCAACAGTTTATTTCTGCGTCCAATTCCAGCATTCTGCCCTTCTGATTGCTTAATTTTGTTGTATTTATACCTGGCAGACTTGCATCCAGGAAGGTTGATTGATGTGGCTCAACCGATTTGCATTTTGTAAATGAAATAAGCATCAGAAAAATGCCTTTTCATCTCATCTGAGTCAAAAGGGAGTGTTCTAAGCCTCAGTGTCGCCCAGTTGCCTGACCATCAGATTTTATCTACTTGCACTGTTCCTTGAGATAACCTTATCTAAAAGTGTTGTGTCTTTCTCTGGTCCAGTGTGACAGGCCAGCTAATTGAAGTGCTTCGCGTGTCAGAGGGAACGACTTTATTCTCATCTTAACCACAAAATGATAAAATCTACTTTGGGATGGTGTTTTTCACCCTCAAAGGAGCATCTTTACCTGCCTCAGCGATTATCTTTATTCTTGTTTTGTGACTCATTGATAGTACAGATTCTGGGTTTTTATAAAGATGTGTACAGTTAAATGGATGTCCTAGAAAAGGAAAATATTTGCTTTCTTTTTAAACAAAAATGAAAAGACAATTTATTGATGGTTTTTTTCTTGTTTGTAGGTGTTTTTGCAAAATGTCGCTATGTATATCGTGGAAGGCACTCAGAGGGGAACAGATTCATCCGTGATGACCAGCTTTAAGAACAGTTCTGCCACACTGCCTGCTTTCACTGCTATACAAGATATATGCACGCATTGTATTTAAAGCCAAAGACTCATCCAAATACAAAGAAACACAGAGAATACATCCTTAGCCTGCTAGTGTCTTCTGCTGACTTTGCCATGCCTGTCAAGATCAACCTTTCAGTCTAGTCTGAGCAGGCACATGGAGATTGACATGATTGCCTTTAAGCAGGTCCCTTCTATCGCCATGACAGACAGCTGCACTGAGGCTGTATGCCTGACAGGATGAGCCTCATGATGGATTGCCTGGTACAACTGCTGCTCATGGGAGGGCAGAGGTCACACCTGAGGTTGAACTGAGCATGCCTATTGCATCACACCAAGTTCCAGAAAGTCACATTAAACCCTTACTGCACCCATTACAATGACTTGTTGTTGAGTAATGAGAAAATTTTGTTCCATTTTATAGATGGCCATGGACAAGATGAAATGAATAGTCATATTAAACCGTAAATCCCATTGACTGACCAACATTATTTCAGGGACTTTATCTTGATTTATCTTTTGCCTTATGGGTCTTATTTTGAGGTTAGGAAGATTAAATATCAGCTCCATTAGATGAGATTCTCTTTTTAACTTTGATCAGTGATGGTTCACGAACAAAATTGACAACTCTAGCAGGCTGAATAGATTCTACTTGTATTTCTGTGTGGCTTTGACTTTTGATGTATTGAAAACAAGTCTACCTTTCCCACAACTTTTTTTCTTAGCAGCAGATCATTTCCGAACCATTTTTTAAAAATTTTACACTTGCTGTCTTGTACTGAATTTGAGTGGGATTTGCAATTTACTACTGTTGTAAAGGATAGAGAATTTTTTTTGGTCGAGGGAGGTCATCCTTGTCTGTTACAACCCATTCAGTTTGGATTAGATGTTTTTGCAAAAGACTTCAGTATTTTTGGTGCAACTGATGCAGCAACTAGATAATCCGACAACATTAAATGCTCATGTTTTCTACAAAATATGCCATTATATTTGGACACTCTTGTTCAGCACTGAATTTAATTGTGTTTTGCTATGTTTATACTGTATGATGTTTGGTTTTTCTACAAGGATAAATTTATATTTTATGTAGTGACCAAGCATTTCAATGTACACGTTTTTCTACAAAGTACAGCATTGTGGTTTTGTCATATTTGTTGCAGTAACTAAACATTTGGAAGCAAATTTTCTGTACATAACTTTTCTGTGTTCTTATATTTAAGTACTGACAATGTTCCAAAAATCTCGAGTTTGCAGTTTTTCAGTGGATCTATTGGAAACATTGAACAGTGATGAGCAAAATTTATAATAAAGCAGATAGCCAGTCTCAACAGTATGCAATCATTTCAAGTACTATTTACACATGCTAAGAATATTATGTTACTTTGTTTGGATTTAAAAACTAACAAAGTAAATTCTTATACTTATTAACGTGTGCCTGACACACATTGCAGTAACTTACATTCCCATATTTTGCAAAGCATACTTAAAGCAGTTTGTTATTTAGCTCTGATAATTGTTTGCTTTCTTATCAAAATAAAAGCATTCACTGAATTGTTCAATTCTTCTTGGTCTGGTGAAGGCAGTTTCTTAGCTGTGCTTGAGCTTCCAATAGAGTGTATCTACAAACCTCACTATGGGCACAGGAATGTAAAATGTAGCACCTCCCCCACAAACTCTTGGATTGCTGCTCTAAAAGAGAAATCACCATCTATTTTAGATATACAAAATAAAGAAGTAATTCATAGTGACTCACATTTTCTTCCACAGTATTTTTGATAATAACCCAAATTGATTTAATTTCAGCCAAATGTTAATTTTTTTGATGTTAATTTCATTCAGATTATGTCAGTCTTTTAACTATTACACTCCCCAGTACCTCATTACTCACTTCCCATTGGTGCATTCCCCAACCAATGTGAGTTGCTCAGCTTGGAAAAAGAGGTAACTGAGACTCAGCACTTTCCCACAGAGATGTGGTGGCAATGTCTCCCATTCTATCCCGTGTGCAATTCTTAAAACCCAACAGATAATACAGATCCACGTATTTTCTAGCAAGGATGGACAGGGAAAGGAAAACTGGTTACATCTGGAAGAACTGCTTCACACAAGTATGATTAGCACATGAGAGACACAATTCTCATATCTATTGAAGTTGCAATTTAGTGATGTGAGGGAAATTGAAACCTTCATGTAGGGTGAATTGCATTGGGAAGAGTGGCCTCTGTGAATCACCTCAAGTTACCATCACAAGTTCACTAGAACCCTACTGTGCAGAATGAGGTCATTCTACCTGAGTCTGTACTAAACCCCTGAAGGGCATCCCACCCAGACCTAACCCCATTACCCCGCATTTCCCATTGCTAACCCACCCAGCCAGCACATCCCTGGATACTACATGGCAATTTAGCATGGCTAATCCACCTAATGTGCACATCTTTGGACTGTGGGAGGAAACCAGATCACTTGGCAGAAACCCATGCAGATATGGGAAGAACATGCAAACTCCACACACAGTCACCCAAGGTTGAAATTGAACCCAGGTTGCTGGTTCTGTGAGGCAGGAATGCTATCTACTGAGCCACCGTGCTGTCCAACTAACCGTAAGCATTTATAGGGAGGCATTGACCTAAGAGTTTGGTTAGCTGCACGTCTTGGTAATTTTAAGGCAAAGGTGAAGAATGAGAGAAGAGAATCACTAAGTGACTTTTTGGCTTAAAACTGTTTGGTTCCATCACCTAATTGAGACTGGCAGCCTTTTGTTCTGTAGATTAGAAAGAAAGCATTGTTCGGGGTGGAGGTACAACTGTGGGACTACTCTGGTTCTATGCATGGGCTTAGTCGATGATGAAGGTGATGCAAAAAATCATTAAAGTTCTTTCACTATCCTAGTGCATTTCCTCTGCAAATGGCAGGCACAGAAATTACAGATTCATTCCAAAAGATTGGCACCAATGTGTCATCTAAGCATTAGCCTTTATAATGCACGTTTGCTATTGGCTTATGCAAAATTCATTTTCTTGAAGATGCTTACAAAAAAAAATCATTGTTTTCTTGCATGTTTTGAGAAATCTACTGGCAATAATGAACGAGAATGTTTCCATTTATTTTCTATCCATTTATTGTGTTAGCATGCCAGGCCTAATTTAAGCCTGAGGCAATGCATCTAAGTAACAGTATTACCATTGAGTTCAGTATGTTTGGTGAACAAAATAGTACAGGAAATGTGCAATTAGATTTTCCTTTCATATGGATTTGGGTTTCTTAAACAATGCAATACAGGCACTCGCTCACTCCCACCAATGGCTAAATATGGGATGGCATTCAGCCATTCAGATAAGAAAGATATCACGAGTTTGATGCCTGGTCTGTGTTTAGTTAGTGAACTCAGCTGAAGGCAGTTATATGGCTTCCATTTCCTTGGAGTAAGAAGTGGTAAAGTTGGCCAAGTGCCGCTCATAATCATTTTCCAATAATGTCTATGGGCAGCATACTATCATTGACTTCAGGTAAAACAGGATTGGGCTCTGATGGGGCTGGATGAACACAGCAGGCCAAGCAGCATCATAGGAGCAGGAAAGCTTAACGTTTCGGGCCTAGACCCTTCATCAGAAAAAAAAAA
>JAHRHZ010000070.1:12822540-12857781 GCA_024137785.1 Ginglymostoma cirratum
AAGCTTTCCTGCTCCTATGATGCTGCTTGGCCTGCTGTGTTCATCCAGCCCCACACCTTGTTATCTCGGATTCTCCAGCATCTGCAGTACCTTTTATCTCTGGGCTCTGATGGGAGTTTCCACAACTGTCCCAGTCTGCCCAGTTCAATATGTGCCAACACTTGACATGCAGACAAGCAATCAGCACTTAGGCCAGGATGGACTCTGCTGATACCTCCCATACAGCTCTGGACAATCTGCATCAGACTTGAACAGAAGCAAACATGAGGGAAGAAAATCAAAGGAAAAATTAAAAGAGCGAGGGAGAAAAAAACAATCAGAACTGGTTCTAATAAATTATAAGAGACAGTAGGAACTGCAGATGCTGGAGAATCTGAGATAACAAGGTGTAGAGCTGGATGAACACAGCAGGCCAAGCAGCATCAGAGGAGCAGGAAGGCTGACTTTTCGGGCCTAGACCCTTCTTCAGAAATTCAGCTCCTGTGATGCTGCTTGGCCTGCTGTGTTCATCCAGCTCTACACCTTGTTATCTCTAATAAATTATAAAGTGGTTCAAAATAAGACACAGATAGATACACATTCAACACAATTAAATGATGTTGACAAACTGCTCTGGATAAATAAGATACCACATTGTTGTCATTTCTTGAGTTTGTATCTGCTCAGGAAGATGTTAATTTGGCTGAATATTTCCATTGCTGTTGAGATCAAAATGACCTTCTCCGATTTTTGCTTCCTAATCTCTGTATGACAAGTATTCCACTGAAATGGAAATAGGACAAGAGAATTAAGGAAATCATGTGTATATGAGTTGGGCTCATCAATCTTTGGAAGCGGCACATCACAAAGGTCAAAGATAGCCTGCCGCTAAATTTTCTGTAGCGCTGCTTCCTATGAGAAAATGTGCACATTTTGCTTTGACATGTTTTAAAAAAAACTTGGTCATTACTGCATAGGTTTCCAAATGACCATGTTTATTTGTCTGTGTTTTGATATGTTTATAGGATATTGGAATGACAGTTGGATGAGGAAGCTACAACAAGTTTCTCCCCCTACAAAATGTCATCTTTCCCCTGGCTGGGGCACAGAAGCATCCTAATGAAAAGAGCAGACATTTAAAAGTTTCTGACAGATGTCAGGGACGCTGTCATTGAGCCAGTGCTCCTGATGTAGCTTGAGATGACAGTATCAGAGGGGATGGAGCTGGCCGCGGGACATTCCGAGTTTGGTATTTGTCGCATTTGATCCTTGTCCGCTGGAAATAAGAAGGAGGGAGGGAGAAGAAGGAGGGGACATGTGGTGGGGGGAATGTAGTGGAGGGTGATGGTTGAGAAAGGTGCTTTGCTGATATTTTATTTTCATCAGGCTGACAGCTGTGGGCTTCACAGTTGAGTGACAGATATGAACCAGTAGAAAATCCGCGAAAGCAAGGAATGTATCATGGATTGACACTCAGATTGATAGCACAAGGTGTTTGGGTATTTGGATCGAGTGAGATGTTCTAACTAATCATCATGTGTGCAGAGTTAGCTGCGTTCTGTACCTGTAGATATCAGCAAAGACTGGCTCAGGATGAACTCACTTGAAGGAAAGAAAAAAGCGCCTATTTCTGGAAAGGTTTCAGATGAGCAGCATTTGTCATTGAGGGGGAGATGAGTGTAATTAGCTTGTCAGTCTAGTTTGGGCTGAGTTGGCTTGCAGTGGTAGGAAAGATGGACTGACTGCCAGAAGAGCTGACAGCCAGTCGATAATGCAGCAATTAATGTCATAAATAATTCTGGAACCAATTATATCAAAATGGACTCCATGCTTTGAAAAGGAACAGTATTCCCTTATCATTTCTCCTAACAGCAGGAACAGCTTTCATTTTTCTCCATAATTACTTCTTATTCTACACCATAATAGTGATTCTGTACTTGCTACATTTGGATTTTTTTCCCTCACAAATACATTTTTAAAAACAAAATGATAAAACATAGTACAGCGTAATCCAGTGTAACAAAATCAGTTAACTCCCTGCTACATCCAATCAGGAAACAATTGAGGGGAATAAGAACTTTGGTGAATCCCTTTTGGCATAAGCTTAGCTAGGTTTAAAAAAAAATCACTCAACAGTGACATTTGGAAATGAAGACATTTATGAAAGAAATGGATTTGTCTTGATATTTTAGAGGTTGCCGTAGCATTACTAACATGCCTGCTAACACCGCAGCTATTGATTTTTATTTTCTCATTGTAGGATACTGAAAGCTAGATAAGACTATTCCCTGTATACCATAGTACAATAAGGAGGAGGTGACTGAAGAAAGTCTCCCTTTTCCCTCAAAGGCTACCTACGATTATTCTGGTCCTTTAGTATTGACAGCTTACAATGCTGAAGGTCATTGGAGGAGACTTGGAATATCTGTGTCACATGGTTTTCGTTCATGTTGTCATATAGCATTAATCTTCCAGACTGTGTGTTGCACAGTGTCAGTAATATGGAAGAAAATATTGGTTAAATACATGTAGTATATTTATAAGCTGCTGAAGGTCAAACCTGAAATAATATACTGTTCAAGTAGTCGTGGCTCAAGGTCACTGAGGTTTCCTGTTCATAATGTATGAATATTGAAAGTCTCGCAGACTCCAATCAGCCGACCTGAACCTTGGAACAAAAATTTTACTAAGTAAATCAGTACATGTTCTGGCACTTCTATTAACCTTTAATACACTGCTGACAGTAAATGAGTAATGATAAATAATATGACGTTGTTGCAAATCACTTTTAGTACCATGGGCAAAGAACTGTAGTGGCATGCCACCATCTGTTAGTACTTAAGCTTTATTTTGTTTTACTGGTAAAATTAAACTACATTTTGAACAAGAAATGGCTAATAACGAATGAAAAGAAAGCTTAATAAATTAGCTTTAATCTCCGAGGGCTATAGTTACAAATTTGTTTCAGATTGTTTAGAACTTAGCTCTGTGAACAAGGGAGTGTAGATCTGTTTGGCTACCCAATTCATCTTTTGCCACTGAAATTCAGAAATGCTTACTTTTTTTTGCCATTGTGTATGTAACACAGTCGAAATTATTTTTAAAAGAGTGTAGACTTTCATTTTTACTGCACCTTTTATGACCTTGCTTTTTGACCAATGAAATATAGGTGCTATTACAATGTAGGAAACATTGTGGTAATGTACACAATTTCTGCATAGACATATCCCACAAGCAACAAAAAAAAAATTGTCGGACAATACAAGATACAACACTGGACTGCAGTAAAGTGTAGCCCAAATCCGTCTCCAATCATCCTGTTCTAAAATGCTGTGAATGCTGAAAGACAATATGCTGGAGAAACTCAGCATGTCTGGCAGCTTCTGTGGAGAGAGGAACAGGGTTAATGTTTCAAGTACAAAATTACTCTTCATTGGAACTGGTAGAAATACAATGGGTTCTGAGTTGTTGAAAACAGAAGAGGAAAGTGCAACGAAAGGGAAGAGATCAAAGGTATCATGGAATGAAAGCAAAAGGAGTGGGAATGGGATTAGAGAAGAAACCAAGAAAAGAAACGAATTTTCTGTTTAAGAATATCAACACATTAGATTCATAAATACCTGTGGTTCATCATAGCTTTTCCCAAACAATTGTCTGCTGTACACCTTATTGATTTTGCAACTGGGCTCTTTTGCACCCATTTCGTGTAATTGCATGGCATGACCCACTGCAAGGACTTTCTGACATGCATGACACTGGCACCATGTTTAATGCCCAACTGCACACCACTTCAGCCGCTGCATGCCAGGAACTGCCCATCACACTGTGGTGCTCACCCGTTATCACTGAGGAAATGGCCACAAAAGTGGTTTAACTCCCCACTTTGCTGACAAGGGGTGCTGGGAGATGGTGGTGGATGGGGTGGTGGAGCAGAGGGTCTGACCTACATCCTACTGACTGGCAAACGAGGCCATGCCACCAAATGCAGCAATCCCAGACCTAGAAAATGACCCAGGTCAGTGCTGTAGCCCAAGTGAAAAGGAATGCCCAGCAGTGTGGGAAGGTCAGTCATCATCTGCACTCCACAGGGGCAAGTACTGCCATCTTCCCGCTGCTATTTCACACTGTCAGGGCCAGCAATGACTCTACCTTTACCACTGCACTTCACATCCCACCAAGTCTCTTGGCTCTGGCTATTTCATGCATTATGTCCACTCGATGGCTGTCACCCACTTCATTCATCCACTCACTTTGCTAAATCTTCTTGTGACTGAGCTTTCCACTTACTCCTGCTCCTGTATCACCACTACCTGCTCCTCCCACCCATTTTCATCATAGTCAATCCCGCCTTTTGTCTCAATGCCGAAATAATTGGCCTATGCACTCATCAGACTGAGATCTCCTGTGTTTTTTTTCCCACAGACTAGTTGTATTTGATCTGTAAGACTGACTCTGCCCCAATTCCTGTGCTGCAAAGACACGGATTCCTGGACTCTAGTAGGACCAATCACCTAACTGACTGTGGCCAACTTCTTGGACTGGAATTAGACAAGCCTGCTAACTGAGTGTGACCATTCCTGCTGATTGACCCCAATTTCCCTCGTCCCCACGGAAGACTGCTCCACTTTGACTTTCAGACATGTCCATTTGGTTGAAGCACATGGAGTCTGGTATGCCACAGAAGCTGCTGGCACATGCGGTAGGTGTCACATTGATGTAGCACTGTGACATTTCCAGCCCCTTGACTGTTCAGTGCTCCCTACTGTCTAAAAGTAAAGCAAGCTGCAGGGATGGGCAGCTTCCATAATGAGCAGCAGCATATGTGTGTGCCATCAATTCAAGCTAAGAAGCCATAAGATGCACCCTATTGAGATTCATCACCTGCATGTTTATCCCTAAACTAAAAGTGACCTCATAGCTGTAGAATCATAGGGATTTTACTGCACAGAAAAAGATCCTTCAAAACATCATGTCCCCATTGGTCATCAACAATGATCTATTCTAATCCCAATTTCCAGCTCTTGGCCTGCAGCCATGTATACTATGATATTTCACGTGTTCATTATCGCTGAACTGTTAATCCAGAGACCCAGATATCGTTCTGGGAACCCAGGTTCAAATCCCATCATGACAGATGGTGGAATTTGAATTCAATTAAAAAAATCTGGAATTAACAGTCTAATGATGACCATGAATCCATTGTCGATTGTCAGGAAAAACCCATCTGGTTCATTAATGTCCTTCAGGGAAGGAAACTACCACCCTTACCTGGTCTGGCCTACACGTGACTCCAGACCCACAGCAATGTGATTGACTCTGAACTGCCCTCTGGGCAATTAGGGATGGGCAATAAATGCTGCCTAGCCAGCGATGCCCTCATCCCATAAATGAATAAAGGATCTAAATAATTATTACATGTCATGATGGTTCATCACTCTACTGCCTTTTTAGTTGGTCAGTGCCAGATACCCACAATCCTATGGGTGAAAAAAAATTCTCAAGCCCCCTCTAAAACTCCTACTCTTTACCTTCAAACACTGCTTCCTGCGATTAATGCCTCTACAATAAGGGTTTATGTTTCTCCCTGCCTTCCCTGTCTACACTCCTCAGAATTTTATTATCTTAATTAGATTCCCTCTTCTCTGCTCTAAGGAAAACAACCCCAATCTATCTAGTGTCTCTTCTTAACCGAATTGCTCCAGGTCAGGCAACATCCTGATACCCTCTCTAGTGCAATCACATCCCTCCTGCCAGGGCTGCACATGGGCCATAGCTCAAGTTCTAACTAACAATATCTCAAACATAAACTCCTTCATCTTATATTTAGTGCCTTGATTAATATGCCTTCTTAACCACCTTATCCACCTGTCCTATGGCCTCAAGGATCTATCGACATGCACACCCAGGTCTTTCTGATCCCTATTACTCCTTAGGGCACCACCATTCAACATGTACTCCCTTGCCTTGCTAGTACTCTCAAAATACATCACCTCACACTTTTCAGGCTTAAGTTCCATTTGCCACTATTCAGCCCTTTTGAACAGCCCACTTATACCATCTTGTAGTCTAAGGCTTCCTTTCTCCTTATTTGTCACACCACTAATTTTGTTGCTATCTGCAAACTTACTGATCATACCATGTGCATTCATGTCTAAGTCATTAATGTAAGCAACAAACAGCAAGACAGCAGCATTAAGCCCTGTAGAATATCACTAGGCACAAGATTTCAGTCACAAAAATGCCTTTTGATCATCACCCTCTGTTAAGCCAAACCTGACAGAGGTTTGTAGAAGATAGTAGGAACTGCCGATGCTGGAGAATCTGAGATAACAAGATGTAGAGCTGGATGAACACAGCCAGGCCAAGCAGAGGAGCAGAAAAGCTGATGTTTCATGTCTGGACCCTTCTTCAGAAAGGTTTGTAAGTCCTAGGTGTCCCTGAGCTCCAAAGTAAAGTCCTGAAGGGATGAAATGATGTGAGAATTGAACCAAGAGGTGGTGAGACTACTTGTTTGCTGATGCCCAAAGTGTGGAGGAGGCTGGTGCCCAGGGAGAATTGAGGTGAAGGCAGAGTTGGTGGAACACTGGCATAGGCAATCGGTGAGCTCCAGTCACCAGGCACATGCCCTGATTTAGTTGGAATTTGCACCATCCAGTTTCGTGGAAAAGAATAAGAGAATTGGAAATGGTGTACATATTACGTGAGTTGGGCAAGTAATGAGATACAAATGCATGGGAAATAATGCCACTTAATTTAGGGTGGCACGGTGGCTCAGTGGTTAGCACTGCTACCTCACAGCACCAGGGACCTAGGTTCGATTCCACCCTCAGGCAACTGTCTGTGTGGATTTTGCACATTCTCCCTGCGTCTGCGTGGGCTTCCTTTGGGTGCTCTGGTTTTGTCCCACAATCCAAAGATGTGCAGTTTTGGGTGGATTAGCAGTGCTGAATTGTCCCGTCGTATCCAGTGATGTGCAGGCTAGATGGATCAGCCATGCCAAATATAGGATTACAGGGTTAGGGAAGGTGGCTGTGACTGGGTGGGGTGTTTTCAGAGGGTTGGTGTGTACTTGATGCGCCAAATGACCTGCTTCCACACTGTAGGGATTCTATGATTCTAATAGCCAGGTTCTGATGTCACCATCAGGAGTTTTGTTTCTGAATGTCAACATTCCAATATTTTTACTCTCACTGTGTTTACCCAACTTTCTCATTACTGCCTAGGCCACTTCACTGGGATGGGGTGGGGTGGGGCTTATCCTGCCCAAAGCATCGGGTTTTAATGGGAGAAACCAGTCAACTCAATCTGAAAACAATACCATGAAATCAAGGCACAGACATTGGAGATTATCAAAATGAGGGATAGAGTTCATGGTTGAAGTTGCTGAAATCAATGTTAAGTTTAGAAACCTGTAAAGTATCTCAAAAGAAACTGAACTGCTCTTCCTCCAGTTTGTCTTGTGCTTCCTCGGAACACTGTAGCCAGTCGAGGACAGAAATGAGAGCATGAGATCAGGATTGTGAATTGAAATGGCAAAAGGCTGGAAGATGGGGATTATACGCAATGACTGATTGGGGGGTGTCGGACCAAGTGAGCACCAAGTCTACATTTGGTCTCCACAAAGTAGGACAGACTGCATTGTAAGCAGGCATTACAGTAGACAAATGAAAGAAATAAATTAGTGAAGGAGTGTTTGGGGCCTTGGACATCAAGGAGGGAGGCAGCAAAATGGTAATTGTTATACCTCCTGTGATTGTGTGGGAGGGTTCTGAAGGATAGGGATGGGGCATTAGGACTGATAGAGGAGTAGATCAAGATGTCACAGAGGAATCTGTCCCTTGCGAATGCTGACAAGGACCAGGAAGATGTGTTTGGAAGTGGCATTATGCTATAGGCTGTAAAAATAGCAGCGGAAGATCATTTGAATATGGATGCTGGTGGGATGGCGAATGAAGACAAGGAGAACCCTATCCTGGTGGTTGCTGGGAGGGCAGGAGTAAAGACAGAATTGTGGGAAATTTGTCAGAAACAGTTGAGGGCCCTATCAACAGTGGTTTTGGCAAGGGTGTTGAGGAGACCAGAAGGTGAGCTGGAAACACCATTGTAGGAGATAGCATCATTGGATCAGATGCAAGAGACAGACAAACTGGGGAAATGGAACAGAGTTCTTCCAGTAAGCAGGATGTGAGGAATTGGAGTTGAGGGACCCATGGGAATTGATGGTCTTGTGTGGATTTGGGTGGATAGCCTATCGCTGGAAATGGGCAGCGAAGTGGAGGAAGGGAAAGCAAGACTCTGAGATGGACTGAGAGAAGGTGGAAGTTGTACTCAAAATTATTTAGGATTCTGGAGGAGAAGAGGAAGTAACGTCATTGACATTCTGTCAGTTCAGTGGGGTAGGGACAGACTGGAACAATGGATCTACCAAGTTGTTGGTGGAATTTGAGGAAAACAAAGACCTGGGTGGTTTGGGTTGGGAGACTTTAAGGTGGGAAGTCTTGGGGGGGGAAAGATTCCTGGAGGAGATGAAGTCAGTGTTAGTCTTGCAAACAGTTGCCGATGTGCAGTTGAACAAGGCTTTAGTTGCTTCTCTGCAACTGTTATCACTCCCTTTACGAAATCAGAAACAAAAATAGAAAGTGCTGGGAAAACTCAGCAGGTTTGGCAGTGCCTGTGGACAGGAAGGGAAGTTAAAGTTTTGAGTTGTCTGAAGAAGGGTCACTGGACCCAAAACATTAACTCTGCTTTCTCTCCACAGATGCTGCCAGGCCTGCTGGGTTTTCCCAGCAATTTCTGTTTTTTATCACTCCTTTTACCCTTTGTTCCAGGACACATTTGATCTCTAATTTCTCCTGCCCTTTAACATTCCATGCTCTTCCCTTTTGATCCATTTGCCTCTTTGCCCCCTCTTGAACAGCATAACATCTGTCACATTTTTGCCTCTCTTTAGCTCCAGAGAAGAATCATATTTGTCTTGAAACATTAGCTGTTTCTCTTTCCACAGATGCCTCCAGACTAACCAACGTCCTGCAGCATTTTCTGTTTTTATTCAAATCATATTAATCTGAACCTTTTCTTTTCATTCAGCAAGCGCAAATTGTGAATTTCTTCACACTCCGCAGAAAAATCCTGCTTGTGTCCTTAGGACAACTTTCAAAGTTTTTCCAAGATTAATAGACTTTGGTAGTCTCGCAATGCAGGGCCAAGAGTTCAGCTCCCACAAGGGCTAGTTGTGAAATTGAACTCAATAAAGCTGTTCACTTGTGAGCTAGTACCAGCACAAAAAAATGATCATTAAAGCTGCCAGATTGTCATAAAAACCCAACTGGTTCACTAATAACCTTCAAGGAAGGGAAGCTGCTACCCATGCTGGTATGGGCTTCGTGTATCTCCAATCTCATACTGTGTGCTTGATCCGGAGCATCTTCAGGACAACTAGGGAGCTGTGATGAAAAAGGCTGTGCTATTTGTTCCTCAAAATAAAATCCTTCATTATAGTTCTGCGATATATACAGACAATACCGTATCCCTATTTCCCAGAAACAGAATCACGTAAAAATATGTGGCACTCTAAATAAGTTGATAACTTTGCGGGTTTGACGAAAAAGCATGGTCCCCCTTTCAGATCTGGGTGTGTAGTTTCTCCCAGTGGCCCGGAAGGTATCACATGCTGCTGTCAGGAAGGTATCAGGGCACAGTTTTATCTAAACAAAAGAATGAAGTACTTGCATTTACATAGCACCTTTCACTTCAGCATGTACCAAAGAATTTACAGACAATCTTGAAACATTGTAGTAAATTTTCTACATTTTAGTGTGTTGCTGAGTGAGATTCATGGTGTCTGCTCTGTCATTGCTCACAACAACCCTTATGTAATTGTCTGCTCTTCACCTCATTAATTATATCTCTGCGCTCTACTTCACCCTTCTTGAGAAATTGTGGGGCAGGAGAGGCAGGAGTGCTTGTCACTACCAGGACCTTCCAGCATTGACACTGATACCATACTTCGAGGCCAGCTACCGCAGTAAGCCAGGAACTTCTCTCCAGACTGTGGTGTTATCAGAAAGGGCATGGCCCAGAAAGGTAGGGTAGCTTCTCACGTCACTGATGGGGACCTGGTCATCCTGGTGCATGGGGTGATATAGAGGAGGGCAGTGCATTTTCCTGCTGACAAGAAAAGGAGGCCATGCCGAGACTGACCCAGCCTAGACTGAGCTAGTGGCCTGAGTCAGCCTGTGTCCAGGGCAAAATGGAATCACAGCCATGCGGGGTCAAAGATTAATGATCTTCTGCACTCAGCATGGAGATGGGCCACCAGCTTCTCTCTGCTACCTCATATTCAAAGGCCTGTCACTGCTTCTACACACACCTTTCACCAAGGTTACAACTCTCACTACTCAATGCGTCATGTTCTCTGAACAGCTCTCACCCAGCTCACCCTCCCAAGCTACTGACCCTTCTCGCTCTCTATGCTTCCTGCCCACCCACTGACGACACCTCAACACCTCTACTGCTCCACCAACTGCACTTCAATTCTCTTCCATCACTCTCAAGCAAGCCTTGTCTTTGTTTCATTGCAGGAAACACAGCTTGACAAAGATTGTAGGTGGGGGATGATTGAGAGTGTTCTTTTGGAGGGTACGTTATTTGGGGTGGGACAGGTGTTTTGTGCAGGGTGGGGGTTGTGGGAAGGTGGAGGCCTCAGCACAAGTCTTCTCACACCTCATGAGGTGACAGGGTAAAGGGCAACCACTTGTGACGGGAGGGCTCAATGGTCAACCTACCCAGCAGGCTTCATGATGTGCCATGCTGCTCTCCCATTAGTAGTAACGCCGACTCATTCTTAATTACCTTTTCCACCATCAATTCTTACTCTTCAGATTCCTTCAGTGAAACAGGGGAAAAGAGATATGTTGGGGAGGGGAGTGGGAAATGCAGTTGTGGGAATGGAGAAAACCAATATGAGGGGATTGTTGGTCTACAGGCTGGGTGGCAGGTGAATGACATTTGAGGACGATGGTATTTGTAAAGCATGAAGGATATGATAAGGAATAGATGGGAAAGAACATTAGTCCACAATCAGGTACACCCAGGCTCTCGGTTGGGGATGGAGGGAATATGGATGATCACACTTGGCATGGTCACCAGGGTATGGGACAAGTTAGAGACTTTTAAGCAACTCTTGGATAGGACATTGATGATAGAATAATATAGGGCATGCAGGGTAGTTTGATCTTAGTTGGTTAATAGGTCATCACAACGTCATGGGCCGAAGGGCCTGCACTGTGCTGTACTGTTCTATGTTCTGTTTCTATGTTCTAAATTTGACAGGTTCGCATTCCTATAGGCAGGTTGGGTGCAGGCTTGGGGAGGGGCAGTGTCTGGGAGTTCAGAGGGAAGGAAATTAGGAAAGGATCGGGATGTTCGGGGTCTCATCAACCTGAGCAGGTGGAAACTACTGCCCAAAATGAACTCGCTGTCATCTTTCATCATAAGCGATGTAATGGGGAAGAAAATGGCTGAGACACACTGCCAATGTGAGGTCCCTTAGAGGGCAAACACATTACATACAGACCGATGCAGAGGATAGAACACAAACCTGTAGGCTTCCTAACCTCTTGTGACCCAAGTATATTGGCTCCCTGTGTGCTGTATGCCCACTGGCCACATCATTCACATCAACACTTTTACACACGGAGGCCAGGGAGAGAATTAGGATGTTTGACCAAGAGGGGCAGTGGTGCCAACAAAGCATATTGCTCTGTATCCGTTTTGTTCATCTTGCTTCAACACAGACATGGATCTATTAAATATCTGTACGGAGATGGCTAATGCATTTGTTACATTTAAATCTGAGACAGACAAACATTTATTCAGTCAGCTATATAGGCCCAAGATAGGCCAAGGGTCAACCATGATCTTATTGAATGGCAGAGCAGACTCGAGGGGGCTGAATGGCCGATGAGTTAAGCATCATACTCTCACGGTTACATTTGGAGCCGCACTGAGACTTAGCATTGCAAAACTATTAACATTTATGAATATGTGAAATTTTACATACAGCGCAGTGTTATCCGGTGCAATCAAAAGGAGCCTTTTTTCCCTTCACCTCCTGTAAACAATTAGGATCCTCCTATGTTTTGTAGCTGGAGTGGAGGGATTGTGCCTGACAGGGGAATGGTGGGATCTTTGTGGTAACCTCAACCTGCAGCAATTGAACCTGGGTCATTGGAGCACTGCATTGCAAACCAGCCATCCTGCCAAATGAGCTAACTCACCCCCTGCACTGGTATGTCAGTGTTTCATATGTTAGGCTGCTTCCTGAATCTATAACAACCCCCGGTGTCTCAAATGCTTCCAGCTGAGATTAAGATATTATATATTAGTCTCTGGATCATATTAGAGCATCATTGGGTTCCTGGGAGACCTGAGCTATTCTATTATTACCCAAGAAGGAATAGTCATCCGGAAGGTCAATCTTGCTTACTGTGGCCAATGTTTGTGATTGAAGAAACACAAGGCCTTCCGTACAGAATATTTAACAAATACTTCTGTTTGAGAGGGCAAAGAAGATACATAAACAGGAAGCAGCATTTGTCAAACATTTCGCTTTTCAGTAATACAATTCAATGTCAATGTCAGGCAGTTAATGTATTTCAATGTTATTTTAGAAGAGCCTACTGCGGACGCTGACTCCTCTGTTATGTTCTGTTGTGTCTGCCATGTTGAATCTATTGGCAGTGGTTTAGGCTGTCGTAGCTATTGTAAACCGGTACAACAATCTCTCACCACCTTAGCTTCCCATGGGGTGGTAAACCCTCTTAAATCTATCACTATACTTGGATGCTTGCAATCGTGGACAGCTCGATTTTTATTCCTCACAAGCTGCCTTGGACATCTGTTATTTTCATCAAGGCAAAACATTTTGTACGGGTTGCATCATCGGCAAGAAAACGAAATAAAAAGAGTGGCAAATAAAACCTTTCTGATTTAAAGATATTTATGTCATTTCTTTCTTTAGGTATAAACAGAACTACAAAATTTCATTGCAGTCATGGGCTGCTTGGTCTCTCATCTGGAGTGCTGAGCCATTGAAAACCTGGGCCAGAATGAACAGTATTCTGTAAACCCAATAAACGTGTGGTTTTGATGCACTGGATATAGTATTCAAATTATTCCAGCTTTTTTTGCAGTTTCACAGTTTTATTTTCAGTTGTTTCATTTCCCCTTCTATTCAGTCAAACTGAGAGGTAACATAGAATCCCTACAGTGTGGAAACAGGCCCTTCAGCCCAACAAGTCCACACCAACCCTTGGAGCATCCCACCCAGACCCGTCCCCCTATAACCCACCTAATCTACACCTCCCTGAACACTATGGGCAATTTTAGCATGGCCGATCCACCTAGCCTGCATATCTTTGGACTGTGGGAGGAAACCGGGGCACCCGGAGGAAACCATGCAGACACGGGGAGAATGTGCAAACTCCACACAGTCGCCCGAGGGTGGAATTGAACCTGGGTCCCTAGTACTGTGAGACAGCAGTGCTAACCACTGACCCACTGTGCCGCCCATAATACAATAATATCGGTTATTATTTACTGTGTAGACACAGGCCATTCGGTCTATCTGATCAATGCTTGTGTCTATGCTCCACCCACAAATCCTCCACAACACCCTTAGAATGAAGGGTTAATCATGCCTTCATTCTAAGAATAGCTACCGAGCATGTGCTATGTCCTAATGACATCTGATCAGATGAAACTGGAAGCTGAATATGCCAAGTTCCAGAAAATATCCCCTCTTACAGTTCCTCGTATATAATTACATTTCACAAAGCCCTTTAACATTCACTCGCCTGAATATACACTTCATCGTACTACATGGTGGCAGTGGTGATAGACATACAGTACCAAAAGGAAGTGAACACATGTTCCCTAAACTTCCAAACAACACAATCTTCACAAAATCGGGCACAGACAGTGACTCCTGGCAACATCCCCTAGATAAGGATTTCAAACCGCAGACCACACTCAACCCTATCAACATTATTGTTTTAACTGCCTGCCTTTTGGCATCGCATCAACATTTGAGATTGTTCAGCGGACAATGTCCAGTGTCGTGGGAGGAATGGAAAGTGTTGTATGCCATACGGATAACATTTTCATCCATTGGTCGCTAAAACCCAATATAACAACAGGCCCAGAAAGGCAAGCCAGTAAAACTTGTGACATGCACATATTGGTCCGTTTCGCCTTGGATACCTCAAACTTGTTTATTATGACCAACTTTTGTGATTGAAGAAACCGTAGCTTGAGTGTGACCAATATATTCATTTCCAAGTGTGACTAGTTTTGTTTTGACTATGTTTCTTCCCACTGGGGAGTAAGGAGAACCTTGAGTAAGTTACAGGATGATGGGTTGAAATTTGATAACAAGTATGAATTCTCAAGGCCAGTGATTCCATTTTCAGGCCAAGTTAAACAGGTAACAGGGACCACAGCCTGCAAAGATAGAAGCTATTAGGACATGTCAGCCACCTAGGAACATTACAGAACTCCAACAATTAATGGGAATGGGAAGCTCTTACCTCAACTTACACACATTAATGAGCCACTCTGGTAATTTTTGAAGGAAGATCAGATGTTGAATTGGACTGGGTACCAGCAGCACTCGATTGAATCAAAGGCATAGTCATTTCATCTGACGTCCTTGCACATTGTGATCCTGTCCTTCTAACGAGAATAAGAATGGACGCATCATCCACAAATCATAGAATCCTTAGAGTGTGGAAGCAGGCCATTCAGCCCATTGAAGTCCACACCAACCCTCTGAAGAGCATCCCACCCAGACACAACCTCTACCCTATAACCCTGCCTTTCCCATGGCCAATCCACTGAACCTGCACAACTTTGGACTGTGGGAGGAAACTTGAGCACCCAAAGGAAACGCACATAGACACAGGGAGAACATGCAAACTCCACACAGTTACCTGAGTTTGAAATCAAACCCAGGTCCCTGATGCTGTGAGGCTGCGGTGCTAACCACTAAGCGACTGTGCCGCATGGGGAGATTAGGGAGATGTTTTGTGTCAGATCTAACGTGATAGAATCAGATATCCAATTCCAAAGATCTTACTGACTCAGAACGTGATTAGACATCATTGAGTAAGAGGTGAGAAATTCTTGGGCTATGTCTTAGGCCTTCAAGTCAAAATTGAAACTGACCCCAAGCCACTGATAAATTTACTAAACACAAAGGAATTCACAAAGATGCCTCCCAGAATCCATAGGTTTCAAACACAGCTGGTGAGGCATGGCAGGCTTGTGGAATATGTACTTGGGAAATACTGGATCACTGTTGGTACTTTATCGAAGATCCTCATTAACTGTTCGAGCAAAGATGACAAAAAAAATTGTTCAAGGAACTGAGGTCTTTGCAGCTTTAACCATTAACTATTTATCACTCATGGTGAGGAAATTACAAGAATTTCATAAGTCTTAGTGACAATGGTGAAGAATGTGCACAGATCCATATGTTCTACCTACAGGACTAGTGGAATATGTCTGCAGTAACCCCTTCCAGCAGTAAGATTTTCAATAATATTAGTATTGATTGTATTTTTGTTTAAACTGAGTAGTTTGTTGTCCCACAGCTTTCTATGCAACTAGGGATATGCAAGAAATGCTGGTCAGCCAGCAATGTCCACATCCTACCAATGAATAGAAAAAAAAAATTTGGACATCCTCCAGAAGATTTACCAGGGACAACAGGTGCTAGGCCATGGTAGGGTAAACTGTATCATGGCCAGGTTAATGTTATTCTCTGAAGGATGTCTGTTTTGAGGAACAACTTAGATTTAGTTCTTAGCGCTAAAGGGATCAATGGTAATGGGGAGAAAGTGGAAATAGGATGTTGGGTTGAATGATCATCCATGATCATATTGATGGATCCAAAGGGCAGAATGGCCTACTCCCACTGCTATTTCCTGTGTTTCTATGATATCGTCTCCAAATTTCATGACTCATTTATAGGAGCAGGAAAAAACATTTTCTGACCTTTCTCATCAGACCACGGGAATAATCATCTTAGATCACTTTGAGCATAAGTGGATGGTTTTTCTCACCTTAGCTGCATATCCTTTTCCATAGAGCGAGGTTCTGAGGTTTAAATTGACCACCTCAGAGTCTGTGGGCTTTGATGGCTTCTTTGATGACAATGGTCCAGAAATTCTGAATTACTGTGAGATTGGATTCAAACAAGCAGAGCGCTCTGTAAAATGATCCACTCGCCTGTCAAGATTCTGAGGCTGGTCTGCTCCAAATGTGTCCATTGGAGGAAAGCAGTGAGAAATCCATTCAATGCAGCAATAGTACTGCAGGCCAAGAAAAACCCCTTTTTGTACGAATTTGCTGTTGTATGTCAGGAGTTAAAGGTCTCGAAACCAGTTTGACATCAGCTGGGAAAAGGCAGGAATCTACGGTAAGTGAAGGGGTAAGGGAATAGTGTGGCAGCTGGGTAGGGTGCCAGGCAACTGAATAGGTGCTTAAGGTAGGGTCTGGGACAGTCAGTCAGGCCATGTTGGGTGGGGATGCGGCTTGGGAGTGGGTGCACATGGTTGCTGGGCCTTGTGAGGTGTGGTTGAAAGTAGGCAGTGTCAGTTCCAATAGGTTCAATGGGGGTTGGCCTTGGGGCTTGGTGGGATAGGGTTTGGGGCACGTTGGTGATTGAGTTTGGAGTGGGGTGAATGCTGGATGTCGGTTCATTGGGGTGGGATTTGCGTCAGGTCAGGGGGTGCAGTGTGTAGGTTGGGTGTCTATTTCAGTATTGTACTGTTTTGGTCAGATTGTTGGTGGAGGGAGGGAGTTGGATGGGGACACTGTCAAGTCAGCGGAGTTGAGTCAGGGTCTGGGGGCCTGACTAGAGTGGGTGGAAGGCGGGACTGGGCTGAGTCAGATTTAGGACAGAAAGTTGTTTCGAGGCCAGGATTGATGGGATCAGGTCGGGCAAGGGGATGGGAAGATTGTGGTTTAGGGGTTGGGGGGTGGGGAGAAGGGGGGGTGCGTGATCAGATCAGGTCAAACTGAGTGACAGTGGAGAGGTTGGGGGTTAGGCCAGGTGCAGGAATGGTGTCTATTCTGGCCCCTATACATAATTCCAGGCTGTGCCTCTCCAAAGATGATCCGGCCAAATGATGATTTGGCCTCATGGTTTCCATAAAAGGAACCTGAGGCATTGTCATTGTCAACAGTAGGCCATAACTTGCCAATGAGTATTTCCAGTTCCTTGTAGTTTCATATGGACGTTGACCACTGTACAAGCTCACTGAGGTACCCTCGAACCAAATGCAGGGTACATACTGCAACAAAATCTCCCAAAAAGCAATGACGATTTTCATTTACTCAATTACGACTCCACACTGTTGCGAAATGGATACACTCCACCTTCTGATGGGCTGGTGTTTATTAACCCAACTTCCCTTCCTTTCCCAGGCACTCAAGCTGAAAGTTATGATACAGGACCATGTACAAATACAAAAGAAAGAGGAACGTTATAGGACAGACCAAGCTCACACCTTCCACCAGAGATCCAAGGATCATGGCCTAGTTACTGGAGAAGGGGGCCCTATGCACAGAGAGACCAGCAGACTGAGGGCATCTTGCTAGTGAGGCTTCAACAACCCAGATCATACCTTGGCCAAACATTAAAATACAAACATAAACAGGACTTTGATGGTAAAGAAGCCGATTGCTGGATGATTGCACACTCTGATCCACTGAAGACACTGACAACACAGCCATTGAAAACTGAGACAAGGGCTGAGGACTCTCAGAGAAGCCTGCACTGACTCTCCACAACCCCCAAAGGAATTCCGTGGGTGTTCAGCAGATTACTGATTTCACCCCTCCGACATTTTCCGTAGACCATAGAGACTTAGTGAGGAGTGGAGAGGAGGAGAGCTGTGGAAAATAGTACAAATAGTGCATGCAGTCAATGATAATAAAGACTTGAGAGAGGTGTGGAGTGTGGAATAAAACGTTAATTGTACCTTTACACTAAGAATAGCTACTGATCATGGAAAAACATCAGATTCCATGGAATGGAGCATGAGATGGTAGGGGTCCAGATATGTCTCTTCCTAAAATGCTGTGTATATAGTTGTGTTTTAGAAAACCTCTTAATGTTCACTCACCTGACTATAATCTCAGTCTTCTGTAACTAATTCTATTGACATATTCCAGTTATTCTTATCTCCATCATGTGGTTCCCCTTAACTACATCTACCTCAATTACTGCCTGTGGTAGTGAGTTCCACATTCAAACCCCTGTTGACAAAATAAGCTTCTCTTGAATTTCCTCTGGATCTGTTAGTGGCAACCTTATATTTAGGATGCCTGGTTCTGTACACTTCTATAGGCTTCAGTAGGCTTTTATTGTCTTAATCAGCATCAAATGGCCACATTTGAGCTCAACAGCAAATGGTGCCACGCTGCTCAGTTGTAGCGGGCTTCCTAAAATGATCTGTGGTCACTTGACAGAAACTATACCTCAGCTGAATCTTGTTTTCCCACATTGCCACCACAAGATTCTGAAGGACATCTGGAATCTGCACCTCCTATCTCTCCAGGTGAACACACTTTAGGATTTGGCATTGGGCTTATTGTGGTTTGTGCCACATCTCAAAGGGTGGCCTATTTATCAAGAGAGCAATCGAGAAGCCATTTCCACCATTGTCACTAAAGCTGGAAGTATTCCTTGTTTATGCACTGAAACATGTTCAGTCAATGGATTTCTGTGGAAGGTTGCTCTAAAATGTTACCACATGCTTGCACTAGTAAAGATTTTTTTATAGCACCTATGCCTAACTTTATAACTGTCCAATAAAGGCTGCTTGCCTTGAAGAATATATAAATGATATTGGATTCCTACTCTATTTCCTGTCGATGATGCTGTGTGGAAACTCTTCCACACAAAATCCTACAGGGCATCAAAGTCAGGAATAAGTTGGAAATACAATCCATGTGTGTGCTTTAAGATATTCACCGTCTGTACACATACGTTCTGGATAATGCACATAAAATACTTTGGGCAAAATGGGATGGATGAGGGGCACGCAGAGTGTTTTCATGAGTGTGAATAATGATGAAGCCCATGCACCATTCCCAGCCCTATCTAATGCTTCTTTTGCTTTTTTGCTTGCTTTCTCCTTTTGAAGAAACCAGTTGTTCAGGCTGCGTAAGGTCAACAGTACTAGTTGCTCCTCTGACGACAGGGCACAGTTTTGATTGTTATTATCAAGCTTATAAATACCCATGAGCAAGTCTATCATTTTTCATAGGTGCGATAGTTTCATTTTCAATGCAATTAAATGGTGGTATGACATTCAGAAATTACAAGTGAATTGTTAACTTTGGAGGGTCTGTTAATTGTGAGCACGCCATTTTATTTTAAAGCCATGTTAAAAATATTTGCTTCTAGAAAAACACTTCAAATTATGGAATAACTGCTCTAAGATGGCACAATATGCTCATTATGGAGTGTAGAGTTAATAACAATAGCAGCTCTACATTCTGCGGTAGGACCTGCAATTCAAAGAGCTCATGAGGTGAGCAAACACCTTGGCTGATCACCCATTGTGGAAAATTACTAGCAGTTAGGAGTTTTCATTGGCACAAGGCTGAGCTTGCCCCCAGGCAGTGTTCCTTCACTGATGGAGATGCATCTACTGCAGCACAGTGCATGTTGCGCCGTGTTTAACATTAAACTGGCCTGGAGCTCTATTTCAGTTTGTCTTGAGCTTAAATGCGAACAGTGAAAAGCTTGCTGGAAACAATGACATTTATTCACATTATCAGTTGCCACCAGGGTCTTTGAGAGAGACTGTTATTTCTTCTGACTATACAGGAAGCAAATGCCCCCTGGAGGTGAAGGTTGCTTATAATGAAAAGCGTGTGATTGTGCCTGTGCTGTGACAATGTCCAGTTATGGATTATCCAAAGCTGGCCTTGTGACAAGCTCAGCACAGTTCAAAACTTGTCTCCGTGCATTGGCAGTTCAATGATGATTTGTCTTAAATGCATGAGTTGGGAGTAAAATAAACTTTGTGTGGTCTTTGTGGCTGTCTTACATCAACGATTATCTCCTGAAACACAAGATTAGGGTGGATTAGGATATATGAAATGAAAGAGACAAAATGGTCAAACTAAAGCAGTGTCGTAACGTAGTAATGATTCAGTAACTCATTATAAATGAAAAAAAACTACAAGACAAATCAATGTAAATGATCCAAAAAATCTGCCAGATTATAAAAACACAGGATAAAGTAAGCACGATTTAATAAATCGCTGTAGCACTGTATGTTATGAACAATGTCACTCACATATCCAGGCTTCAATCTATGTTTTCGCTCACAACCCACACACATCAATTTTGAAAATCCAGGAAATTAATGCTTATTTTACAGACCAGTCACATTTCAGCTTGTCCTGCAATACATCCAGATCTAATAAAAACAGTGATAAATAGTCCACTGTGTGTTGGGTTGAAAGTAAACCTTTATTCTTTGCAGGTGGTTCAAACATCTGTTCAGCTCCAGAAGAATTAAACCTGGGGTTTAACACTTTATTTTATGTAGAACGCAATTTCAAATATTTAGACCTGTTTCACTTTAAAGAAAGAAAACTTTCTCCATGATTTTCTTTTGAGATTAACAGCACAATTAACAGCTCGGTTATAAATGTTGCAATACTTTCAAACCGTTTCTACTGCCAAACAGCTCTTAAATAGCTAATAAAAGTGAGACACTAACAGGATCTAATCTCCAACCGCTCCACCCCCTAAAATTCAATAACTTTGAAAGCCACGTTAAAAATATTTGCTCCCAGAAAAACACTTCATATTATACAATAACTGCTCTAAGATGGCACAATATGCTCATTATGGAGTGTAGAGTTAATAACAATAGCATCTCTGCATTCTGCGGTAGGACCTTCAATTGAAAGAGCTCATGTGCCCACTTTAATGTCCACTACAGTACATAGGCTTAGTTTGATTCAAAAA
The DNA here is from genome assembly GCA_024137785.1 of Ginglymostoma cirratum. Taxonomy (NCBI): domain Eukaryota; kingdom Metazoa; phylum Chordata; class Chondrichthyes; order Orectolobiformes; family Ginglymostomatidae; genus Ginglymostoma; species Ginglymostoma cirratum. The sequence continues at coordinate 12,843,578 of JAHRHZ010000070.1, forward strand.
TTTCAGTGATTGTGTATAAACATAATTCCCATTTGATTTTTTTAACGTATTTTGATTTAATGCAGTGTAAGAAACACTGAAAGTGGATTGGTGAGAATGTGATGCAAAATTAATATAATTTAACACTACCTATGAGGCATATTTTCAATTAAGTTATAGGTCTTTGCTTCCATGTTTGAAGAATTGCAGCATTTTATATTAAAAAAAAATGGAGCACTGTATGATACTTGAGAATGCATAATGTGGGAAGTTCCGGGAAAGTAGGTAATGTAGGAAGATCAAAGTGGATGAAACATTTGCAATTGGTTTTTCTGTGTATGTGCTTTGAGGCTTTTTAATAGAGTGTACACTCCTTTTACAAGAAGATTATTCCAGCAACTCCGGTACACTACAAATTTCTAAGCACAGTCAAAACTTTGCTTGGTGTGCAAAGAGTTGGGTGAGTTCCCACCTTTTTTTTTAAAAGAAGGAACCATTGCATTGCTTGTGAATGAAAGATGTGATTAATTGGAGGATTTGAAGCCTCCATGAGTTTAACAATGCAAGCTTAAAAATAAACTGGCATTCTTTTTTCCCAGAGACTTGCCAATCTCCGGAAGGTATGGCCAGCTAATGCAGTGAGTGCTAATTCTTTTCCTAGAAGAGAGAACTGTACCAGTCTTTGACTCAGCATGGACCTCATCATTTAGAACATAAGTGGCTTTACAAACAATTACAAAGCCCATGTGAACTCCTGGTCTGGTTGGATCAGAGGATTTTAGGATTTTTTTGCTTTTTCCACAAGATTTACTCTTCTATGGAAGAGGTGGGGACAGAAATGTTTATTCATGATGCTTAAGCCATCAGATTTGGAGCAGGTTTGATGGAGCAATTGGAATTGTCCATCATTCCTTTTCATGTTCACACATGAACATGGTTACCGACAGCTGAGATTCTGCACTCCGCAGGGTGGAAATGAAAGCATTGTTCTTCACCAGTTTATGAATTCTAGCTTGCATGGGTGCGAGGATTGATCCTCTTGCTGGCTTGAATAATCCTTTCGTACTTAAAGCCTATGTAGTGTTTGTAAGATATATTTTCAACCAGTGCTGTCAGCTAGGTAAGGAAACCAATACGTGATTTGTTTAAGATAACAAGGTGTGGAGCTGGATGAACACAGCAGGCCAAGCAGCATCAGAGGAGCAGGAAAGCTGACGTTTCGGGCCTAGACCCTTCTTCAGATTTATTTGCTTGTTAAAACTACAAGCACATCACTAAAATCATGGCTATAGTGCCAATGACCAGACAGATCAAGGATCAGGCCTTTACCCAGTGTCAGCACGTCATACTGCGAAATGAGCTCTGGTAAAGCAAAATTGCATTAAGCTCAGATGAATTGTTGAAAATGGTGCAGGCTTACAAGGAAGTGGAGCAGGAAATTGAAGTTTTTAGTCATTCTTTTGTGGGATGTGAACATCACTGGCAAAACCATCATTTGCTGCTGTTGTAAGCACAGGAATGAGGAAGTGGAGGTCTTTGGGAGATGGACTGGTAGGAATGGTCACACGAAAACCAGAGCAGAATTGGAGAAAGAGTCAAACCCTTCCTCTACAGACCCCTTCTCCTGCCTCCAACATACACACACCATCCATGAAGGTGAGATGATGGCCTAGTGGTATTATCACTGGACTGTTAATCCAGAGACCCAGATAATGTTCTGGGGACCTGGGTTTGATTCCTGCCATGGCAGATGGTGGAATTTGAGTTCAATAAAGATATCTGGAATTAAGAATCTAATAATGACTGTTAATCCATTGTCGATTGTTGGAAAAGCTCACCTGGTTCACTAATGACCTTTAGGAAAGGAAACTGCCATCCTTACCTGGTCTACATGTGACTCCAGACCCACAGCAATATGGTTGTCTCTCAGCTGCCCTGCGGGCAATTAGGGATGGGCAATAAATGCTGCTAAGCCAGCGACACCCTCATCCCATGAATGAATGATATAAAAAAACCCTCCTGGACACCACTCCAAGACCTCCTACCCTCCCCTCAACCTGTTTATTTCCAACTGCTGTCACAACATTGATCGCCTCAACCTCTCACTCACTCCAACCTCCCCCCCACAGAACACACAGCCCTCTGCTCCATCTGCTCCAACCCTAACCTCACCATCAAACCCACGGATAAGGGAGACACTGTTGTGGTATGGAGCATTGAACTTTACATCGTTGAGGCCAGGCGCCAACTCTATGACACATCCGCCTACCGCCCTCTTGGTCAAGCTAGACCCCAAGCTAGACCTCCAAAACATCATCTCCAGACCATCACCTCAGGTGACCTCCTGCTCACAGCCTCCAACCTCATCGTTCCCCAACACTGCGCCTCCCGTTTCTATCTCCTTCACCAAAATCTGCAAACCTGACTGCCCCGGCCGACCCATTGTCTCTGCCTGCTCCTGCCCCACTGAACTTATCTCCGCTTACCTTGACTCTATTTTCTCCCCCCCACCCCAGTCCAGGAACTCCCCACCTATGTCCGGGACACCACCCATGCACTTCACCTCCTCCAAGACTTCCAATTCCCTGGGCCCCAACACACCACCTTCACTATGGACATCCAATTCCTGTACACTTGCATCCCCCATGTGGATGGCCTTAAAGCCCTCCACATCTTCCTCTCCCGCAGAGCCTCTCCACTGACACCCTCATCCACCTAACCAAACTTGTCCTTACCCTTAACAACTTCTCCTTCAACTCGTCCCACTTCCTACAGACTAAGAGGGAGGCCATGGGAACCTGTATGGGCCCAAGCTATGCCTGCCTCTTTGTAGGATACGTGGAACAGTCCGTCTTCCGCAGTTACGCTGGCCCTATCCCCCACCTCTTCCTCCGCTACATCGATGACTGTATCGGAGCTGCCTCGTGCTCCCACGAGGAGCTCGAACAGTTCATCCACTTCACTAACAGCTTTCACCCCAACCTCAAGTTCACCTGGACCATCTTTGATACTTCCCTCTCCTTCCTGAACCTCTCTGTCTCCATCTCTGGTAACCACCTCAAAACCGATATCTATTTCAAGACCACCGACTCCCGCAGCTACCTAGACTACACCTCCTCTCACCCACCTTCCTGCAAGAATGCGATCTCCTACTCCCAATTTCTCCACCTGTGCCATGTCTGCTCCCAAATGGGATTTTCCACTCCTGAACATCCCAGATGTTCTCTCATTTCAAGGACCACAACTTTCCCCCTCTACATCGGTGAGACAAAGTGAAGGCTGAGAGATGGCTTTGTAGAGCACCTACGCTCTGTTCATGACAAACGACAACACCTTCCAGTCATGAACCACTTCAACTCCTCGCTCCCACTCCCTGGACGACATGTCCATCCTAGGCCTCCTCCAGTGTCACAATGAAGCCACCCGGAAACTGCAGGAGCAGCACCTCATATTCTGCCTTGGGAACCTATAACCCAATGGTCTGAATGTGGACTTTAAAATCTCCCCATCCCTTCAAAATCTCCCCATCCCCATCACCGGCCTCATCCCATGAACAACGATCCCTCTCATCCCCACCTCCTTGACCTGACACAACCTGTCCATCTTCTTTCCCACCTACCTACTCCTCCCACTTCACTGACCAATCCTCACCACTGCCTACCTGCACTCACCTATTACCATCCTGCCTACCCTCCCCAGCCCTACCCCTCCTCTCTTGATTTATTTCAGAGCTCTCTTCCACCTCCACCATTTCTGAAGAAGGGTCCTGACCCGAAACGTCAACTTTCCTTCTCCTCTGATGCTGCCTGGCCTGCTGTGTTCCTCCAGCTCCACACTGTATTTTTGGAGATAGAGCAACTTTGGTTTGCAAATTGAGCATATTGCAGGAAAGTGAAATTGCCTATTATCAGGAAAGAAATGCAAGAATTTTCAGAATATTCGCAGCCTTACTGACTCTTGTTTAACCAGAAATCTGAAATTTTGGATGGACCCTACATGGAATGCATGAAAAGGAGACATGGGGTTAACCTCATGGTGCATTGCCTCTGATAATAGTGTTAGTTAATGCCATATAAAAAAAATGGAGGGATGTAAGTGTAATTGAAAATGTTTGTAATTACAGCAAAGACAATAGAATTACTTGGTGCTTCCACATACGCGGTACCATTAAGGTGATGAGGTATGAGGTAAAACCTGAGGTTGAATTTGTCATAAGTGATAGCAGGTTAGATGACTGACAGCAATTAAGCATATTACAAGTTGAGCCATTGGGACACAGAATACTATTAACAATCTAAAATCATAGAATCCCTTCATTGTGGAAGTAAGCCATTCGACCCATTGAGTACACACCAACCCTCCAAAGAGTATCCCACCTCTGCCCCCACACACCCCATTCCTATCCATGTAACCCCGCATTCCCCATGACTAATCGACATAGCCTGCACATCCCTAGATACTATGGTTAATTTAGCCTGGCCAATCCATCTAACCTGCATATCTTTGGACTGTGGGAGGAATCCACAGCACCCAAAGGAAACCCATGCAGACATGGGGAGAATGTGCAAACTCCACACAGACAGTTACTCAAGGCTGGAATCAAACCCAGGTCCCTGGCGCTGTGAGGAGCAGTGTTAACCACTGAGCTACTGTGCTGCCCTGCTGTCAGAAGTTCCAGAGGCAGTTCACTGGAATTGTTAAATTGAAGAACCTCCAGCTAAAGTGAAATATTAACACCGTAGAGGAATCTGCCAATTGTACTTCTTGACACAAGGTGGACACAAAGCCAGTTTCAATGAGGCGACATCGTTAAGGATGTGCCAAACCCCTTTGTTTATAGCGCCAAAGCTGAAGTTTGAGTATGCCTGTAATAATACTGTAGCAGTAAGAGAACTTCATCTGTTCCTCACGCTGGATGAAATCATGAAGTGATTTCATGGCAATAAAATGGTTTACAAGTTGGTTTGGAAAGAAGACTTCCTTCAAATTGAGCTGGCACCTCATTGTTTGATGTTAGTAATTTTTAGCATACTCGTAGGTTTAGAATAGGATAGGGAACACTCATGTTTCTCTGTTGCTGTAGTTGTACAATGGCATGATCATTTTACTACACATAGTTCATCCAAAACAGGGCACCAAGATCTGGTGGCAGACCTTGTGCGATCACTATTAAGTGGCAATGCTTTGCTGGTACTCACAGGCCACTAGACAGGGCTTGGAAGCTCAATATTTTGAACTGAATTATGGCAGCAAACACTGTGGAGTCAGTGAAGCTAATTTTATTCACTGTAAAATCACAGAGGTAACCAATTTGTGGCTGAAGAGCTTGAACAATTTGAGGAGGAAATGGCAAGGAACTTTGAAACAAAACCCTGCAAATAAGTTAATGACTAGGTCGAATGGGCCAAACATTCTTAATGAATGTATTGAAGTGGTAAGTGCAGAAAGCAAGGATGGGAAGCAGGAAATAATAAACCTCCAATTACAATGGGCATTGCTCCAGCTTGATTCATGTTTAGACACATGCTATGAAGTTACCAGAAGAACAGCACATTGCCAATATTAGAATTGAGAGTGACCAAAATATAGAATTTCTACAGTGTAGAATCAGGCCATTCAACCCTCTAAAGGGCATCCTACCCTGACATACACCCCTATCCTATCCTTGTAAATCTGCATTTCCCATGGCCAATCCAACAAGCCTGTACATCCCAGGACACCATGGGCAATTTAGCATGGCCGACCCACCTAACCTGCAGATCTTTGGACTGCAGAAGAAAACCAAAGCACCCAGAAGAAACCCACGCAGATATGTGGAGAATGTGCAAACTCTACATAGACAGTTGCCCGAGGGTGGAATCAAACCCAGTTCACTGGTGCTGAGGCAGCAATGCTAACAGCTAAGCCACCGTACCTCCTTGGATATGGCCCGAAACTGTCAAATGGAGCAGTGGGCGTGCAGGACACAGAGTGCCAAACAAAAGTTGGCAGTCAGATTTTGGTGAAGAAGCTGAAAACATTTCAACTGGTAAACCTGAACTTGACAGTACAATGAAGAGATGATACTAGCCAGTTCAAGGATGATGGTAGGGGAGAGAAAGCAGGACTGCAGGCTGTAGAGGGTCACAGGCAGACAAAGAAATGATTAGGTATTGAAGAATTTATGAAGGGTGATCAGATTTGAGTGATCAGGAGGAGTAAAAGGGAAAGCTCAATCTCCTTTTTTGGTCCAAGGACTTTATTGAATGAGTTCAGCAAAAATAGAGGGACTTGGAGCATTCTACAAACTGAGCATATATGAAAAGAAAGGAGTTGGTGACATAAAATGAGAAGCCTTTTTCTTATTTTCTCATGGGAGGTGGGCATTGCTGGATGGGCCAGCATTTATTGCCTGCTCCTAGTCGCCCTTCAGAAGGTGGTGTGAGCTGCCTTCTTGAACTGCTGCGGTCTATGTGCTGTAGGGTGACCCACAGTGCCATTATGGAAGGAATTCCAGGATCTTGACTGTGAAGGAATGGTGAATGTAACAGGGCTGAGTGGCTTGGAGAAGAACTTGCAGATGGTGGTGTTCGCATGCAGCTAAATGGAAATGGCCATGGGTTTGAAAGGTGCTGTCGAAGGATTTTTGGTGAATTTCTGCAGGGCATCTTGTAGCTAGTACACACTGCTGAGTGTGCAGATGTTTGTTAATGTGCTTCTGCCATATTATTTGTCATGTAATTTGCTTTGCCCATTTGGAGACAACACAGTTGTTCCTTTAATAAAATGCTTCTGAACACTTTGCCAGTGCTAATACATTGCAATCAAACTAAGTTTCAGGTTATGTGGCCTACAAGCAGCAAAGTTCTAAAGTCCAGACAAAAGTTCTGATCTGCATTATCAAATTACAGATAACTGTATAAAAGAAATGGATATGGTGTCTAAGTGGATTTCTCAAACATTCCATGGGAGTTGCCCCTTTGGTGATACTTTCATCACTGATTGTATCTCTTATAGCTGTGGGCAGTGCATTCCACAAATGTATGAAGTGGTAGTGTGGCAATCCCTTTGCCAGGTAAAAAAAAGTCTCCGAAGCAATTCTCCCAAGTGATGGTTCAGAAATATTGTACATTTTGACTTGGCCCTTGGTCCACACACAAACCCACAAAGGCAAAACTGACAACTTCACAACGCATAGGACATGGTTGACAACCATTTGTACAAAATCTCCAGTTGCAATCAGGTTGCTAAGACAGTTAGAAATAATCCACAAAATGTCTTGTGTAAAATTCTGAGCAATACTTTGTTTTGTTTTTGATTTGCCACTTGTGTATCCTGAATCATCTCTACTTTGCTACCTTAAGCCCTCTGATGTGATCTATGCTCCTGAATAATATCGAACCTTCAAACACGTTTCTGATCATGCTTGAATTTTACACAGTCACTGTGCATTGAAGTGGCCACATCTTCTCAGATAGCTTCACACTGTTCAACTCTCCTAGGGTTCCATGAGAACACATAGGATTTTAATGGCTTCTGAGTCTTAAAACTCAGCATCCTCAAATGCTTTGAATTTGATAGAAATGGCGTCATCCAACCTACCCTTCTGTCTGGTGCTATGATTACTTACAAATATGGCAAATATAATTTGTGGTAAATTTATACAAATATGGTTAATATAATTTACTTTCTTCTACTGTTTGTTTTTATTCATTTGTGGGATGTTGGCTTCGCTGGCTGGCCAGCATTTATTGCCTATCCCTAGTTGCCCTTGAGATGATGGGGGTGAGCTGCTTTCTTGAACTGCTGCAGTCCACTTGCTGGGGGTTGACCCATAATGCCATTAGGGAGGAAATTCCAGGATTTTGACCCCAGAACAATGAAGGAACGGTGAAAATTTTCCTGGTCAGGATGGTGAGTAGTTTCGAGGAGAACTTGAAGTTGGTAAGGTTCTTATGTATCTGTTGCCCCTGTCATACTAGATGGAATGGTTTTGGGTTTGGAAGGTGCTGTCTGAGGATCTTTGGTGAATTTCTGCAGTGCATCTTGTAGATAGTACACACTGCTGCCTCTGAGCAGTGGAGGGGGCAGTGGATGCTTGATTTAAGATGAAAGGATGGAAAGGATGCTTATCAGGATGCACTCTCATCACAGGCTAATGTAAGACTAGGATCTTTCAGACAGCAGAATTCCAAAGGGTTCTCAAGAAGTCATAGAATTCAAAATATTAACTCCATTTCTGCATTCACAGATGCTGCTAGGCCTGCTGAGTTTCTCCAGCACTTTCAGTTTTCATACCACTACAGCAGTTTACTTTTCTATTTGTATCTGCAACCCTTAAAAGACTCTGTTTGGCTACCATTGGCCTTCATTCGTTATACCATTTTATACAGTTAGTAATAGTAGCGCAATAAAATCACAGAGAATTACGTAACTCACAAATAAAAGTGTTCTTTAAATTCCTTGCAGTCTCAGCCTCCTTATAAAAGACAATGTGGAAATGCTAGTTTTGGACTGGGGTGGATAAAGTCAGAAGTCTCGCAACACCAGGTTATCATCCAACAGGTTTATTTGAAACCACAAGCTTTTGGACAATAATCTGGTGCTGTGAGATTTCTGACTTTATAAAATGTGGAACTTGATTTAATATCCTTCGCACACGCATCATTATCAATTGTACAATGCTCAGTTTTGTCGTGGAAACTATGGAGAACCTTGAGTATTCATTAATTGTACTGTGTTTAATTAATTTATTTAATTATAATCTGAATCACTAAAACAATATATATTTGTAGGCCGGGAAAGTATATGACCCAGGTTTTAAGCTGTTGATGTAAGCTGATACGTTAATTTAGTTAGAGACGGAGGACTGGAAGAAGATGCCATGATCTAGATTAATATCGTAGTTATTCCTTTCCCTCCCAAAGCAGTTGGCATTTTTATAGATTAGTAGCTGCTACTGCACCAATGAATATCTTCAAAAAGGAATTGGGCCTAGTTGCAACTGAAGGTGACAAAGTTAGAACAGGTTGAACTGCTTCATGAGATGTCACACCAGAGAAGTGTTTGTGACTAAAGCAAAATAGGATGCCGAACATTTCTTCATCTTTGATCATCTTAGGTGAAGATGGAATAAAGCTGTGCTGATGAAGATAGGTTCAGATGAAGAACTCTATTCTCTCTGCTTGATCACATCTCTTCAGAATACCACAAATGGAATGAGTACTTTGTACACAAACTATTTGAGCAAAGGGATTTTGAGGGGCATTTCTTCAATGTAAACCTGAAATTCCGAAGTACTCTTGAAAACAATTAGAAAGGACTCCTCCATGTTTTTTTAAGTTTAGCAAAACTTGGACGTTCCGCCAAAATGTTTAGGTGACATTTCTGAATTATATTATATCCTAATTTATATAGGTTGTATGTTTTATCAGTAAGGTTTCATAGAAAGTCATCATAGAACCCCTACAACATGGGAGCAAGTGATTTGGCTCATTGAGCTCCAAAGACCATCCCACTCAATCTTTGTAATCCTTCATTTCCCATGGCTAATCCACCTAGCCAGCACATCCCTGGACTCTGTGTGCAATTTAGCATGGCCAATCCTAAACTGCATACCTTTGAACTGTGGGAGGAAATTGGAGAACTGAAAGGGAACCTGCACAGACATAGGAGAATGTGCTAACTCTACACAGTCACCCAAGGGTGGAATCGAACCTCAGTCCCTGACGCTGTGAGCCAGCAGTGCTAACTGCGGAGCCACCGTGCCACCCCAGTTTCAGCTGTTTCCTGAAATGAAATACAAATCAAGATCTTGGCACTCTTTCTTCAAACGAACCCTCACTTGGACTGTCAAGTTCCCCAAATGATCTGCACAATTCCTGTTGACTACACTCAGTGGCCAAATTTCAGCAATTAACAGCAAAAAAAGTGTTTTATTTATATCTTTGCTCAGGCTGCAATATGTTAATTTTGATAACATGGCCTTTAGACTTCCATTCCTGTTTTGATTTAAATAATTTATTGGTTCTAAATTAATTTGCTCCTTTTAAAACCCATTCATAATCCCTCTTACTCTTTCTATAAAGACAATAAATTACTGTCCTCCAACTAAAAATTGTCATTGTCAAACTCTGAGGTGCATCTCATTTATATATTAGAATAGAAGAACAGTGTGGAAGCAGGCCAGACTTTCAGCCCATTGAGTCCACATCAATACTCTGAAGAGAATCCCATCCTGACCCATACCTCCTAACCTATGGTCTTTCATTTGTCATGGCTAATCCAAATAGCCTACACATCCCTGGACAGTATGGGGCAATTTAGCTTTAGCAATTTAGCAATTTAGGGTGGCATGGTTGCTCAGTGGTTAGCATTGCTGCCTCACAGTACCAGGGACCTGGGTTCAATTCCACCCTCGGGCGACTGTGTGGAGTTTGCACATTCTCCCAATGTCTGCGTGAGTTTCCTCCCACGGTCCAAAGATGCGCAGGCTAGGTGGATTGGCCATGGAAAATTGCCCGTAGTATTGAGGGATGTCTAGCTTAGGTGGGTTATAGAGGGATGGGTCTGGGTGGGATGCTCTGGAGGGGCAGTGTGGACTTGTTGGGCCGAAGGGCCTGTTTCCACACTGTAGGGATTCTATGATTCAACCTTACACATCTTTGGACTGTGGGAGGAAACCAGAGCACACCCGCACAGATACAGAGAGAATGTGCAAACTCCACACAGAAGTTGCCTTGGGTGGAATCAAACCCTGGTGCTGTGAGGCAGTAGTGCTAACCACTGAGCCAGCGTGCCACTCCTGCTGCACTGTTCCAATACTTTTTAAGGAAACAGTACAAAAAACCCTAGACCACAATCATAGTTATTTGTCTCGTAATTGAAATGAATATTTTTGGGGAAAACATTCAATATTCCATATCATTTACTTTGTTATTATTCCGTCTGCAGACAACTATCAGTGAACTGATGACTTCCATGGAAAGGAAGATTTATTCATGGAAACTATAACAAAATGTAACACACTTGCGTTTGAATTCACAGTCAAAGTAACACTCCACTAATAAACTGGCAGCAAAAGCTTTGAAGGTCAAACAGCAGCCAGTGTGTGTTCTGTCAGAAGCAAATAGAAAACATTTGGATATCTTTATTAAGGTGCATCACAAGATCAAAACATAGTAAATGTAGCCTCACAGATAATCCTGAGAGGTCTGAGTAGTCTTGTGGTCATCTCTGATATGTCTCTGATGTACTGTAGGGTGACTAGTGTTTCTAGCCGGGTTGTGTTTTCTTGTTGTGGTCTGATAGCCCCGCGATGACCACAAGACTACTCAGACCCCTAGGTATCAGGGTAACCCACAAACCAACAACCACCCTGCGACAGCTACTGACGAGCGTAAAGGATCGCATATCCACAACCAATAAAACTAACGTAATATACAAAATACCATGCAAGGATTGCAAAAAACATTACAGAAGCCAAACTGGAAGAAAGCTGACAATAAGGATACACGAACACCAACTAACGACCAAAAACATGACCAATTCCTCACTGGTCTCAATACACATGGACAAAGAAGGACACAAGTTCAACTGGGACAACACATCCATAATGGCACCAGCAAAACAGAGACATGCCAGGGAAGTCCTGGAAGCTTCGCATTCCAACCGGAACTCCATCAACAAACACATTGAACTGGACCCGATATACAAACCACTGAAAATCGGAACCGGAAGTAATGAAATCCACCCCAGCAAACCGAGGCATATAAGTAACAAGCAGGACAGAACACCAACGCTTCACCAGAGGCGCACTGACAATGTTACCTAGCAGGGTGACGCAATGTCCGCAATCAAACACACCGCTCGGTGAGCAAGCCTACAACCTTATGTCTGATAATGTATCAAATGCCTTGAAATGTTTCACAACAAGTTCGTATGTATATATCCGAAGGAAGCATAATTCCTCAATCACTTGGCCAGCTATTGAACATTCTCCATATCCTTTTAAATATCATTTATATCTGACCCACACTTTGTCACCTTGCTGAGTTGTTTCAGTTTCAAACTCCTTCCTTCAGTAGATTGTGATAAGTATTTACACAAGCAGTGATACCTAGGATACAGCATTATTCCCTTTCCTCAGTATAAAGTTATAACTGCCATTTATGTCCTATTGTCTTATGATGTATTTCTCAACATTGGCTCTAATCCCACAATCATTTGTTTTTGTTGCCAATCTCTTCTGAACTAATTTGCTAAACATTTCTTGCATGTCAAGTTACATACTTTTTGGGTGCTCTCATCCAAAGTCTTAGTCACATCTCCAAATAAAGATGTACATTAAGTTTGAACAATTCCATCTTGGCTATTATTCATTGGATATTTTTTAGGCATTCTTCATGGTACTACTTAGTGATGTCAACCATATTTTACAAACACTTTTGGTTTCTTAGACCATTTCCAACCTCTCCCCCACAGAACTTGCAGCCTTCTGCTCCCTCCGCTCCAATCCCAACCTCACCACAAAACCCACGGACAAGGGAGGCGCAGTTGGAGTATGGTGCACTGACCTCCACATCGCTGAGGCCAGGTGCCAACTCTCTGACACCACCTCCTACCGCCCCCTAGATCATGACCCCACCCCCGAGACCAAAACAATCTCCCAAACCATCCACAACCTCATCACCTCAGGTGACCTCCCACCCACAGCCTCCAACCTCATCATTCCCCAACCCTGCACTGCTTGCTTCTATCTCCTTCCCAAAATCCACAAACCTGAATGCCCTGGTCGACCCATTGTCTCCGCCTTCTCCTGCCCCACCGAACTTATCTCCACCTACCTCAACTCCATTTTCACCCCCTTGGTCCAGGAACTCCCTACCTATGTCCGTGACACCACCCATGCCCTCCACCTCCTCCGGAACTTCCAATTCCCCAGTCCCCAACACCTCATTTTTACTATGGACGTCCAGTCCCTATACACCTGCATTCCCCAAGCAGATGGCCTAAAGGCCCTCTGTTTCTTCCTGTCCCGCAGGCCTGACCAGTCCCCATCCACTGGCACCCTCATCCGCTTAGCCGAACTAGCCCTCACCCTCAACAACTTCTCTTTCAATTCCTCCCACTTCCTACAGACAAAGGGGGTAGCCATGGATACCTGCATAGGCCCAAGCTATGCCTGCCTCATTGTAGGTTACGTGGAACAATCCCTCTTCTGTACCTACACTGGCCCTAAACCCCAACTCTTCCTCCATTACATTGATGACTGTATCGGCGCCGCCTCGTGCTCCCACGAGGAGCTCGAACAGTTCATCCACTTCACCAACCTTAAGTTCACCTGGACCATCTCTAACACCTTTCTCTCCTTCCTGGACCTCTCTGTCTCCTTCTCGGGTAACCACCTAGAAACCAATATCCATTTCAAGCTGACCGACTCCCACAGCTACCAAGAACACACCTCCTCCCACCCACCTTCCTGCAAAAATGCCATCCCCTATTCCCAATTCCTACGGCTCCACCGCATCTGCTCCCAGGATGAGGCATTCCACTCCCGTACATCTCAAATGCCCTCGTTCTTCAAGGACCGCAACAACCCCCCCACAGTGGTCGAGAACGCCCTGGACCGTGTCTCCCGCATTTCCCGCAACTCATCCCTCACACCCCGTCCCTGCAATAACAACCAAAAAAGAATCCCCCTCGTCCTCACGTACCACCCCACCAACCTCCAGATCCAACGCATCATCCTCCGACACTTCCGCCATCTGCAATCCGACCCCACCAGCAGAGACATTTTTCCCTCCCCACCCTTGTCTGCTTTCTGGAGGGACCACTCTCTCTGTGACTCCCTTGTCCGTTCCACACTCCCCTCCAGCCCCACCACACCCGGCACTTTTCCCTGCAACCACAGGAAATGCTACACCTACCCCCACACCTCCTCCCTCACCCCCATCCCAGGCCCCAAGAAGACTTTCCACATCAAGCAGATGTTCACCTGCACATCTGCTAATGTGGTATACTGCATCCGCTGTACCCATTGTGGCCTCCTCTACATTGGGGAAACCAAGCGGAGGCTTGGGGACCGCTTTGCAGAACGCCTGCGCTCGGTTTGCAATAAACAACTACACCTCCCAGTCGCGAACCATTTCAACTCCCCCTCCCATTCCTCAGACGACATGTCCATCCTGGGCCTCCTGCAGTGCCACAACGATGCCACCCGAAGGCTGCAGGAACAGCAATTCATA
>JAHRHZ010000070.1:12857881-12908436 GCA_024137785.1 Ginglymostoma cirratum
TCCCCATTTCCTACCTACTAACCTCATCCTGCCCCCTTGACCTGTCCGTCCTCCCTGGACTGACCTATCTCCTCCCTTCCCCCCCACCTACACTCACCTTTACTGGCTCCATCCCCGTCTCTTTGACTTGTCTGCCTCCTCTCCACCTATCCTCTCCTCTATCCAGCCTCTAGTCGCCTCCCCCTCTCTCCCTATTTATTTCAGAACCCTCTTCCCCTCCCCTATTTCTGATGAAGGGTTTAGGCCCGAAACGTCAAGCTTTCCTGCTCCTATGATGCTGCTTGGCCTGCTGTGTTCATCCAGCTCCACACCTTGTTAGCTCGGATTCTCCAGCATCTGCAGTACCTATTATCTCCTTTCATTTTTAAAAACTAATGCTACAATCACTCATACAATCACAATAGAATGGCAAAAATCAGCATGAACCTAACATCCGCGATTAGTCAGTGGACCCACACAAAGATGCACTTTGAACATACCTCATTGGAGTGGCTTTGCGGGCCTACGAGGAGATGTAAAATGGCGCAATTCAACATGTGGGAAATCAATTTTAAAAAAACAGTAAAGTATTATGATTGTTCTCCCAGCCACAAACAAAAGGAGTGGGACATCAGAGATGGCCCTGAACAGAATTATTAAAGGAGATGGCACTTGAGAACTACATTTGGTATGGAGATTGTTTTATTATTGAGTTTCGTCTCATGGGTTTCCTTCATGACCCATTAGAGAATTAACCCTTGTTTGGACCTACGATCAGATTCTCACTCACATTTTACAGTCATATACCTATTTCAACTCAAATTATTTCTTTATATTCTCCATTAAGTCCATTGAACTGTAAGTTATGATTTCTGGTTTTCTGCTCAAAAGATAGATCATCTTTAGTTGGCGTGGCTATTTTATTTTAATTCTTTCACTTGCTTTTAACGTCATTCATTACATGTCCTTTAACCACAATTATGGTGCAAGTCTTAGAACATAGAACAGTACAGCACAGTACAGGCCCTTTGGCCCATGATGTTGTGCCAAACGTTTACCATAAACCTAAGGTGTATCTAACTTCCACCCCTATCTTAGACTATCATCCATATGCCTATCTAATAACCGCTTAAATGCCCCTAATGAGGCCGACTCCATTATCCGCTCCGGCAATGCATTCCACGCCCCTACCACTCTCTGAGTAAAGAATCTCCCTCTGACGTCTCCACTTTCTCTACCTCCACTCACTTTAAAACTATGCCCCCTCATAATAGCTCCTCCACCCAAGGAAAAAGTCTCTGGCTGTCTACTCTATCTATACCTATGATCATTTTGTACACCTCTATCAAGTCAACTCTCATCCTTCGTCGTTCTAATGAAAAAAGCCTTAACTCTCTCAACCTTTCCTCTTAAGACCTTCCAGGTAACATCCTGGTAAATCTCCTCTGTACCTTTTCCAACACTTCTACGTCTTTCCTGTAATGAGGCAACCAGAACTGGACACAATACTCCAGATGTGGCCGAACCAGGGTTTTGTATAGCTGGAGCATAACTTCACGGCTCTTGAACTCAATCCCTCTATTATCGAAAGCTAACACACCATACGCCTTCTTAACAACGCTATTCACCTAGGTGACAGCTTTCAGGGAACTGTGGACATGAACCCCAAGATCCCTCTGATCCTCCACACGGCCAAGAATCTTTCTGTTAACCCTGTATTCTGCTCTCAAGTTTGTCCTTCCAGAATGAATCACCTCACATTTTTTGTTGACATATTCTTTTGTTTTCAGTACCTTTAATATACGCAGGCAAATTTAATTCCATGTTAAAAACATTCGCCAAAGCCTACTACAGCCTACACTGTTGAAACTATGTACTTGTATTTCAGAAGGGTTTTTGCAGTCAGCTACATTGGAAAACAACTACTTGCTTACATTTGATGTGAAATTATTTGCCTTATACCATTGTCTTTGCCAATTATAACAATTGTTTGCTTAGGCCAGTAATGGTACATTCACTTCCTCTCCTATTTGAAACTTCTGCAGCTGCCTTGCTGGTCAGTATTCATGTTGCAAATTTATTTGCTGCTGATTATTTTGGGAAAAAAGTGTAGACACCACCTACTTTGAAAGTGCAGTTTCCATTGGCACCATTGCTGCTGCTGACTAACTACTGTTCCCACTGGACACAACCTGCAACTTTACATGGAACACAAGCCATTCCCCCTTAAATGCTCGTGATCTGCCATTACCTACTTCTGAAGTTATCCTCACTGTATTGAAATCTGAACTGCTCAAAATGACTAGCAACCTAACTAGAATCAATGCTGTATTCACCTCGACTAATAGATCATATTGTATAAAGTGATGGTTCTGAAAGGGTTAATGCTATAGACTACATCAGTCTCCACCCAATCTGATTCTGTTGTACTAGCCTTCTGGGGATAAGGCAGAACAGGTTAGGATTTCATGGTATGAAGACGATATCCACAGTTCTCCTTGTGGTCTTAGTAACAATATTTATCTTATTAATATAATTTGATTGCATTGAAACAACCTACAGCTCAGATTTTCAGATGGCCAGAGAGTTGTTGGAGCAGCATAAAGTGGAATTGCATTTCATAATCATGCAGAATCGCCAACGTGAGAATTTGCCTGCGGAATTTCATTTCCACTGAAAGGATCCATTATAGAGAATACCAAGAGTTTCTCACTCACTTGAACTTAATAGTTATTTAGGAATGTTAGCAGATGAAAGACTTACTCTGCGTGAAGATTTCATTTCTCAAAATTTCATTTTTGGTCCCAACCGATAGTAACAAAACATCCTTGTGATATAATTCAGTCAGCCAGGTAAGCCAGTGCTATTAAAATCTACACTTTAATCAAGTATGGCAAAAGCAAAAGTGATCCCAGACATACATTCCAAATGAAAGCTGTCTGTATTATCAAAGGTAAGGGCTCAAGTGGCGTTGTTACATCAAGATACTGCTTCCAAATGACAGCTGTCATTTTTTTGTTCAGTCTCCCACCTGCCACATACATCCAACTGGTGTCCATAAGCCCACATAATGACCCCCATGAGTTCAACCTTCAAATCTCAGTTAATTCAGTTGCATTTATGCTTCATTCCAGATTTTCTTGTCTGATGTTGGTAGGTGCAGAGATTTGTAAAATGTTGTTCCTCATCGGATAAATTCATAAGCAGAACGCCCAAATGTATTAACTCAACAACTTAGGATATATGCAAGTTATATCTTGCTATGGGTCCTTAGGTTGTGTACATACTATGCGTCAATATGGCTCAGAAAGCAAAAGCTTGGACATTCTAGCCACAAGTAATCAAACTAAAGCTTATCTCTTTCAATGTTTTGATTTGCCTCGCTGCCATGTAGCGCACCAGATTTTCATCATTCATTACCCTGTTTTGATCTCTTCTCAAAACTCTTCTACTTTGTTTCACTTCCTCTTTAATTCTTCCATGATTTTGCTTGTTGTCTTCCTGCTGCTTTTCTTCAATATATAGGAGCTAAACCATGACCCTGTTACTGAAATCTGGCCCTGATGCTGCTTACTTCCCATATTGATTTGTGCAGTCCTATTAGTTAGCTCAGTTGGATGGGTAGCCAATGACGCACATGATGCCAACAGTGACGGTTCAATTCCTGCACTGGCTAAGGTTAGTATGAGGAGGTCTCCTTGTCAACCTCTTCCCTTGCCTGAAGTGTGATGCCCCTCAGGTCAAACCAGATGCCTCTCTCTAATGACATAGCAGTTGTATGGTCTGGAAAGATATAGTGACATTACATTTATCCTCTGATACACTTTGTCATCCCACTTTATTTCCCTTAAGCAGCTTTCCATTCCTCTTCAGTCCAATTGCTCACATCTCATCTTATCAGACCTCAGCTGTGAATTGTCTATTTACATCTTCATCTGGTCTTTCTTCAACAGATTTTTTTTGTCCTTACGTTAAAATTGCAAAAGTCTTTCTTTTTTAGAATATATCTTTATAAAGGTACAATTTCACACTAATCACAAATTGATTAAGAATTGGTACATTTTGGAACTTTATAGAAGGATATGAATTGGATTTTCTGAAGAAGGGTTTAGACCCGAAACATCAGCTTTCCTGCTCCACAGCAGGCTTGGCCTGCTGTGCTTATCCAGCTCTACACTTTGTTATCTGAGTTGAATAATCCTTGGTAACAGTATTGTTAAACTGTCAGAATATTCTAAAACATAAAGATAATAAGTACAAATCATTACAATGAAATTATACAACACACAGGAGCTTATGTACAAATATCTTAGCTACCTACATTAACAATATTATTTGCAAAAACCTGTATGTATACCAAATAACTGGGGCACCCTTCCCAGCTACTTTTGTGTAATACCATCAAAAGGATTGTCAAAGTTCAAGAAGGCAATGTGCCACCAGCTTCTCAGAGAAATTGTGGTTGAGAAGGAAAATCCTTCATCCTAACCTTAGCCAGTTCAGGATTCACACCATTTCTGTTATTCTTCATCATAAACCAACCATCCAACCAACTGAGCTAAACAACCCCACCTCTTAAACTCTAACTGAGTGGTCATTTGTTACAATGGTGTAACACTATAAAAACTGTCATCTGATGAATCATGTTTTCAACAATGCAGAAGAAAAGGATTCAACCAAAGTTGCATTGATAAATTCTTTGTCATTTCCAGCACTACACACATACGAATCCCTCCATCACTGGCCAGTGTACACATCTCATTGTAATTTGACACTGTCTGACTCATTTCCTGGTTCAGCCCAAACTGCACTCAGGAGATCAAGTTCAATTCAGAACTTTCAATCTGATCTGAACTGAACTGAATCCCAAGTGTAAATGGGTAACACGCCACATCGCTGCCAGCCTTGTCTTTATAGTTATCCTCCCTGTTAATGTTAGTAACCCTACACTAAACTTGACTATGACCCTGCCTTCCATTCATCCCTTGATTAGTCGCAGATTCTGCCTTGAGCCCATTGAAGATTTCTTGTCTGAAGCAGCAAATTACAGTTGTACAATTCAAATAATGCAAGCTTTCTGTTCAAAGTAACAGAATAAAAGCTTTTTAATTAGAATCTTGACATTATCATTTTCATTCAGAAATATGATGCGTGAATAATTGGAAAGAGAGGATTTTTAATCTTTTTCTGTCTCCATTCTATTCAGAAATTGAGGCGTGATACTTGTGCAGACAGTACTGATCTCTATAGTTTTAGGATTAACCCTCTGTGGATGACAAATATTGAAATTATTTCTATACACATTTAAAATCAGTGGGCCTTTACTGCAACTTTGAAATTGTTGTCATAATTTTCTGAATGTTATCGAGAGCAGTCTGAAAACCCGAACACGTGAATAATTTTGAAATGAACAATCTTGATTTATTGGTTAGAAATAGTGTTACCATCACTGAATCCCCCACTGTCAACATCCTGAGGGTTATCATTAACCAGAAACTCAACTGGACTCATCACATAAACACGGCAGCTACAAGAGCAGATTAGAAGCTGGGAATACTGCGGCAAGTAACTCAGCTCCTGACTCCACCAAGCCTGTCCACCATCTACAAGGCCCAAGTAGGGAGTGTGATGGAATACTCCCCACTTGCCTGGATGAGTGCAGCCTCAACAACACTCAAAAGGCTTGACACCATCCAGGACAAAGCAGCCCAGTTGGTTGGCACTACATCCCCATGCATCCACTCCCTCCACCACTGACACTCACAAGCAGCAATATCCACTATCTTCAAGATGCACTGCAGAAATTCACCAAAGATCCTCAGACAGCACCTTCAAAATAAGTGACCAATTTCATCTGGAAGGACAAGGGCAGCAGATACATGGGAACACCACCATGAGGTCGCAGGTTTGTTAGTCGAGCCAGTGTGTTTGATTGCAGACGTTTCGTCAACCTGAGAGGTAACATCATCAGTGCGCCTCCAGTGAAGCGTTGGTGTTCTGTCCCACTTGTTATTTATATGCCTCTGTTTGCTGGGGTGGTTGGCATCACTTCGGCTCTGTTTTTCAGTGGTTTGTATATTAGGCCCAGTTCAATGTGTTTGTTGATGGAGTTCTGGTTGGAATGCCAGGCCTCCAGAAATTCCCTGGCATGTCTCTGTTTGGCTTGTGCTATTATGGATGTGTTGTCCCGGTCAAATTCATGTCTTTTTTTGTCTATCTGTATTGAGACCAGTGAGAATCGGTCGTGTCTTTTGGTGGCTAGTTGGTGTTAATGTATCCTTTTGTCAATTTTCTTCCAGTTTGGCCTATGTGATGTTCCTCACAGTCCTTGCATGGTATTTTGTATGTTATTTTAGTTTTATTGGATGTGGATATGGGATCCTTTACGTTCATCAGTAGCTGTTGCAGGGTGGTGGTTGGTTTGGGGGCTACCATGATACCTAGGGGTCTGAGTAGTCTTGTTGTCATCTCTGGTATGTCTCTGATGTACGGTAGGGTGACTAGTGTGTCTGGCTGTGTCGTGTCTTCTTGTTGTGATCTGTTGCGGAGGTAATGGCAGATTGTGCTTCTTGGGTGTGACATGCCAGGTAATTCCTGGAGGCCTCGCCGAACAAGTCTATAACCTCATTGACAAAACCAAGCTACAAATCGTCTCAAAAAAACTTTGAACACCACCACCTTCATGTTCCACTCCAAGCCACTCACCATCCTAAGTAGGAAATATATCACCTTTCCTTCACTGTCACTGAGTCAAAATCCTGGAATACCCTCCCCAAGGGCATTGTGGGTCAACCCACAGCAGGTGGACTGCAGCAGTTCAAGAAGGCAGCTCACCCCCACCTTCTCAAAGGCAACTCAGGACGGGCAGTAAATTTTGGCCAGCCAGCAACACCCACACCCCATAATAATGAATAAATAAAAAATGGCATTGAGAGGCAACAATGCTGATTTTGACTGTAGTTCATGCTATAAATCCGTGTGTGCTTTTCAATTAATGTGGTACTTTAACCTTTGCAGGCATCTTGTTAAAAATTCAGGATTCACATGTTGCGGAGACTATAAATTTAGTGACTTTATTCAACTCATTGTCCTTCCAATGCTGGGATCCAGGTTTCTTTTCCTACAACGTATCAACATACAAATCAGGAGCAGAGCAGGACCCTCAGCCTCTTGATCCAGCCTCATCATTCAATAAGATCACAGCCGATCTGCATGCAACCACAAATCCACATTCTTGTCCTTGATAACATTTCAAACATTTGCTTTACAAGAATCTACCTACCTCAGCCTTAGAAATATTCAAGGACTCTGCTTCCATCACCTTTTAGGGAGCTTGTTCCAAAGACGCACAACCCTCTGAGAGTCATAGAGTCCTACAGTACAGTAACAGACCCTTCGGTCCAATCAGTCTATGTTGACCATAATCCCAAACTAAACGAGTCCCACCTGCCTGCACTTGGCCCATGTCCTTCCAAACATTTCTTATTCATGTACTTATCCAAATGTGTTTTAAACATTGTAACTGTACCCACATCCACAACTTCCTCTGGAATTTCATTCCACACATGAACCACTCTGTGTAAAAAGAGTTGCCCCTCATGTCTTCTTAAAATCTTTCTCCTCTCACCTTAAAAATAGGCCCCTAGCCTTGAAATTCCACACCCTAGGGAAAAGAAAGAAAACTACATCTAATCTCTGTTTTAAATGATTAATCCCTGATTTTTAAACAGTGACTCTAGGTCTAGATTCTCCTACAGGAAAGAATATTGATCTACCCTGTCAAGACCCTTCAGGATTTTATACGTTTCAATATGTTTGCTTCTTATTCTTCTAACTTTCAGCAGATAGAAGCCTAGCCTGTCCAACCTTTCCTTATATGACCACCTGCCCACTGCAGGTATTAGGCCAGTAAACCTTCCTTGAATTGTCTCCAGTGGCTCTTACTTCAGCTGATGAAACAAAGTTCTCTTTATTCATTCAGGTATATAAGTCTTGTGTGAAATGTTTGTGAATGGTGAATGAGAGTTGAGAATCTCAGCAAAAAAAAAGGCACTTTTTTTTTCTTTTGAAGCTGTTGGTGAGAATGAAAGAGCTACAACCTCTTCTATACATTCTATGGCCTCTTTGGGTAATGGCTGACTTTGCTAGGCTAGTCAAATTTCCCTGTCATTGAGTACCACAAGGATAACATTCATGAAGTACACTTACAGAGATTATTAAGAGAGAGCAGCCTGGTGCCACGCTTGATTTGTGCCACTGGACATATGTTTGCTGTGCAGGTAATTGATAAATAAATTCCAGTCAGCTATTGGATTGTACATTCTTCTACACCATATCACACTTATTATAGACCACACTCAGGACATCTCAAAGAACTGGCAGGATAGAGGGGCCAACATTTCTGTCATTGTGCCACCATTCCAGGGCCTTCCAAAATGTTTCGAAGCAGAAATTGGAAGCAATTCCGCTATTTGGAAGTTAAAAAAAACTCTTGAACAACTGAGTGGTGAAACATAGCAGATTATAGTGATCTCAGTACTGTAAATTTATGCATCACTGGCTGGCCAGCATTTACTGCCCATCCCGAGTTGCCCTTGAGAAGGTGGGG
The DNA here is from genome assembly GCA_024137785.1 of Ginglymostoma cirratum. Lineage (NCBI taxonomy): Eukaryota > Metazoa > Chordata > Chondrichthyes > Orectolobiformes > Ginglymostomatidae > Ginglymostoma > Ginglymostoma cirratum. The sequence continues at coordinate 12,866,469 of JAHRHZ010000070.1, forward strand.
ATGAGCTGTCTTCTTGAACCTCTGCAGTCCACCTGCTGTGGGTTGACCCACAATGCCCTTGGGGAGGGTATTCCAGTATTTTGACCCAGTAACACTGAAGAAATAAGTCAGTGCCATGGAGGAGAACTTGCAGTATGTATCTGCTGCCCTTATTGCTCTAGATGGAAGTGGGCGTGGGTTTGGAAGGTGCTGTCTAAGCATTTGGATGAATTCAGTGCACACTGATGCTATTGAGTCTCAGTGTTGGAGGAAGTGGATGTAGTGCCAATCAAGTGGGCTGCTTTGTCCTGGATGGTGTCAACTTTCTTGAGTGTTGTTGGACCTGCACTCATCCAGGCAAGTGGGGAGTTGTGAGTTCTGCCTTGTGCCTTATAAATCGTGCACAAGCTTTAAGGAGTCAGGAGGTGAGTTAGTCGTTGCAGTATTCCTAGCCTCTGACCTGCTGTTGTAGCCACTATAGTTATATGGCAAGTCCAGTTGAGTTTCTCATCAATGGTAACCCCCAGGACATTGATAGTGGGTGAGTCAGCGATGATAACTTAAATGAATGTCAGGTAGCAATAGTTCGATTATCTCTAATTGGAGATAGTTGTCGTTTGGCATTTGTGTGGCATAAATTTTACTGGCCACTTTTCAGCCCAAGCCTGGATATTGTCCAGGTCTTGTTGAATTTGAACACGGACAGCTTCTGTATCCGAGGAGTTGCAAATGGCGCTGAACATTGTGCAATCATCGACGAACATCCCCACTTCTGTCCTTATGATGGAGGGAAGGTCATTGATGAAGCAACTGAAGATGGGTGGGCCTATGACACTACCCTGAGGAACTCCTGCAGAGATGTCCTGGAGCTGAGATGACTAACTAACAACCACAACCATCGTCCTATGTGCCAGGGATGACTCCACCCAGTAAAGGGTTTTTCCCCAATACCATTGATTCCAGTTTTGCCAGGGCTCCTTCACGCCACACTCGGTCGAATACAGCCTTAATGTCAAGCGCTATAACTCTCACCTCACCTCTGGAATTCTTTTGTCCATGTTTGAACCAAGACTAAAATGAGGCCAGTAGTTGAGTAACCTGGCAGAACCTAAACTTAGTGCCACTGAGCAGATTGTTGCTAATCAGGTGCTGCTCGACAGCACTGTTAATGATACTTTCCATCATTTCACTGGAGATCAAGAATAAACTAATGGGACAGTAATTGGCCAGTTTGGATTTGTCCTGCTTTCTGTGTACAGGACATACCTGGGCAATTTTCCACATTGCGGTGTACATGCAGTGTTGTAGCTGTACTCGATCAGCTTGGCAATGGGAGCGGCAGGTTCTGGAGCACAAGACTTCAGTATGATGCTGGAATATTGTCAGGGCTCATAGCCTTTCTAGTGTCCAGTGCCTCTAGCCATTTCGTGATATCATGTGGAGTGAATCGAATTGGCTGAACACTGGATCTGTAATGCTGGGCACCACAGGAGGAGGCCACAATGGATCATCTACTCAGCACTTCTGGCTGAAGATTGCTGCAAATGCTTCAGCCTCATCTTTTGCACTGATGTGCTGGGCTCTTCCACCATTGAGGATGGGGATATTTGTAGAGCCTCCACCTCCAGTGAGTTGTTTAATTGACCACCACCATTCATGACTGGATGTAGCAGGACTGCAGAGCTTAGATCTGATCTGTTGATTGTGGGATCACTTAGCTCTGTCTATTATTTGCTACCTATGCTGTTTGGCATGCAAGTAATACAGTTTGGTAGCTCCACCACTGACATCTCATTTTTAGGTCTGTCTGCTGCTGCTTCTGGCATGTCCTCCTGCACTCCCCATTGAACCAGAGTTGATCCCTTGGCTGGATGAGAATGGTGAATGTGGCATATACCAAACCTTAGGGGTTTGTGAAGGAGTACGGTTCTCCAGCACTTCATGGATGTCCAGTCTTTAGTTTCTAGATCTGTTTGAAATCTGTCCTATTTAGCATGGTGATAGTGCTGCACAACACAATGTACCAATGTGAAGACAGTACTTTGTCTCTGCAAGAACTGTGCAGTGCATACTCTTACTGATACTGACATAGACAGATGAATCTGCTGCCAGCAGTTGGGAAGGCTAAGGTCAAGTAAGTTTTTCAGTCTTGTTGGCTCCCTTACCACCTATCACAGACTCAGTGGCTGTGATATATCATTTAGGACCCGACCAGCTCGATCAGTAGTGCTGCAGCTAAGCCAATCTTTGTGGTGGACATTGAAATCTCCCACCCAGAGTACATTTTGCACCCTTTCCACCCTCAAAGTTTTTTCCAAGTGTTGTTCAACATGGAGGAGTACTAATTCATCAGCCAATGGAGGATGGTATGCAGGGGTTTCCTTGTCTATGTTTAATCTGAAGCCATAAGACTTCAACATTGAGGATTCCCCTTCAGACTGTACAGCACTGAGCTACCATCTTTTCTGGGTCTGTCCTGCAGGTGAGACAGGGCATATTCTTAGAACGATGATGCTAGTATCTGGGACATTGTCTGTGAGGTATGATTTTATGATTATGTTTGGATTTTAGGATATTAATATATTAGAATGTTGCTTGACTACTCTGTGAGACAGCTCTCCCAATTTTTGCATCAGTCCCCAGATGTTAATTGAGAGGAATTTGTAGTGTTGAAAGGGATGTTTTTGCCGTTCTACCTATGTTGATGCAGGGTGGTTTAACCACTTTCATTTCATTGTTGAGACTTTGTAACGATTGGTATAACTGAGTGGCTTTGCTAAGCTATTTCAGTCAACTGTTGAGAGTCAACCACATTACTGTGGGTCTGGAGTTACATGTAGGCCAGACCAGGTAAGGACGACAGACTTCCTTAGTGAACCAAATGGGTATGTGCGAACAGTCAACAGTGTCTATCATTAGATTCTTAATGCCAGGTTTGCTTTTCAAACAAAATTCAAATTCTGCCATCTGCTGAGGTGGGATTCAAACGTGGGTCCCCAGAACAATAGCTGAGTTTCTGAATTAATACCCTCGCAATAGTGTCGCTAGGCCATCACCTCCCTAATATGAGCTTGATAGTGAATCTAACGTCAGTTCATTTAATATTGGGCAGTAGGAGACTGCACACAACTATTGTTTGTTGCCATTTAAAGGAGGTGATAATTACAGTACCAGGAAATTTCAATCTGCTGTCAACCCAGTCCAACTGGAGTGACTTAAAATTAGGACTCGAGGATGATATGGAGAAAAATACCACTGTAGGCTTAAAATAGCTTCGCAGTTTGTTTCTGTGCAGTGATGTTCCACAATTTTAGGATTAACTTCTTTCTAATCTCCCACAACAATTCACCCTTTTCAATTGCACATTTGTTTCTTATCAGTTTATAAATCAATTTAAGTAGCCCGCAAACACCAACATTATCAGAGTCTGGATCAACTGCCCTTTTTTGCCATTTTTTAAAATTAAATAAAAACAAGTTCACTTCTGAGCTCGTAACTCCTGCATTTCTTCTCACTGGGCTGCTCAACATCCTCTTCAATGCATCACTTTTGATGGACAGGTGCCCAAATTGCACTAAGTATTTTACGTCTAGGGATTAAGTAATCTGTTTTTACTTACAACAACACTTTCAAGGTGAGCCCTGTAGTTTTTGTTGACAACAGCCTTGGCCATCCAGCTTCATTGGCTGTGAAAATTCAAGTCATTGAAACTGTCAGCCTCAGCCTGCAATTCACTTGGCTAATTGCATTCCTCCAATAGAAAGTACTTAAACAGGCATCTAGAAAAAGCGTGATTTTACATGGCAAGTTGTAGCTAAATAAACATTCCAAGACTCTATTCGAAAGACTACAGATGGTTTGAGACTCGGCAGATTGAGTTAAGGAGATGTTACCATTCTACAAATTGCAAACATTTTACAGGGACATTAAACTCTCATTAGAACAGAGAAAGGACAAAAGTATAGAAGTTGCTCAAAGTGTGCTCATTTTACAGCTATTAAATAGGATTCCAAGGGTGGCAGCATGTGTACAGCCATTCTGTACAGAAAGTATCATATTGGTTAAGACCCCTCTGAACACGTGCCTGAGACAGGTATGGGCCCCTTTACAAGCGCAAATAATGAAACCTACTTCTTTTAGGAGGCCCACTTTTCACAAAATGTGTTTGTGCCATGTATAGTGCGGCCAGTTTCTTCAAGTGTGCCAGTGAGCTAATGGGTATAATGGCCCAGAAGCACTCACTCCAGCTCTACATTAGATCTGTAGACTACTATCAATGACCGCTCCTACACATCTTCCCCAGGCCCCACTAAAACAGCCTTGCCCATACCTCCTGAATTCCTCTGAATGTTCCATCTCACAGGCAATCATGTAGACTGCAAAGGCATGCCTCTCTTCCATGACCAGCACCATCCCCCACCCCCACCTCACCAATGAGATAGGCAGACCAATGGTGCTGTGATCTTCCCACCAACCTCATTAGGTACTTGCAGTTTCCACTTCACTGATATTATACCACAATTCGGGAATGATCCCATTTCTAGGTCAAAGTTACTAAAACCAAGGAAACTGACACGGTGTGTGGACAATTTCTTTTTGTTGATTCACAAGAAGATTGAACAAATATGAGACCTAAAGCTGAATGTACCGTATGGAGCAAAGGGTTTGGATTTAGCAATGCTTGTTTACAGAATAGATAACTACCAGGCGATAATAACCATCTTTGTAAATAATATTATTTACAATCTGTAAACGCCCAAATAAATAACCACAATAAAGATGCATTCTGAATACTTGCTGTATATGTAGCAAGTTAGCAAGGTTTAGTCAGAGAGCCGGTTCCCCTTTCTTTGTTCCTAATGCACTTTCATTTCTCACATTCGGTCTTAAGTTATTGGCAGCTCTGTGGACAGTAATCTTGAATTTAAATTATTTATTTTTAATTTTTAGTTTAATGTCATTAATGTGTTCAAAGAAGAAACAAGATCAAAAAATAAATCACTTGTAATGCAATTCCATAAATGGTTAATCAACAGCCCTTAAATGATAAGGTGGCACTTAGTTAAATACTTAACAACATTTCAGCTTTTTCTCATAAAGAACCATCAGTAATGTTTCTGGCAGGAACAAACTTGGATCTTCTCCAGACATGATTATTGCTACTGGTTATTAATTAAATTCCAGTCAGCTAGATGCAATTAAAATAGATTTAAAATCTACAATGGCAAGGGAATTTAATTTTGCTAAATTAATGATTAGGGCTCCTGTAGTGTAGCATAAGCAAAATATTTGCTCTGAATAATAAAGAATGATTTTGCAACGATGATAATGAAAAATTAGATCAGATGAAAGTATATAAAATACACTTGTCAAAACATGGTTGACGTATCAATCTGACAGTGATAAGTTCTGTTGATGTTTTTATTATAATCTTCATTTAAAAGGAAGGTAATCAAAGTAAGCATGTTATTACAGGTCTGCTGTGATAATTAAAACATTCCACTGGCAAGTGACAGATTATAAATTGCCAACCTTTTCATCTTGCCGCATATATTTTTCTAACCTAATGGTGATACCAACAATTGACAGAGATCTCGAGCAATACCTAATCGCAGTTCATCTGAAAGGCCTATCAGCAGAAAGATTCCCTGGATCCTGAGCAAGTATAGAGTAAGGACATGGATTTGGTTCTCTTCTTCCTGCTCATCTGCAGGCATCTCGCCAGAGGAGTTGAGAAAGATGTCCAATATCAATGTCACTGCTTTGAAAAAGTCACAAACTATTATAATATGCAGCGATGACTATGTAGCTTGTGGTTGAAGCAGTGCGCTACCATTAATTGTCTTTCTTCTGCTGGTCTAGTGGCAGCTTAGTAGTCTGTGGTAGAGGATGAGCCACAAATATACTTCAGAAGAGGTTCTTGCCCTTAATGGAATGGGGCTTAGTGGTAAGAACTGTTGCCTTTCAGCGCCAGGGACCGGAGTTCGAGTCCACCATCGGATGACTGTGTGGAGTTTGCACATTCTCCCCATGTCTGTGTGGGCTTCCTCCAGGTGCTGTGGTTTCCTCCCACAGTCCAAACATGCGCAGGTTAGGTGGATTGGCTGTGCTAAATTTCCCGTAGTGTCCAGGGATGTGCAGGCTAGGTGGGTTAGACATGGAAAATGCAGGGTTACAGGGACAGGGTAGGGTGGTGGGTCTGGGTGAGATGTTCTTCAGAATTTTGCCGTGGATTCAATGAGCTGAATGGCCTGCTTCCCACGCTGTAGGGATCCTATGATTCTATTATTAACAAAATGTTTTTTATCACATCTCAGTATCATGTTACAGATTCTATTAACTCTTAGGTATATTAATTATTACTAACCAAAGGTCGTGAAGACATGTATGGCTCCATCAGGACACCATGTCTGAGTCCAATTGATTCTCCATCTACAGGCTGTGTGACATCATAAGACTGGGTGGAGCTCACCACAGCTCAGCAGAAGCCCTCTCAGAACCGTTACTTATACAAAATGTCCCGCTAAGCTTTCCTTTGTTAACCCATGATACAATCAGTTTCTAACTGCTTACATTACCACTGCCCCTTCTCCCTCTCAGTGTGATTTTACAAATTCAAGCCGTCTGGAGATTTCACAGTTCTTCTGGAATACATCCTTTCTGGAATTGAAAGACTGGTCGACTTTTGGCTGGAGGATTGTTTACATTGATTCTTATGTTAATGACACTTACCTGCTGGAGGAATATATATCTCATGAATGTGCTTCGCAAACGTCATTGTTTTCTGTAGATGTTGATTTTGGTCTATTACTTTAACTGGAGGACATTTGGTTTTGTGAATGTCTCTCATGGAAGACAGTCGCTCTGTTGAAATAAGTGCTTTCTCCATCTGGCATTCTGGATTTCTTACTCAAGTCATTGAAATCTAATTGGAAAAGACAATTTTTTTTGGTGGTATTCTGAATTGTTGAACCAGGCTGTTTCTTCTTTTGGACCAAAGTCCAGAATTTGCAGCTTATCTTCCTCAGGCTGTTGATCATATTAAATGTTTTCAGTTACTCTTTGTGGCTGTTTGACTGCGGAGGTAAAAGTTTTCAGAGTCTCCATCATTTTATTGAAAGGTGAGTGTTCACTCAGCACCAAAGCATTGCCCTGCTTTATTCATGTGTGCAGCAGATTGTTGTGTTGTTTGAAGGGTTTTGGCTGAAAGTTGGTCAATGAGCACAGGTATGTTGCACTGCTGCTCATTTGTATTCCTCTAAATCTGACTGTTAGTCACCATCTGAATGTTCACCATCCCCCCACCTGCACTTGCACCAACAGCTGTGCCACCTACCTTTATTCCTCACTCACTTCCTTTCTTTCTCTGACTCCAGGACAAAACAGCCCATAATAGGGCAGAAAGATCCAAAACTGGTGGTGGTGTGCCATTCGACTCTTCACGCCCCTGTAAGGAGAGGACCCTCACCTTGATCGCCCCGAGCAGCCAAATGATTGTCTCTAAGCCCCTGGACTGATATCGGAAGCTGCCGTTGACACACTGTACTGTACTGGGACCTGTTGACTGAATCCCGTCTCCCTTGACATGACTAAGACTCTGTGACAAAGCGATTTTCTTGAAACACGTACAGTGTGTTTGCCACTTATGCTCCCGGCACACGCTGTAGAGTTGAGATTGATATAGCATGGCCCATTACAGCAACATGTCCACCTCCTTGAGTGAGGACTGCTGCCAACCATATCTTGGCTTCATGTCTGTGCTAAAAGGTAAGGCAAGGCAAAGGTAGTAGTATCTGTTAGCTCTGGCTGAGAGGACGAAGTACTAAATGATAAAGCAGGGATGCTGTGAGCTTCCAAGCAGATGCTATGTGCATCAACATTAAGAAAGATGGTGATCAGTCTGAGATACAGCCTGGTCCAATCTATCAGCTGAGTACCTGTCCTTGTGCTGCAGCCTTTCAATGATCATTGCTGATGTAGTCCAGTGCGAAAAACATTCTGTAATTGGATTGGAGATGTGTCCGGATGGTGCGGAGAGTCTGGAATGTGTCAGGCACCAGCGTCCGTGGATGTGATATGTGAGTGGCCACTGTCCATGGAGACATTGGTGCAGGGTGTCCATGATGGAGGTTCAGAGAAGCAGATGGTGAGCCAGGAACCTGGGTTTCTGAATTTCATGTTGGGAATTCTTGGCACCTAGATTCTATCCAGTGAGGAGGAGGATGGGAGCGTGCGTATGAATGAAGTGAAAATATGTAGTACTGAGGGTCATAATGATCGATAATCCCCACAATTAAGCCTCTTGCTGGTCAATGATGAGAACTCCATCTTGATGTCTGGAGTCAGAGCTGTACAGCATGGAAACAGACCCATTGGTCCAACTTGTCCATGCTGACCAGATACCTAAATAAGTCTAGTCCCATATAGCATTTGGCCCATATCCCTCTAAGCCCTTCCTATTCATATACCCATCCAGATGCTTTTTAAATGTTGCAATTGTACCAGGCTCCAGCACTTCCTCTGGCAGCTCACTCCACGTAGTTATAAACTAAAACTTGGTGCTCCCAACACCTCCTTACCTTCTCACTTCGTTCTCCTGACATTCTCACATTCAGCACCTGAAAAAAGTAGGCCCTATGTCATTTTGGATTTCTTCTTAATGAGTTGATCAATTCTTATAATGTTAAAGATATTTTAAATCTGCACAATTTCAATATTGTTTTGAGTCTGATTTTCGATACCCTTGTTTTCTTGTATTCAGGAATTCTGTGTTGATTTAAATTATTGTAAATCTCACAGCATTTTTTTTATTTCCTAGTTTTTGTTAATTCTGTATCGCTGTTAAACTGCATCGCAATCTTTGAATAAAGCTTTAAATTCTATTTGCTGTTTGTTCTTTAGTGACTTGCTGCTTCCAGTTTCTGAAACTTTTGTGTATAACCCTCATTGTTTTAAAAATAGAGTTTTAAAATTTTGAACTGTAGCAAAACACTTCCCATAAAATGTTTAAAATTCTTTTCAATGTTTCAAAGGTTGTAAATATTCTTAAATACCTCAGAAAATATTTCACTGCAACCTTTGTGTTTTAGGAATCAAAATAGAAGATTCCACCTTTTTCATTTCTTAGGAAGGGTCTGATCCTTTTGAACAAAATGCAGGCTTTCCACACTTCTATTCTTGAGATGATTTATTTGAGACGGTCTTTCCCAATGAAATGGCAGGTTAATGCTCTTTTCACCATTAAAATAAATTCCAGTTTTTAAAATCTTTTTGTTCTTGCCTCTGAAATACTTTACCGGAATTCATTTTCTACTGCAGTGGACTTACAATGTTTAAATTTATTTCTGGTATTCCTGACCGCAATATACATTAGTGTTGAGGCCTTGTTGTGAATATTACAGCTGACCATTATGGCACCTGTTCACAACTACAAGAAAAATAGTTTTACCAGCAACTACTCCCGTTTTATTTTTCTAGCCTTCTAGCCTGAAGTACGTTTTTGACTCTTTCCACTTAGAGGTCCGACTTATTGCTGAAATTCCCCATTTCTGTTAGCTGCATCGTCAACCTCCAACTCAGAGCTGCTCCCTTCTGCTCAAGTGTCACCATGCCAGAATCCAACTTATTCTCCGCCCAGAGACTGTATGATATCATTGACTGGACAGAATTCAGATTAGCCCAACATTTAGGATAGTCAGAGGCTTTTTCACAGGGTGGAAAAGTCAACAACAAGAGGGCACAGGTTTAAGGGGAGAGGAAGAAAGTTTATGGGACAAGTGTGGGGAACATATTTCAAACAGAGGGTGGTTGGTTCCTGGAATGCACTGCCAGCGAATGTGGTGGAAGCAGTCATGTTAGCAACAATTAAGGCATATTTTGATAAACGGGAGGCGAACCAATGGATAGAAACTGCGATAAGTACTGGAGCCAAATAAGGACTAGGAATCGGCCCGGGTTTGGTGGGCCGAAGAGCCTCTTGCTGTGCTGTATTGAATTGGAAAAAAATTGAATTAACTCTTTCAGAGTCATTACCTTACGTAGCGCAATCAAGCAAATTTATTTTCAGGTACGAGGCAGCATTCTTTGTCCACCCAATGCTGCACTATCCACAGGGTGCTTTTATAATTCCACACATTTTCTCATAAGCAAATCCAAATAAATCAATCTTGGCAGCATTTAGGGGTTCAATTTATCCTAGATATCCACGTTCCTTTAGGGTTTGAATTGATCGCGTACTTTAAAAAATACGTTTTGCAATATGTAGCAGAGAATGATGGCTGGTGGTGCACTATCCAACGAGGAGAGCATGCCCCTACCTACATCAATGGAGCAGAGATTCAGCAGGTGGATAGTGTCAAGTTCCTAGGAGTGACGATAGCCAATGACCTGTCCTGGGCTTCCTATGTAGGTGTGACAGTTAAGAAGGCACAACAATGCCTCTTCATCCTCAGGCGGCTCAGGAAACTTGGCATTTCCATTAGGATCCTCATCAACTTTTACTGATGCACCATAGAAAGCATACTATTTGGGTGCATAAGGGCCTGGTTCAGCATCTGCTCTGCCCAGGATCTTAAGACTCTACAGAAGGTTATGTGCATAGTCCAGACCACCTCAGGAGCCAACTTTCCATCTATGGACTCCATTTACACTTTTCATTGCCACTGAAAGGCTGCCAACATCACAAAGACCCCTTCCACCCCACTAATGCTCTCCTACAACCTCTTCCATCAGGCAGGAGATACAAAAGCTTGAACACATGCACCAACAAGTTCAAGAACAGCTTCTTCCCTGCCATTATTAGACTGATGAATTGACACTATAACTTCAAATAATGTTGATCTTATTAATGTTTATCTTGCTTTGCCCACCTCTTGTGCAGTGTAACCTGTATGCCTCACTCTGTCCAAGCACCCTATGATCTGTATGTCCTTGCTTACTATAATCTGCCTGTACTGCTTGCAAACAAAGCTTTTCAGTGTATTTAGGTACATGTGACTGTAAATCAAATCAAACCAAATCAATTGATGGGATTAGGTTAGAATGATTTTCCTCTGGTTTTCAAAAGCTGCAAAGCTCTTTACCTCCCCTCACTGCCTCTATTGTTTCTTTTGCCTATGCTTTCAGTAGCCGGACTTGTTATCACTATTTCTTGATTTATCTTGACTTTTAGCCTACTCCTTTAAACTTTGTTTGTAAGTTCAGTGACCTATTTGACCCAACACCCAAGATGAACTTCAGAATTCCGATTTTCTCTTCCATTTCTTCGGTCTCTGTAACCATACTGGCCTCCAATCTCAGCTGACCTTGTCCTGAAGCCCTTATCCATGTTTTTGTCTACTTCAGGATAGACTATTCCTGACTCTAGACTATTCCAATGGTTCATTTGCATTTATTGCCATTCCCTAAATGCCCAAAGGGCAGTTCAGAGTCAACCAGATTGCTGCAAGTCTGGGAGTCACATGTAGGCCAGACCAGGTAAGAATAACAGTTTCCTTCCCTAAGGGACATTAGTGAACCAGATGTGTTTTTCCTACAATCGACAATGGATTCATGATCATCAGGCTTGATAGGCTGAATGGCCTCTATCTACGGTATAGGTGTTCTATGATGCTATGGCATAAGTGAGCCAGAGGGGTTTTTCTGGATAATCAGCAATGGCTATCATTAGGCTCTGAATTCCAGATTTTATTGAGTTCAAATTCCATCATTTGCCGTGGCAGGTTTTGAATGCAGGTACTCAGGACATTGTCCAGGTTTCTGGATTACTAGTCCTGTGGCAATACCATTATACAATCCCCTCCCCTATAATCTTATGCATCCGACTATCCCACACTTAGTCCAGCATGCCCATTACATCTGTTCACTGATTAACATTGACTTCTTGCTGATTACTCACCAGCTCAGATTTAAAATTATTGCCTTCCTTTCCCCTTCTCTTTCTATCTTCCACCCTTTTTCACAAATCAGAAATCAGAAACATACTATTTGCTGCGACTTACATCACAAAACATTAATAACAAAACACTTCTACGATATTATGAAGCATTAGGATTCTTTAGGATTCTTCAAAAATCCCTAATGCAAAACCTTCCCTTAATTTGTCACTAATTGATGATCTCTGTCATGGATACCACAGCATGGTTGTCATGTGAAGTGAGAATTTTTTACAACGGTAAAATAAGAAAGTTGTTATGAAGTGGCTTAGCAATCATTGATGCTAAAACTGGGTGCACATAATATTTAAATGTTTCTTTCTCAGTATTAATGTCCTTTCGCCTTAAATAAACCAAATAAGTAAATAAAAGGAGCTAGCATCAAATGTTAGAATGTCCTTATGCCATGTGTTCTTTCACTGCTGTATTGTACTGAGGAGGAAGGTAAGCTTTAGTTTTTCTGTTACCACTGAAGAGTTTGCAGGATTGCATTCTTTCTCCTTTCATTTTGGTTTTTAAACTGAGAAGACCTAATCAATGCACTAGTAAACCCCTGAGACTTCCATCAAGACCCTTCATGTAGCACAGAATCTCATTTGAAACCATGGGATAGTACCTTCCATTTACACAATTAGAAAGTTTGATTATCCAAAATGCATTGTCTAATGAAAAACCTATATTTTATTAAATCTACTTTCAGATGCCCTGTTTCAAAATAAGCCCATGTACACAGAGATTACTAGTTGTCTCATTCTAAATTAATGAATGTGGGCTCACAGTCAAAAGCAGTTCATTTGAAAACAGAGCACTTTGAAATTAAATTAAAGCATGTTTAGTGAGTGCTACTTAACAAGAAAACTGTGTTTGAGAGCACAAAAGACCAGCTTCTAAAATCTTATGTTCACTTACCATTGTGCTAAACAGCAGTTATTTAGTGATACAGAAACAATTTCTCTACTGGGAAATGGGATTAGTAGATTGAGTAATTCTCCATTCCAGTTAATCCTACGGTTCAATACAACATTTTATGATATAGGAAGAAGCAATTGCTGCCAATTTGACCGTATTATGATCGCATTTTTCCTTTCCCTTATTAGCCTTTGTTACTACATTTATAAAGAGTATTTCAACAAACGTAGTTAAAGCAACATTGTCCTTAGAATTACAAAATGGAGCCTCTGTCTGAACTGTAAGAATTCAAGGAAATGAAGTGTGTGCAGTGGTAAAAATTCAATTTTTATGTGTTGGCTTATTGTTCAGAAATGTAACATTTTCCATGTGAATTTGATTAATTGAAATCAGTGCTGTTGGTTATAACGCATAAGACGAGTTAATACTACTGAGCTGAAAATCAAATAATATAGATGTGAAAAGTACTCTACTAGAAATTTCATTTTTTGTGTGCAGTCAGCATGGATTTTATAAATGTATGCGCATATATCCATTTTCTCAGTCTGCATCATTTCCTTTATGTGACAAGCAAAGCCATTTGTGATGTTGGAGTAGACTTTTATCTGTTCAGATTCAATTTTCTTGGATTGTTGCATTTTCAAACTTTTTAAGCAATTCGCTATTTAACACTTTCTGAAAGCTCAGCATGCTCATGTAACAGGGATCAGATTTCATTAAGTACTTCAGGATATATTACCAATGACACGGAGATATTTTCGTTCATTGGCAAGTGTCAAATTGGGGGCTGGGGTGGGAAGCTACCATGCTCAATCACCCACCTACCTTTGTTCTCCTCAGTAATCCAGTAGCCCTTAGCTTAACTGGGGTGATATTTTAGCTTTGTGACTAATTGGTTCTTTGAATGTTGAGAGTGTATGGGCAGGAGGGCATATCTATCTGTCCTGTGCGTACTTCACTCACATACGTAAAAAATATCCCTTTGCTAAAGTTGGACTTATTTTGCTATCAAAGCAAGCTGAGATGAAAGAATTATCAATCGGAAACGCATCATGTCCACATTAAACAAAAATGCAGTTTATGAAATTTGTGCATATTTTTCCTGAATTAATAACAGCATAAAACGTGCATTTGATCTGAAGGAAATGCACAAGGATAACTCACACAAGAACATCTCAGAGTAACTTGCAGTCAGCAGAGGGAAATGCCTAGATTTAGGAAAAACAAGGAAATGAATGAACAGAGATGACTTCTGAGGAGGCTTTGAAAAGCAGAAAGGGAGATGGCATTTATAATTTCAATGTTCAATGTAGGATTAGTCGTATATCTGTTTACCTTTGCCTTTAAGAGAGTTCACCTTTAAGGACTATATGTGCTGTGTGTATACTATGTTGCGACTCTGCCTGCTAGCTAGTCTGATTTGTACCTGCAAGCTCCAAACACAGAAATCATATGGTTACTGTTTCATAATTTGTAACATGTTCTACTGAGTTATATAAACTAACCCACGAAGTTAATCAATCCTTGATGACCGTTTGGTTATTAACCGTTATCATTAACATAGCCTGGGGTGAACAATAGTGAAAAATATCATGATGATGAGGCCTATTGTGTTTGAGTAGCCAGTTAGCAACATAATGTACAGGTTGAACACAAGGTCAACAGTCTCACATCGTACTAAAGTACACGAGAAAACCCTTGATGTCTCTTTTTATTATATCACCAGGCAGTGCTGACAACAGTTTGCCGGTAATAAGCAAACCTTGTTGAGAGACCAGTTTAACTGAATTGAGAAAGGCAAGTGATTGGGCTGAGATCAATAGCAAGCAAGGGAAGGTCAAAGGCATATTGACAGAATGTCCACAAAATTCCTTAATTTGGACTGGGACCTCTCCTAAGAGAATTTGAAATGTCTAAACAACGATTGGAACAATGCTTTCTCGATTTGAGTGTGCCTGATTCAGGAAAATAAGCCATTTTGGTTTAAAACAAAGAATTGAAGTTGCTGGAAATCCTAAACTAAAACAGAGTCACTGAACTTGAAATATTAACTCTGCTTTCTCTCCACAGATGCTGCCAAACCTGCAGAATTTCTCCAGCAACTTCTGTTTTTGAGCCATTTAGATTTGTTCAGCAATTGGAAATAAAAGTCTACACAGTTTTAATACATCTGGATTAACAGGCAAAAAGCTAAAAAAAATGTCCTAAAGACCTTAGACCAATTCAGAGTCAAACTTCTGTATTCATCAATTAGAATTCATGACTTTTAGACGGCTGCCTACAGATTCCATGTATCACTTACTGAGTAAACGCAGAATAAACGGCATTGTATGTGATTTTTCAGATGGGAAGATAGCAAACGGAATTGTTGAGTTGGAGATTTTGTCCACCCCCTGAAGCTTTCCAAAAAAAGATGCTAAACAAACCAAAACTGTACAGCATCAAAGAGCTACTGAAGGATGGATGTGAGTACAAAACAATGTTTGCAGGTCGATGAACCTTCCAGGTTCTAAATACAAATTCAATGTTAGCTCAAACCCTGGAATATCCAAACAGAGCAAGATATTTGGAAAGTATGGCTTTCTGCATGAACTAAGAAATGTCTTACAAAGCAAAAAAGACCCCAGGCAGAAGCAGTGGCCTAGACCAAAGACTGGTGCTACAGCAAAGAACTGTGTACTAAAACTGACCGCACTCAGGGAGTAATTTCAGACTGCAATACAGATCATCTAGTATCCTGCAAGAAGTGTATATGTGAAAAGATTGACAAAGCAGAATCTGACAATATTCTTAATGTTCTCAAGGAGACAGAAATGGTGAATACATTGTCAATCTCATGGAAACATCAATGTCACCACACAGTGCAAAGTATTTACAAAAATCTATATGATCTGTCCTCAGAAAATTGGTTATCATTTGTTATTCACCAGGGTTGACTCAGGGGCAAGTGCTGATTTACCATCTGCATGAATTTAAAAAAGCACATTTACCTATTCTGTTACTAGGTTCCAGTCAGAAACAAGAACGTATGAACTTGTTGTTTGTTACAACCGAACAGGGAGGTTTTTATTCTGAAGCTGGCATCCTCAAACAAGCTCTAAACAAGCCCATGAGCACTGGCTGAACACACACCAGAGTCACTTGACTCACTCTCTCAACATAACATACATCAACTATAACACGTAACAATAGATGGGAAGCCATGACAAAATCTATGATTATAAAACTTCCAGGATAAAATGGTTCGTCAATCCAACTTACACTGTCAACAGTGCTGGACTGCAAGTATAATCAATCCATCTGGATGTTATTCCGGGTAAAATCACCCAATCCCTACCACACCACCAGGCTGCTCTCTTGTTAAACAGAGACAAAACTGGCAGGTTGCAACTTGAGGTTTAGCATACCTCAAGTGAGCGGAGAGATTGAGAAGGAGAGGCCTTAGTGGTAATCTGAACCAGTGTAGGAATTGAACCTATGCTGTTTAATGTCATCCAAACAACTGGGTAAATTTCACTTTTAAAGATGCTGTGTATTGTGCGTAATGCGGCAACTCTTCCTGGCAGTTGGTATGTTTTGGTCAAAATGAATTGGTTACTCCAATGTTGGTGTCATATTGTAATGTGTTTTAATGTTGCAAATAAACTAACCCAAACAGAGTTAATCAATCCTGGATGAGCAACTGACCATTGCACCATTGTCATTAACATGAAAATATTGACTTCATCATGAGGAAGGAGATGGTGAGTACAGACTTCAGCATCCCATGGAAGCACCACCTGTTGATGGACCTGGGCTTTGCAGATGACATCATATTTCTGATTGAAAGATTGTGTGCACCCCAAGACCTCACCACCATTTGTGTGAGTAGCAGCACCAAGGTTGGTCTATGCATCAGTGAATGGATGGCAACAAAACCCTTCCATCACCTTGGGCAAGAGAACATTGAAGACCATGCCCCATACCAAGAGAATAACACACCCAGAGAGTAGACGTCCACTGAAGAATTGGGAAAGCAGAATTAGTCTTTCAGCAGCTCCACGCCTTCCAGGCAACCGATACCCTCAAGACAACAATTAAGCAGTGACTCCAGGTGTCCATGCAGATACTAACTGGAATCAATGCCAGTGAGACCCTGGAAGAGGCCAGAAAAGGAGTTACCTAAGTTGGTTGTCTTCTACCAGCATTTCCTACATAAGATCCTGGGCATCACATGGAGAGACAGCAATGATGAAGTGCTATAGAGGACCGGTGAGAAGACATCATGATGGAGGGATGACTGAAACTGGCAGGACACAAATTCGGTCTCCCAGACATCTGGCCCACCAGAGTGGCAGCAAAGTGGCCACCACCATATGCAACAAAAAGACAGGGTTGGCCAAATCCCCACGAGTAGGATCATGAAGACTAGAACATGCGTGGGCTGGAATAAATGGTGATTTAAGGGTGGTTGCATAGTCTTATTGCCTAA
The DNA here is from genome assembly GCA_024137785.1 of Ginglymostoma cirratum. NCBI lineage: Eukaryota > Metazoa > Chordata > Chondrichthyes > Orectolobiformes > Ginglymostomatidae > Ginglymostoma > Ginglymostoma cirratum. Next base: position 12,883,761 of record JAHRHZ010000070.1, read on the forward strand.
CATCCTCGATGGGACTGGAGGAACTAAGTCTAAGTAAGAAAAGGAGGGCCAACAAAATACAAATTCAACATGATTAGCCTTCAGAGAAAATTTTGGACCTGAATGCTCCGAGACCAATTTTGAATTTAATATGAGAAGATGCACCTTTAAGTGTTTCCCTTTTTCCCAGGCCAGGGTAAATAATGAGAAGGAGAAACATTCAATTGTGTCCACTCATTGGATTGGATTGTGCGCTGTGCTGTTACTCCATTCCTTTCCAGTTGAGGCAGGCAATATGCAAATCTTTGCTGTCTGATGGTCAAACATGACAGTAGAATGCAGCTTAATGTGAAAAGCGCAAGTGACTGGCTGTGCATTCAGCAAGGTACATAGATGGGTGGCACAATTCACAACCAGCCTCCCACTTCCAACAGCAGTTTGATACTTTCAGATTGTAGGGTACATTCAGATTGTAGCAGCTGGTATAACAGTGTCAGAAAGTCTTTGTTGAAAGGAGGAAGTCTAGTAAAGGAGCAACAGTTCAGAGACAGGGCGCACAGTTTCTCTGTGTTTTGGAGGGTTCTGTCTAGGAGGTCAAAAGAAAAAGAGGCAGTTTTCCTACAAGAGACCCACAAGGCACAAGCTGTGTAAGGAGGGAGAACAGGTGGCCAGAGAGGAGAATTGGCCTCACTGATCTGGCTGCGGTGTCCAAACCTTTTATTGATCTCACATGAGTGAATGCAGATTCAGATTCAGATACTTATGTACTCATTGCGCCACTAATTCTGACATTACCTCATACATTGCTACCCATTAGCAATCAGGTTTTGTGCCTAACATTCAGATGTGCATGCAGGAACATAGTGGTAATGTTGCTAGACCTAATCGCCCGCTGAGAGCATGGGTTCAAACCCTGCTGTAGCACATTGAGAAAGCTGTGTTCAACAAAACGTTAAATAGTGAGCACGTAAATGTTCTCATGACATTTGAGGCTCTGGCTGCAGTGTAGTTAGTACAATTTTGGTGGTACAAAGATGATAGATCAAAGGGCTTCTTCTATACTGTGTGGTTCTATAATTCTATGCTCCACCCACTCTTCACACACTTATCAATGCTGCCAGTTTCACAGCCAACCATTCCGCTACGGCAGGCACCTCACCCAAACACAATCACGCACATTCTTCACTATCCCTTACAGGACAAGATTGTGTAAAACTGAAGGCAGCACCAAAGAACCAATGGGTAACAGCCCTGTAGGCTTTTCCTGAGGCATTTGTAGGAGACAGTGTTTTGCATCTGGGTATAGCAGTGACTTTAGCTGCTGCATTCTACACCACCACCAACTTTCAGGATGATGGTATATTCCTGCCTTCTGCACCATCTGAAAACCTTCTTGATTGTCATTTTGCTATCTGGGATGAAGTGCCAACTGCAGTTTCGTGCTCTGGTTTCACTTGACTCCAATGCAGATTGACTACATTTTTGCTTCCAGATGCCCACATGGAACCTCATGATAAACAGTGTGAGTGAGCAGACATCTGACACAAGTCAGAACACATGCAACATTGTACAAGATACAATTCATGCTTTACTGAATACACCATATCAATTCCTACATCATTTAGCAGTCAGAATTCATGTTTAATATTAAGTGGTAGAAAATATTCCATGTGGTGGTATTTCTACAATTGCGTCTTAGAAAGCAATCAGAAGTTGAAACCTTGGACAGATTTTCCCTCATACTTTATGAAGGCCAAGGTTACTTGTAGCCGAGCTAACTACCTTGTATAGTTGGGGCTTGCAAAGATTATTTGGCTTCAAAATTCGAAGATCCACAGAGAAGACCAAGTACGGACGATCTTTACACCAGGAATTTATTCTAATGAGCTGGTAATTAATTTGTTCCTGCAAATTACAACAGCAGCCACAAGCACTTCTGAAAGAAAAATTGCTCATAACATCCTTTTATTAAAATACAATTGAGGAAGAAAGCAACTGATCCATTTAACATGTTAAACTAACATACACACAACAGGAGCAGAATGTAGAGGAGTTAGTAAGAAATGTAATTACTTTTTGGTGTACAAGCGGATGGGACAACTAGGATATGAAACAGAAATAAGTGTGGTCTGTACCAGCTGTGAACTTAAATGAACATTAAAATAAGATCTACTATTAATTAAAATTGTAAATGCTTAATAGTGTATCATCATTTGCCAAGGTATTTTAAGCATTATGTCTCCTGTTCAATGAAGTTTACCTTCAACAGATGCCTTGCTTCAGTAAGGTTCTATTGCACCACAGTATAATTTTATACATGTCATAAACCACAATTAGGTAATTTAAGCTTATATTTTGTAAATGTTCTTTTCATAGTTTTACAGATGTCATGCTGTGTATTTTGTCTAGGCATTAATTGTTCTTTTTCTAAATATTCTATGTGGAATACCAGGTTGATAATGGGAATGAAGGGAGCTGTATGTAAGCGGTTTCCACGTTCACTAGTTTGCCCCACTAGTTTGCCCCACTGCTGAATGGAAAGCAATCCCAACTGTTCCACCATATCTTGCCTCATGCTGTGTACAGCATAATTTGGTGATATATCAGCTTTGTTGTGTTGGTAGCCCTTTCACTTCTACACCAGTAGATTGTGAGTATCAAGTCTTACTTCAGAACTTGAGCAATTGACCTGTAGCACAGAATCGAGGATCTTCTGCCCTGTTGAAGATGCTGACTATTGGGTGATTTCTGAAGCTAAGGCTCAATGAGTACTGTCTAGTGCCTGTAAACAAAATTCCTTGGCTTTATTGTGTAGATGAATTATTCCAATACTTATCCCTCACTCTCTGTCTTAAAAATTATGGAATCATATCACATTCTGTGAGAGCTTTCAGTGAACAATTTGGTTGCCCTATTTTGCCATGGAGAGTAAAGGAATTCATATTCACAACTTCTATTCTGTGCGTAATTTTCTGGTGTTATACTTATTTTTTAAAAAATTGGTCAGTGAAAGGTTACTAAGATGGTTATCAATGGACGGATGAATTTTGCAGTATCTACAGACACTCAGAATTATTTAAACTTTCCAGAAAATTCTGAAATACTGACAATGGTTGCAGTGCCTGGAGATATTGGACATATCAAGATGAAACTGTGGAATTCACACCTCTTATTGTTTGTGGACTTACCCAAGATACTAAATCTGTGTGCCCCTGGAATTGTTAAAGAGATCTGTGAAGATACCGGTCAAATGTCAAGCAAGTGAATATCCATGAATAGCAATGGAATCAAACTACAAATTATTCAGTGAGTACATTAGAGGCATTGATCATGTGGTGACCTGATTTAAAATGTCTTCAGGTAAACATTCTTATTTACACCAGGAAGACCATTCAGTCTGAAAACCACATTGCAAGAAATAGCAATAGGGTCAACATTTCGGGTTGAGTGACCCTTCCTCAGAACTCAAGAACCAAAATGGTAATTCTGTTTTCTCTCCACAGATGCTGCCAGACCTGCTGAGCATTTCCAGCAATTTCTGTTTTTGATGCATTAAAACTTGAGCCCGAAGCAGTGTAGGATCACCCAGTCTGCTCATTTCCAAGTCCTCCAGTGTAGAAACTTCTCCTGCTGCTAAGAAGTCGACAAATTATTAATCCTATCACCCTCTGAAAATACATCTTTTTGACAGAATCCAGCCTTAATCCTGGTGCTATGACTTTGGCAATTGAATACGTAGACTATCCTGTGAGTGAAAATGTCCTCTTCATCAGGGCTGCAATACAACTTTTCTTAAGATGAGCCAAAGACATGAATTGCAGTCATTTTTTAACTACCCTGAGGGACAAACAATTAAAAAGTCAGTAATGCTTGGAAATGAATGTACTGGTCGCACAGCACCTCATTTTAAAACATACAAGACAAGTCAGACCAGTATGTATCAATCACTAGTTTTTCTTTTTTCTCTTCTGGGTATTTTTTCTTCAGTATGTGCGTGCTTGCGTAAATACCAAGTGAGTAACGTAGCATTAAACGTAAAGGGTAAATACATGAATGAATAATCCTTTTTATTTAAATCCATGAAATTCTGCTTCTAGTGGCCAAATTGAACAAGCACTCGGGGTTTAAGGAATAAAGACATCTTCCTTTTCAAAAACATACCAATTTCAGACGTGGGGGAAGTGAATCGAAATGGAATCTTTTTATCCCTAACTGTAATATCCCCATTACATCAACAGCTACATTCAAATTATTTCATTGGTTTTAAAGAAATTTGGGACCATTTGTAGTCGTGAAAGGTACTGTTTAAACGTAATTTTTCTTTCCCTCAGATGCCAGAAATTAAACTTTTATCTCAACTTACAGACTCTGCACTTTTAAGATAATTTGCAAAATTCAAAAGCTGGTACAATATTACCTTGACTTCAGTTCACTTTAGCATGTATCTCTTAATTATTGCTTCATTAATCTATAATGCTTTCACTGACTTACATTGCTCCAACTACCTGTCATCCTTTAAAACAATATTTGAAGTCACTATCAGGATATATTCACTATTCAAGACACACTATGATTGACCTTGATATAACATGACTGAAGAGGACATTATCCAGTGGCTTCTATCGGATTATTGGATGGAAAGAGGATGAGGTTCAGGAGCGACGTGTGGAGTAATAGTCTGCCACTATCTAGTTTTACTTCTCGGCAGCTTGGATGGGCACTCAGGCAGTGTTGAATCCTACAGCACCATAATCCAACATGATTTGCTCTTACTGATGGTCTGGTGAAAACCATGCTTGTATGTGCACGGTGACTCGTCAACAATTTTATGGTGATGTTGCAGCAACAGCTCTGAAATAAGTCTTGTCAGTGATGCCATTCTACTGAGCAATGCATGGTCAAAGTAAATCCTTGACTTTACAGATGATGTGGCTTTCTGAATATTCTTCTCTCTTCTCTCATAGAAACTTATAAAATCCTATTAAAAAGGTACCCTATAAAATCCCAACAGGACTCCGCATGGTGAACATAGCAAAGATGCTCTTGATAAGCAGGGAGTCCAAAATCAAGGTCAAAGTCTCAGGATGTGGTGAAGGCCATTTAGGACTTAGATGGGAGAAATTTTTTTTCACTCAGAGAGTAGTGAGCCTGTGGAATCCTCTGGCACAGAAAGATGCCAAAGCATTAAATGTTTTCAAGAATGGTCGCAGCGATCAAAGGGTCTGAGGAGAAAGTGCAAAGAGAGTTGGACGATCGGTCATGATCATATTAAATGGTGGAGCAGACTTGAAGGGCTAATTGACCTACCCTTGCTCCTATTTACTCCATTTCTATGTTTCTCACTAACTTCCTGTCCCTGCACTACTGTGCTTCATCACAATTCTTCTGGTGGAAACTATATGACAGAGCTAACACTGGAAACTTGGTCATAATGAAACAGCACAGCTGAAAGAATTGATTCTTTAATAACATCAGTTTTTTTTTGGTTGTTCGTTGTTGCATTCAATTCTGGCCAGCTTCACATCCAGAACTGATAATGCTGCGCATGCATTTACTGAGAGCCTTGGCTTACCAATGATTAGTACTGAGTGAAGATTGCTGAATATTTCACATTATCTCAAAATAATTGCTCATTTCTGTTTATACATTTCATTTGTTTTGCAGTTCGCTTTAGAAATACATAAAGGCTGGGGGACAGTGTTTATTTTAAAATTTGACATTAATTTTACCAACAGCAACAAAATGGCGAACTGCATTAAATGGATTTCTAGTGACACTCCCTGTGTAATGCTGCTTCAGTGCTTGCCAGATTTATATTAGCAGGCACCTGTCTTAAGCAGCCAATTTTAGTCATAGGTTTCATTACACAAGGTTTTATGTATACTTCTGGGAGCGGTTAGTAATGTTCTTTTGAGTTTTAAGTATAATGATCTATTGTGTTGTGTAGATGTGATGAAGTTGACAAGCTGTAAGCCACCCTGCTTAAACCAAGTTGTTGAAAAAGCCTGTTCATCATCTTTTGTGCAATAGAACGGCATATGAACTAATGGTGTATCACCTCGAGATAATCTCACAAAATATCAAAATGTGCTTTCTTAAAGGTTACTGTTATGACCCTGTTACCTTGAAAAAGAAGAGGGGAAGTCAGTTTTGTGTGTAGTGTGTCCTTAGAATTAAAAGAATAAATAAATTTTATTTCCATGTATATCTAATTTTTAGAAAAGCACTTTTGTTCATGTAGAATAATTGCGCACACAAATCCCTTGGAGTAGATAAAAGATCGCGAACTGTTTTATATATTATCATTTCAACAGTTGTAAAGCAACATGTCATTTAAACAGATTACAATGTAATAAACATTTTAATATCGAATTTATTCTTAAAGTAAAAATTATTTATTGTCCTTGAAGTAATATTATTTATCAGTCATACCGTACATTTCTTCTTTCAAAATGTGCTGTCAGATTTTAACACTGTTCTGTACCAAATCATTGACTTTTTTTGAGCTTATTAGAGCTCTGTCATTCTGTCAAGCTTCCAGTAAATGAAGATAAGTGAAAGCTGTGTCCTTTATTAGGAGCTGCCAATTACTTGTTCTCTGTTCAGAAAGCACTTATCAGTTTCTAATTCTTGCTTATCAGATGCTATGGATTTTGTACCTATTACATGGACCACCAACAGTGGCATTAAGGCTAGTACAGGCTCTGCATTGTCAACTACCAGCTGGGCACCATGGGATGTCAGTGACAATACGTCTGCTGGAGTATTCACGCTGTCTGCACAACACACCAAGGTGCTTTGAGGAAGGAAGATCTAGATACAGAAAATGTAAGGTAAGGATTTTGCCATCATGGAGGGTAATAAAATAATGAGCTTCGATTAAGGGGCATAATAAATCAAAAACAATACCCAGAATTAGAGAAAGATATAATGCATTAAGCAATTGAGGCTCTGCGGTTTTGTACTTAAATTCTGCTAATCGCCCAAGGTAAAGATTAGCTGCTCTTGTCAATTTAATTCAGCTTCAAGTAAAGCAACAAGGTCACTTTTTCCAGCAACTAGGATTGAGTTGTCATGTAGTTCTAATAGGCAGCACAGGGAATCATTAGTCCACCTCAGCTCAATGACTGATGGGCATTTCACTTCAATCATCTGACCATGCACCAGCGGCCCAGTACTATTGACACCATGTCAGTGCCGAAAGAAGATGCCTTAATCCGCTGAGACACTCGCTGAATTGATTTGACAATCTGCCGTAATGACCTTCTTGTTTTCGTAAAGAATCACTGTTTATCCAGGGCAGTGCTGGTATACTAAATACATTCGATTGTCATGGAAACTCATATCATCACAATCAAAAGCCCTTGAAATTTCCAGCTGATAATGTAGGTGTCAGACAGTGAATATTGCTGGCATGTTGACAAGTCGCACCAGCAACTAAGTGTGCAAAAGCACTAATAGGCTGCATGATGTCTTTCCAAGGTGAGACATCGAGGCAAAGACAACTCCTGGCACTCAGTAGCAATAATATAAAAGACAAAGAAAGTAAGAGAAGGCTCCTACTCAGAACTTTACCTGCCTTGTGTATCTACGTAGCACTGTCAAACATGATTTCTCAACTTCCGTATAGCTGGAGATTAAACCGACAGTACATTGCTCTCCTTTGCCTGTAAAGGCTAGGTTGAAATTGTACTGAAAAATCAAATTGACACAACGTTTCTTTTCCCTTGTAAGCCCTGCCTTAAAATGTAAAATGCTTTCAAGAACATTACTTAACTGAAGGGGCAGTCACATTTTCGAAGCCAACTATGGGACCGTTTGGCTTTCTGGAAAGGAGCAACAACGTTGTGAAATATTGCAGAGACCAAGGCAGGAACCTGACAGTGTTCAACCAAGCCAAGGCTGGTGGCTATGAATGACAGAAGCAAAACTGAGACCAATCTTGGCTAGTCAGTGCTGCAGCTGGGTTAAACTCATTGGTTGCCATTTTGCTGAAGGTTTGGTCATCAGTTCAGAGGTATATGAAGACTTTTGCGGCTCTGAGACAGACAGATTTTTGAACTGTAAAGGAATTACGGGTTATGGTGAGCAGGCAGGTAAGTGGAGCTGAGTCCACGAAAGATCAGCCATGATCTTATCCAATGGTAGAATAGGCTAGAGGGGCCAATTGGCCTACTCCTGCTCTTATTTCTCATGTATCTTTAACTGGGGCCAAAAAATGGAGCTTTCATTGTCATTCTGCTGTTTGCACTTCTTTAATTACTTGAGAACCAAGTACCTCAGACACATTGGGCTGAATCTCAATGATTCTTTGGCTAAGAACAAGTTGTGTTGTGTTTAGTGGAGAGATTCTCACTGCAAGGTCGAATGGGTATTCTCACTGTGTTCCACCAAACTTGTCATTTTTTATTGGCTTTTAAGTCCTCATAGCATGTATCACATTCGATTTCTGCCCCACCTCACCACAGCACAACTCGCCATTCACTGCATATTCCTGAATTCACCAGCAACCTTTGTGCCTGCACTATCTATAAAAGACTGTGTACACCTGGATAAGGACCGCCAATCCTTGCACAAATGCCCAAGGCATGGCAGACAGTGGGAAGATGGGTGACCTGCAGGCCTTGCTGGATGGGGTGATGCAGAGGCAGGGCTTCTCTTTCCCCAGGACCAGCAGTGGGGTTCATGGCAGCAGACCATGCCAGCCTGATCCGAGGCTGCCACCTGGGTATCAGCGAAATGAAGAAATGCCTGGCACTGCAGGAACAAAGTCAATGTCCTGCTCCACTCTGCCAGTGTAAGTGCCACCATCTTAAATATGATACCTCACATTCACTCTATCTCTGCTACTGTATCCACCACCCACCATAGAGTCATTGAGGTGTATGCATGGAAACGTACTCTATTATTCATCCAAACATAAGAACAAAGAGCAGGAGTAAGCAAGTGAGCCCCTCGAACCTCCTCCACCATTTGATACAATCCTGGCTGGTTTCATTTTGGCCTCAACTCCACTTTCCTGCCAGCTCTCCATAATCCTTCAAACCATTGCTAATTTATTTTTCCTTTCTTCATTCATGGGATGAGGGCGTCGCTGACCAGGTAGCATTTGTTACCCATCCCTAATTGCCCAGAGGGCAGTTCAGAGTCAATGACATTCCTGTGGATCTGGCTTCACATGTAGACCAGACCAGGTAAGGATGGTAGTTTCCTTCCCTAGAGGACATTAGTGAACCAGATGGGTTTTTCTGACAATCGACAATGGATTCATGGTCATCATTAGATTCTTAATTCCAGATATTTTTATTGAATTCAAATTCCACCACCTGCCATGGCAGCGTTCGAACTTGGGTCCCCAGAATGTTATTCTGGTCTCTGGATTGATAGTCCAGCAATAATACCACTAGGCCATTGCCTCCCCAATTAAAAATGTGTCTAACTCCTCTTTAAATTTACTCACAATGTCCCACCATCCACTACACTCTGGGGTAGGAAATTCCACAGATCCATGAGAGAAGTAATTTCTCCCAGTCTCTGTTTTAAATCTACTACCCCCTATCTTAAAACTTCAACCGCCCCACATGAGGGAACGTCCTTCCTAAGTCTACTTCATCAATTCCTTTAACATCTTATATGTCTCAATTAGGTTATCTCTCTGTCTTCTGAACTCCAGACAAAATAAGCAGTTTAGGCCCAATCTCTCTTTCATAAGACATAGCTCTCATAGAATCCCTGCAATGCCTAGAGTATGGAAGCAGGCCATTGGCCCATTGAGTCCACGCCAACCCTCCAGAGAGCATCTCACCCAAAGCCACCCCCTACCCTATCCCTATAACCCCACATTTCCGACGTCTAATCCATCCAGCCTACACATCCCTGGACACTATTTGTGGGTGGGGGTGGGGGTAGGGGGGAGCAGGGGTAGAAAACAATTTAGCATGGCCAATCCTCCCAACCTGCGCATCTTTGGACAGTGGAAGGAAACCCACATAGACATGGGGAGAATATGCAAACTCCACAGAGACAGCCATCCAATGCTGGGATCAAACCCAGGTCCCTGGTGCTGTGAGGCAGCAGGGCTAACCACTGAGTCACTGTGTCACCCACATCTCTGGAATCAATCTAGTGAACCTCCTCTGAACTGCCTCCATGGAATTGCATCCCTCCTTGAGTAAAAGAACCAAAACAGTATTCAATACTCCAGGTGCAGTCTCACCAGTGGCATGTACAGTTGCTGCTACAATTCCCTGCAACATCTTCCTCATTCTGTGTCAATATGTGCCGTTATGAGGGATTTGTGGATACTGATTCTCATGAAGGTAGGGTGGGGGTGTTGTTGTAAACTTGATTCTGAGGTATCTGCTCCATGAGTAAACAGATTTGGTTTTCTTAACAAGAAAAGGCATGTGTGGGTGGGGTCAAGCTCACACAGACCCAAGGTTTTTAGTTTTTGCTTTCAGTTGTTGAAATTGGGATTTGGGGTTGAAGCTGCTTGATACAACTCTGTCTCTCTGCTGCTGCAAAAGATTGAGCTGTCTCTCTGCTCTAGATTCATCCTGTCTGTGATCCTTCTCCTGGAGGGCAGGAGATAGCAAGTGAGGGAAATCTGTTTTGCTGAACTTGCCTTTGACAAGGGTGTATTTATGGGATGCTGTTGTACTGGAACAGTTGATGAGCAGTAATTAAAGCATATTTTATTTTGTTCTGTATTTTGACAGAGTTAATGTTGTGCCAATTCTTTTGCTTTTGTTTGTACTTTAGCTGTAGTGTAAGAATAAAGTGTGTTTTGCTTAAAGCCTAATGGTTGAACCAATTAAATCACATCTGGAACTCAGTGCCTTTAAATGAGATAAAAGTTAGGGGCTGGGCTATTTCCTTGATATGTTTTGAGAGGATTTGGTCTGGTCCATAACAACCCACCATCACGCACCCCAACCTCATACACCACTAACCCTACATGCCCTCTGCTCTGCCTACTCACTCGCTCAGGGCATCTCCCCACCTGTACCAACTGTAATTGCTGTGCCACCCACTTTCATCTCTCTCCCCATTCCATGAGATAAACAGCTCACAATGAGGTGGAAAGAGTCGAGAGTGGTGGTGGTTTGCCAGGCACCTTTTATGAGGAGAGAATACTGACTGGATAGGTGGCAGTACGGGGTTCGGAAATGTTCTATGTGGGTTCTTAGAGTCTGGCACGTGTTGGATGCCAGTGTCCATGGACGTGAGTTGTGTGTGCCCACAGCCCATGGATCATCCCTAAGATGTTGGTGCCCAGGAGCCAACATGATAATTGTTTACAGCAAGTGACAAGTTGAACCCACCAAGAATCCCACTCTGGTTCCCATCTTGAATTTTCCTGATGGAAACTGGCATGGTGAGTTTGGTAAGATTGCAAGCCATGGTGAGCTGAGACGTTGACAAGGCGTTTAACAATTTGGAATTCATTGCTATCTGCAGGAATCTTACCACACCTGCTTCCTAAAAGAGTTCAAGGTGCAGCAAGAACATCCCAATGTCATGAAAGGCCTCACCAAACCTCTCGTCCGAGTCTGCCACATATCTTACTACAGCTCACGTCACTGAGGGCCTAGTAAATTCCAACTAGAGGCTTTAATGCGAATTGATATCATCTGACATTTGAAGCAATTGTTCTGCACTTTCTCAGTGCATGAAATTTATACAATGAAATATTTATGCAGATTGGAACTCTGTAACTTAAGCAAAATAAAAATAAAAGCTTCAGAATCACCGAATAGCACCTGTACTTTTATATTCCAGTCTTTCTCAGCTAAAATCTAAGAAATAGAAGGAGGGTAAACCATACAGACCCTTCAGCCTCCTCCACCAACAATAAGATCATGTCTGATCAGATCATGTCTTTAACTTCATTGTCCTTCCTATCTACTACCCCCAATCTTAACTGTCTTGTAGATCAAAAATCTAATGATTGTCTAATGAAATTCAAGCCAATGTGCATTCACCTCAACCAAGAATCTTGCTTGATTCCCTTGGTTTTCCTAAGCCTGAGCCCATCCGCTTCAGTTGTTAGGAATTCCATTGATTCATACTAGATTGTGCAACATAAGCGAGGTAAAATATCACAGCTTATTGTGCTGAAGATACTCAGCAACCACAAGCCAAGTTGTACATAACTACACCTGAGCGAGCAACTCATCCTTAGAGCCACCGGCACTCAACCTTTCATTCTCACCACTTTTGACATGTTTCAATTGTTTTCCATGTTACTAACAACCAGTTTCAAGATACTTTCTCACATCTTCCAGCCCCCCTATGGTTTTGCTTAGCAGTAATCTCCTACAGATGTACATTCCAAAGCCCCTAAGTTTCTCGGACACTGCTTACTGATCACAACCAGCCATTAAAGGCTGCTCTTTCGTTCAATATGCCCTAGCTCTCTGGAACTCCTCCTGAAATCAATCTGCCTTTCTATCTAAACCCTGCTTTGAAGTGCCTTTTGTTCAACTATACTTTCACCTCCAACCCAGTGTTTCTCTACACCTGAATCCCTACCCTCTGCAAGGCATCTACTGGTTTATTCTTTACCATTTAAAAATCCAGTATGTATTTCTTCTCAGAACTACCATTGCATATTGTTGTTGAATATACTGTTTTCCCAAAGGGCTGAGGGGAATTGTGTAGTACTAGTCTATTTATGCATTAAGAACAAATTTCCCCTAAGCAGTTGAGAACATTGAAATCAAGTGATATGAGATCATGCAATGGCATCTGAAAGGCATTGGGGTGGATGTTAGAGAACTGTGATTAACTTACATGGGACGTGGGATATAGATCTTGATAATTGATAGTTACACATCTTATCTGCTGAAGGAGAATTTGAAGAGTGAGCAATGATAAAAGGGATAAAAAGGCTGATGAATATTCAAGTGATCATCAGTGCAGAGTAAATACCTATTCATATCAATTCAGAGACCGACGGTAATATTCTGGTGATGTGAATTTGCATCCCATCACGGCAGATGGTGAAATTTGTTATCAACAAAATCAGGGAATACAAAGCAGGTGGCAATTAAATTACCACTGTCAGAAAGTAAAGTAGCCTTAGCCCCACTCTCTCATTAGAGAATGACCACTGGTAGCTGTTTAACATGAAGGTTACCAAAACTCAGTTGAGGAGAGAGATTAAGGATGGACTCAACAATAAGAATATAGCAGTGTCTAATAACACCAGCAACGGTGAGCAACTGGGCATGCAGCTAACCCAGAATGCACACCATTCCAGACTTGCTACATCGTCAAGCAAATTTTCAATGATGTCATTCACAGAGGCCACACTGGGCATGTGCAGAGAAGAAATTTGGTTTTGAAAAGGGGTTCAGCAGCTGGGAGTGAAGCGTGAGGAAAGGGCTGGAGGTAATGAGGATGCGGGTTTGGACATGGAAGGCCCATACAACTCCCCCTTGCCTCTCGTCCCGGTCTTCTGCCCTCTTCCTCTCCATCCTCCTGCCCTTATATCCCTCACTTCCCCCTTCTTCTTCTCCCCAACAGCCGCTGCCTCTCCTCCCCAACACCTCTCTCCTTCTATCTTCATCCACCACTCCTACTCCTCATCGTCTCATCTCTTCGCTCCTCCTCTTTCCCTGCCTCTCCCCTTTCTTCATTCCCTTTCCTCCTTTTCTTCCCTTCTCCCTCTTCCCCTCTGTCTCTCTTCTTCCCCCTTCTTCCCCTCCTACCCTCTTCAGGCCCTATCCCCCATCTCCTGAGTTGCATTTGTTCCTCCTAGGCTACATATCCACAGACCAATTTAAATGTGCTTGTGTGAATTTAAGAGGTACACAATGTACATATGCTGGTATCAACAAACACAATCAAAAAATATACTTATTCTTTGTATTCTTAAATCTCCCCTTAAACATCTGGGCAGCACGATGGCTCAGTAGTTAGCACCGCTACCTCACAGTGCCAGGGTTCTGGGTTCAATTCAAGCTTTGAATGGCAGTCTGTGCAGAGTTTGCACATTCTCTCAGCGTCTGCTTGGGTTTCCTCCCAGAGTACAAAGATGTGCAGCTTAGGTGGATTGGCCATGCTAAATTACCCGTAGTGTCCAAGAATGTGTTGGTTAGCCATGGAAATGCAGGGTTATAGAGTAGGGGTGTGAGTCTGTGTAGGTTGTACTTTGGTGGGTTAGTATGGACTCAATGGGTCAAATGGCTTGCTTGCCATAGGGATTCTATGATTCTATTTTCTAGCCTAATATGCCAGTTTGCTTCAGCTAGTTTGATTTTCATGCTCGCATAATTGCCCTTATTTAGGTTTAAAACACTAGTTTCAGACCCAATCTTCTCCATTCAAACTGTCTGTAAAATTCAATCATATTGTTGTTGCTGTTATATAGGGGTGGCTCAACTCTGAGGTTTTTAATTAATTCTGTCACATTACACGGCACTTGTAATAATTATCCAAATTAATCTGGAACATGATTCACTTATATTGGCTGGGAAATGGATATGGCAGAAGAACCTAAGCTGGTCAATTCAAATAGAAACACGCAGTGTGATTTGTTAAGGTACATGAAGAAATGGCGATACAGGGAGGTCCTAATTTATGAACATCCATCTTACGAAAGCTTTTATTTACGAATGCAGTCCCATCGAGGTGTGTATTAGTATTAATTTTAAAGATCCAACACATTAACCTTTTCTCCTACTTACAAACGGTTACTATATATTGTCCTGCATTGTGTTCCTACTCACATACAAACCAACTGATTCAAGAACAGAGGCCATTTGTAACCCAGGCACTCAAACTCAGGCTTGGAATTGAACAATTAACTGAATTTCTAAATCTCTGGATATTATTTCAAAGTCTCAAATCTACAATTTTCAAATCACCACAAATTATTGGAAATCTTCAAAGAAAAACTCATTAGTCTTAGAAGAACAATGGAAAAATCATGCTTCCACAAATTGAGATAACATGGTAAAATATCTGATACGAATTAGCAACAGCAATAGTCATTTATCCAACACTGTGAGCTGTTATTTTCTACTGCAGCAAAGGCTTAACAACTATAAAAAAATGTGGCCTTACTGCCTACTCCTTGTTCTAGTCTAATAAATTTATTATTATTAATAATTAAAGCTTAAAACAAAGCTACTGTGAGCTTCAAAAAAGGTAAAGAAAGTAAATAGTCTTTAAAAAAAACATATTTGCTCTCTATCCTGGGCATTGTGTGAAACTCAATCAGTCAAAATACTCCAAAGCATGAAAAAGTTATTATTTATTGTCACTTGTACTCTACAGTGAACAACACAGTAAAATACAGTGAAAAGCTTCAAATGTCGCCACAATCCAGCACCATTCGAGAGCTTCAAGAACACAAGGGTAAAGCCGAAAGTCCATCTTTGCTCCGCGTGTTAACATGGGATGTGAAATAAACTTAAGGGCCTCAACTGGCTGAGGATCAGGAAGGCAAACCTCAACCTGTGCCCTCCTGGGGGTGTCAGATCCCACTAAACAACACTACCCTTTCCATCCAGCAGAGCGTCAAGGAGGCATTAATAGTTTACTAAGAAAAATCACAACTTTCTCGTTGTACTCCATGAATTATTGACTAGTAATTCCTCCCAGTATTTGAGGGCTTTTCCATGGCAATATGAGTCCCCCAACTATTTTTGATTGCTGCTGACTGTTGAAATTGATCAACACGCATTAATTGTGAATGATTTTATTGTTACGTAAATCAAGGGAGATACAGTGTTTTCATCATAGAATTCCTACAGTGTGGAAGTAGACCATTTGACCCAATGAGTCCGCACCAACCCTCCAAGGAGAATCCCAAATAGACCCCTTCCCCACCCTATCACTGCATTTCCCATGGCTAATCCACCTAGCCTGCACATCCCTGAACACTATGGGCAATTTAGCACGGCCAATCCACCCTAACCTGCACCTCTTTGGACTGTGGGACAAAACCAGAGCACCCGGAGGAAACCCACACAAACATGGGGAGGATGTGTACACTCCAAACAGACAGTTGCCCAGGAAGCTGGGTCCCTGGCTCTGTGAGGCAGCAGTGCTACACTCTGAGCCACAGTGCTGCCCCGATGTGATGTTTGGTCACCACAATCCAGTGCCATTTTGAGTTACAAAAGGAATAAAAAGTAAGTACTCAGAATCTATCTTCATCGGCCGGGGTCCCAAATGTGGTCCCTGGGCTTCTGGAAGGTCTTGGCAAAGTGGGCTTCAAGTGGTCACTCTGGGTACAGCAACGATGACGCCAATGCCCCAGGAGACCCACTTCAGACATACAGCAGCATTGAATGAGTATAACACATTGGACAACAGATGCAGATTTACTGATTATAGCATGAACAGGTCTCCCCCATGTACACATATCAAAAGGAGATCTAGGAGAACACCTGGATCAGGGGAAACTCATTCAGCAGCGTTTGAAGGTTACCACAACGCGAAACTTTCAAGCCTTGGATCATTCAGTGCTCATGAACCACCTCACACAGGCTTTACACCCACACCGAATGAATGTTGTGCTGAAAGGCCCTTGCACTTTTCAGAGCACACGTCTTTTCCAACGAAAAATAGGTATCCACTGGGCAAGATGCACAATGCTTGCTGGGTGTCAGGGTTACTTAACGACAAGATGTCCATGTGGCCACAGGGGCTTCTCGCATCAATTTCCTGGCTTCCGTGAACAACCATTATTCAGATGGTGTCTGATGACAATAATGCCATTATATACACCAGGGGCATTATCCAGGGCAACCATGAGGACCTTAATTGCATGGCATTTTCATGACTTTGAATTTTGGATGAGTTTCAGGAAACACTGGCTTCACTGGTTAATTGTAGAATTGATGGATGGGTCTCTGGTGGTGACACTAAAATTGATAGCAAAACTCAAAAATAGATCATCCTTACACAGCACCAGGTATGTAAAGAGATATTCAAATGGCTAAGACTAGTTTTCTGTTGTAACAATCAAGCAAGACTATTGGGCAGAGTATAGGAACTGTATATTCATAAGCAGGCTGTTTGACAGAATCTCAGGTGTGCAGAGGCTGGCAGTTCACATTAAAACCTTCTTACCCAATGTCATCGCAGTGAATAATTGCCCCCTTCTGATCATGTCGCAGTACTGATAATGGGTGAAGCCTTCACTACAAAGCCACTAAATAAATAGTATCTGTCACCACAGCTCTCAGGCATCAGTAGAGTCAACCACCTGAGCAAAGCTGAAAGCTCTTTCAAGCTCATTGTGTATCATATTTGCCCTGAGGGCAGTGGTGGAAAGATTCTGTACTTTAAAATAAATAGGAGATTCTCCGACGACATTGAATCTCTGATAATTACTGAGGTTTCATATTATTGATGTGTACTATAATAGCCACTTCATCAATCTTGAGTTTATGACTGAATGCCTTTCAGGCTGTACATTTACAAATCTAGGACATTTTGAATAAGGTTCTATTAAATTGGTTCAATTGCAGGGAAGGGGTTGTATTGGGGGTGGGAAGTGGGTAATGTTGTGGAGGACGGAATAAAACAACAATCCTTATTTAGACGTGAATGGGATAGAGGTGCTGCTTTTAACCTGTGCAGTGCTATCACATAACTCAATGTCTCAGACACATATGTCTTTGAATCCGATTGGGGTGATTGTTCTAGTTTATCTATTCTGTAACTAATTGTTACGCGTGTGCGAGGCTGGGGAGGGAAGGTGGTCAGTGTTTGATGATAGCGCTAAACAAAGCTTTCTATCATCTTGATAAATAACATTTTAGCTGATTTTTCCCTGGAGCTCTTTAGTAGCTGATGAAGTGGCCAACATATATTCACATTTCTCTTTGTTTCATGTCCTTAAAGAAGAAATGCATTCTATTGAACTGCAAAATAACGATAAATGGTGTAAGGAAGTTATCACTGCAGACACAATGAAATCTCTCAGCCATTTCATATTGCAATGCATTGTTAGCACATATTTGGTAAATTCTGAATTCTGCCTGATGAGGTGTTCTAAATTTCCCTTTGAATTATATGATCACTAACAAGTGAAAGCATTGAGCAACCACACACCCATTCATCCTGCATCAACAACTGTCGCAAAGTTTAATCATGTTACACAAGCTGACTTTGATTCGCACAGTCAGACACTATTGGATTCCACTCTGCATGTTTGTATCCGAAGTTGAAAATCAGCAAAGGGATGGATTTCTCTTCCCCGTTCATGTCCTCTCCCCTCAACTCTATTCTAGGGTCCCTGCCTATTGCTTTACAAAGTGGTTGGATATCAACGCTGGTGAAGAGAAACATGTCGACATGGCCTGGCCCACAGGAAATGGTAGGTGTAGTAACCTCACTGTTAGCGGGACATGGGGTGAACACTACCATCATTGAGGAATGGGGTTGGGGATGGGGGGGATCATATGGGGAAAACACCAAGAATACCGGGGAGAAAAGGAAGAGCTTCAGTATGAACTGGGTGAGTGTGAAAATGGAGGGAAGACACGGGGAGTGTTAGCACGGAATTGGGGAGGGTAGGGGGAGTGTTAGCACGGATTGGGTAGAATAGGAAAAGTGTTGGCATGAACTGGTGAGTCCAAGAAGTGTCAGCATAGAGGAAGGATGAAGGGGGAGTGTCACCATGGAGTGAGGATTGGGGGGAGCTGTCGGTATGGAGGGAGGAGTGGGGGGTGCTGTCAGTATGGAGGGAGGAGTGGGGGGGAAGAGATATCAGTATGGATCAAAGGAAGGCCACGCACACAGATCTTAATATTCTTCCTTATACCTTGAAGAATAAGTCAGTTTGCCATTTTGTGCATCAAAGTTGCACATTAGTCTTTTAACATGTTTTCACAGTACAGCCTGTCATGATGGCCCAGTTTTAAAGCATAAACAATGAAAAAATACACAAGTGGGAGGTTCAAGTAATGATATCTAGCTAATTCCTTCTATGACATTTAACTTGCCATTCAATGCAATATCTTAGTAGATCAATAATTTGGTGTTACTCCTGTCTTTAGAAAAACAATTTATTCAATATTATTGACGATTAAAATTTTGCATTCACTTGATTTACCTCAACTAAATAGAACTGTTTTTGCAAGGAAAATTATGATGTCAATAACATCTGAATTGAGCATTCAGATTCCTTCCTTCTAGCCTTGAAAAATTTCGAATGCTCAATTACGGTGAAGCTCCTGGAAACATCAGAATACATGCATAAAGGAAAGATTCTAGATTCTTTGCTGATTATTTAAAGAAATGGAACAAAACTTCTCTGAAAAACGAAGCTGCTTTTGTTATTGAGAAGTCTCACACAATATTGAGGCACTCACAGTGAAAACAAATGCTGTGCCTTTAAAAGCATTGAGATTAGATTTGTAGGCTCTTCACAACATAGCTCCTGTTGTAGGGAGACAGTGACATGTGCATAGTGCTGTCAATAAACTTGCTGCCAAATTAACCAGCCGATCAATCATCTTCAGCGAAATCGATCAGAATTGGTTCTGCCTGCATGCACATCCTGGGGGCCAGTTTATTTTCAATCAATCATTTTTAAACCACCCCACAAGTAGGTTTTAAGCAAATGATTGATTTGAATTGGTTAGGAACTTTTGTGCGAGCACAGCAAAGTGACTCAGTATAATGCTTAAGAAGGAACCAATGGATGAGGTTATAGGAATTCTCTTTATCATAGTCTCCATATCATTGGACACTGACAAGTGCAGCATATTATGTCTGAAAGACAATCACAGTACACAGTTGGACGATCTTTCATTTCCAGCCTCAGGGGTAGCATCAAGTTGTCAGAGCATAGGGCAGGCAAACCTCTCTACTCATAGATCCAATGATAGGCTTCAGACCATGGAAGAACACAACCTCTACATCAGGAAACCAAGCGAAGGCTCGGAGACTGCTTTGTGGAACATCTACGCTCGGTTCGCGACAAATGACTGCACCTCCCAGTCGCGAACCACTTCAACTCCCCCTCCCAATCCTTGGATGACATGTCCATCCTGGGCCTCCTCCAGTGCCGCAATGATGCCACCTGAAGGTTGCAAGAACAGCATCTCATATTTCGCTTGGGAAACCTGCAGCCCAATGGTATCAATGTGGACTTCACAAGCTTCAAAATCTCCCCACCCCTGACCGCATCCCAAAACCAGCCCAGCTCGTCCCCGCCTCCCTAACCTGTCTTTCCTCCCACCTATCCACTCCTCCCACCTCAACCCCCACACCCACCTCCTACCTACCAGCCTCATCCCCACCTCCTTGACCTGTCAGTCTTCCCTGGACTGACCAATCCCCACCCTAACCCCCCACCTACACTCACCTTTACTGGCTCCATCCCCACCTCCTTGACCTGTCTGTCTCCTCTCCACCTATCCTCTCCTCTATCCATCTTTTATCTGCCTCCCCCCCTCTCTATTTATTTCAGAATCCCCTTCCCCCCCTCCATTTCTGAAGAAGGGTCCAGACCCGAAACGTCAGCTTTCCTGATGCTGCTTGGCCTGCTGTGTTCATCCAGCTCTACACCTTGTTAACTCATCAACTCTTATATCTGTTCACTGTTTTGCATTATTCCCGGGGAGGCGTGGCATGATTGCGTTGTCACTGATTTAGTAATTCACAATCGCAGCCCAGTTCTTTGGGGACATGGGTTCAAGCGTGCACCACAGCAGATGGTGAAGCTTACATTCAATAAATAAAGTCTGGAATTATAATAAAAGCAAATCCAGTGGTGACATTGTTGTTCAAAGCCCATATGGTTCACTTTCAGGAAGGAAATCTGTCAGTGTCCCACATGAAATGCTAGACTTACAGCAATGTGGTTGAGTCCAAACTGACCTCCGGACAATTAGAGGTAGGCAATAAATGGTGGCCCAGCCAGCAACATCCATATCCTGTGAACAAATTTAAACAAAAAGTAGATTGCAAATCTCACAACTAAGCTGAGAATTGGCCTGATGCAATTCAAACTTCTTGCATCCTCGAGATGAATGTGAAAGTGAATAGGTGCACCTTGTTTATTGGTTATGTGATCCAGTTCCTTCCTTACAGCTGTCCCCAACCAGGAAGGTATGATTGGTGTGTTATAATGTTATTTCTGTTTGTAAGATTGATAGCCATAAGAATGTTGGCCTTCCCAGGTTTTCCCTCGGTTCAGTAATTGAAATCTGCAATGATAGAACTGTATCTCCCCTCACTACAAGTTGACCAGGTGCAACATGTAATCATAGAACATATTGCTTTCAAAGTGTATTGATATATTTACAGATAGTCCAGATGCAGAATCAACCCCAGTGCGTTGAGATCAAATAGTTGGCTCATTTTAAAATCTAACAAATTGATTTGAAATTGCCACTTATAACTTAATATTCATAAAAAGAGCACCTGATTGGTTAAAACCTGTCAAAAAGAATCAAGTCTCACAGAAAAACAAAAAATTGTATTAATTTAATTCATAAAACACAAACTTCAGTGACAATTATAACACAAAGTCTTTCTCCCAGAAAGGTCCACTTTAATACTGTCACATACTCTCAGCAAAATAAAGCTAAAATAGCCCACATAGGTGGGTGGGGGTGTGAGCTGTGAGGACGATGTAGAGATGCTTCAGAGTCAATTGGAGTGAATGGGCAAATGCATGACAGATAAAGTATAATGTAGATAACTGTGAGGTTATCCAGTGATTGCAAAATCAGGAAGCAGAAGACAAATTGTTTGAATAGCAATGGATTGGCAAAGGGGAACATGCAACGAGACCTGGGTGTCCTTATACACCAGTCACTGAAAGTAAACATGCAGGTGCAATGGGCAATGAAGAAGACCAATGGTATGTTGGTTTTCACAACAAGAGGATTTGAGTACAGGAGCAGGGATACCTTGCTGCAATTGTATAGGGTCTTGGTGAGTCACACTTGGAGTATTGTGTGTAGTTTTGGTCTCCTTCTCTGAGGAAGGATATCATGGCTTTGGAGAGAGTGTAACAAAGGTTTTCCACACTGATCCCTGGGGTGGGAGGACTGGTGCATGAAAACAGACTGGATCAGATAAGACTATATTCACTGGAGTTCAGAATGAGGGGAGAAATCTCATAGAAATGTATCCATTACAACAAGATAAATAGACTAGACAAGATAAATACAGAAAGGATGTTCTCGATAACCAGGGAGTCCAGAACCAGGGTTCACAGTTTAAGGGCACAGGGTAGGCCATTTAGTACTGAGATGAGGAGAAAATTCTTTATCCAGAGAGTGGTAAACCTATGAAATTTTCTGCCACAAAAAGCAGTTGAGGTCAAAACATTGAATGTTTTCAAGAAGCAGTTAGATTATAGGTCTTAGGACTTAGGGATCAAGGGGGATGTCGAGAAAGCAGGAACAGGGTACAAAGTTGGATGATTAACCATGACATTATTGAACGGCAAAGCAGGCTCAAAGTCTGAATGGCCTAATCCTGCCCCTATTTTCTATGTTTATATGTGAAGAGGACTTTTAATAAATGGCACGAGAAAGCTTTACAACATTGATGCAGGAAGGGTTGTTGTCTTAAGATTGGGGTTATGGTGTACTGTTGAGGCAATGCCACATTTGACAAATGGCCAAGGAAGGAATACGCTCAATTTACCATGCAGTATTGTTGAGTATCTCAACAAGCTCACAGACAGAGAAAAATAAACCTCCAATTTTGAATTAGTAACCATGAAAAAGCACATTTGAAAACCTCTTGATTTGTGAGGTGATGATGATATGGCAACAGGTCTAGCAAAATATGATTTAGCCAACCATTAACATTTCTACTCTAGGTGTCAGAAAGGAGAACAGTGTTCCTCCAGGACGGTGGGATTTATCCAGGGAAACACTGAATGTGTTATTTCATATGGATAGGTGTTCAGCTGAATTTGCCAGATTTTTTTCTGATTACTACATTTTAACCACTGTGGCCACTCATAAAGCGGGGGAAGAGATAATACAGTATTAAAATTATAGCTGCAATTTATTCTAATTGCTTCAGGAATTTCAGTAAACTGTATGCAAAATAATAGCTAGTTAGGCCACAGAGAGATTGGTAACTTAGTACCAGGCTGTAACACACTCAAAGAAGGTTTTCAATGATTATAACCTGTAATAAACTTAAAAGTATTAACATTTCTTTTCTCACCTTGAGTTTTACTAAACAACTTGAAGCATTGAGTATCAGAGATAAAAGGTACTGCAGATGCTGGAGAATCCGAGATAACAAGCGTGGGGCTGGATGAACACAGCAGGTCAAGCAGCATCATAGGAGCAGGAAAACTTGACGTTTCGGGCCTAAACCCTTCATCAGAAATGGGGGAGGGGAAGAGGGTTCTGAAATAAATAGGGAGAGAGGGGGAGGCAGATAGAGGATGGATAGAGGAGAGGATAGGTGGAGAGGAGTAGGACAAGTCGAAGAGGCGGGGATGGAGCCAGTAAAGGTGAGAGTGTAGGTAGGGGGGGTAGGGAGGAGATAGGTCAGTCCAGGGAGGACGGACAGGTCAAGGGGGCGGGATGATGTTAGTAGATAGGAGATGAGGGTGTGGCTTGAGGTGAGAGGGAAAACAGGTCAGGGAGGTGGAGATGAGCTGGGCTGGTTTTGGGATGCGGTTGGGGGAGGGGAGATTTTGAAGCTTGTGAAATCCACATTGATGCCATTGGGCTGCAGGGTTCCCAGGCTGAATATGATTTGCTGTTCCTGCAGCCTTCGGGTGGCATCACTGTGGCATTGCAGGAGGCCCAGGATGGACATGTCATCTGAGGAATGAGAGGGGGAGTTGAAATGGTTGGCGACTGGGAGGTGCAGTTGTTTGTTGCGAACTGAGCGCAGGTGTTCTGCAAAGCGGTCCCGAAGCCTCCGCTTGGTTTCCCCGATGTAGAGGAGGCCACAACGGGTACAGCGGATGCAGTATACCACATTGGCAGATGTGCAGGTGAACATCTGCCTGATGTGGAAAGTCTTCTTGGGGCCTGGGATTGGGGTGAGGGAGGAGGTGTGGGGGCAGGTGTAGCACTTCCTGCGGTTACGAGGAAAAGTGCCGGGTGTGGTGGGGCTGGAGGGGAGTGTGGAGCGGACAAGGGAGTCGTGGAGGGAGTGGTCCCTCCGGAAGGCAGATAAGGGTGGGGAGGGAAAAATGTCTTTGGTGGTGGGGTCTGATTGCAGATGGCGGAAGTGTCGGAGGATGATGCGTTGGATCCGGAGGTTGGTGGGGTGGTATGTGAGGACGAGGGGGATTCTTTTTTGGTTATTGTTGCGGGGACGGGGCGTGAGGGATGTGTTCCAGGAAATGCGGGAAACGTCCCAATTCCTTCGCCTCCGCCGCATCTGCTCCCAGGATGAGACATTCCACTCCCGCACATCTCAAATGTCCTCATTCTTCAAGGTCCGCAACTTCCCCCCCACAGTGGTTGAGAACGCCCTCGACCGTGTCTCCCGCATTTCCCGGAACACATCCCTCACTCCCCGTCCCCGCAACAATAACCAAAAAAGAATCCCCCTCGTCCTCACATACCACCCCACCAACCTCCGGATCCAATGCATCATCCTCCGACACTTCCGCCATCTGCAAACAGACCCCACCACCAAAGACATTTTTCCCTCCCCACCCTTATCTGCCTTCCGGAGGGACCACTCCCTCCGCGACTCCCTTGTCCGC
Organism: Ginglymostoma cirratum; assembly: GCA_024137785.1. Classification (NCBI taxonomy): domain Eukaryota; kingdom Metazoa; phylum Chordata; class Chondrichthyes; order Orectolobiformes; family Ginglymostomatidae; genus Ginglymostoma; species Ginglymostoma cirratum. The sequence continues at coordinate 12,908,416 of JAHRHZ010000070.1, forward strand.
TCCACACTCCCCTCCAGCCCC
>JAHRHZ010000070.1:12908836-12955612 GCA_024137785.1 Ginglymostoma cirratum
ACCTACACTCACCTTTACTGGCTCCATCCCCGCCTCTTCGACTTGTCTGCCTCCTCTCCACCTATCCTCTCCTCTATCCATCCTCTATCCGCCTCCCCCTCTCTCCCTATTTATTTCAGAACCCTCTTCCCCTCCCCCATTTCTGATGAAGGGTCTAGGCCCGAAACGTCAAGTTTTCCTGCTCCTATGATGCTGCTTGACCTGCTGTGTTCATCCAGCCCCATGTTTGTTATCTAAGCATTGAGTATGTTTCATTTTCTACTGTTCTCAAAAAGATACGCAATTATACATTAAATTGAAATAAAGCTGAATGAAAGATCAAATGTATTTTATATAGTGACAATCCTTGCAGTATATCAGTAGGCACAGGACCAATGCTGAAAAGACCCTTCCTGTTTGTTTTCTCATACACTCAGAGCCTGCGTGAAGCTGTGGTCCTGGAAATTCTCTGGTATGCTAGGTAAGTTCTTTCAATGATGTGCAGACTTTTTAAAGGTGGGAAAGTGGCTGCAGCATTCTGTCACCAGATGGCCTCTTTCTGGGATCAATGAAGACCACCTTGTGCTGAAAAGAAGAAAGACTTCACCTTTACTCAGCCATGGATTGTGAGGAAAGGCCGTGTCGCGAATCCTTCAGAACTGCTGCTCTTCTTCCACCACATTCGTACTGGTTGCCTAATGGGAACCTTGTTTATACATATCAATTACTTTTCTGCCATACTCCAGCGAAATTAAAGAGATGGATGGGAGGAGCTCCAAAGATTTGCTCTCATTGTCTTTCAGAGAGTGGCATCTCACTGATACTATGTAAGACAACACACCCATTCCAGATTTTGTCTGGTAAACCTCCTTGAATTTCTTCCCAAACAATTACATCCTTCTTTAAGAAGACCAATACTATGGACAATACTCCAGATGTGGCCTTACCAATGTCCTGTATATCTCAATCATCATCACCCTACTTTTGTACTAACTTCACCTTGCAATAAACAATAACATTGTATAAGCTTTCCTAATTATTGCTGTACCTGCATGCTAACTTTTTGTCTCATGTACCAGGTCATCCTTGTCATGGTGCACTGCAATCTCTCACCATTTTGTTAATCTGCTTCTTTTTCGTTTTCCCACTTAAAATGGACAATTTTGTATTGTCCCACATTGTATTTGATTCAAAGATCTTTTCCCACTCACTTGACCTATCTACATCTTCTTGTAACCTCTGTGTGTCCTTTTCCAATCTTACTTTCACACCTATCTTTGTGTCATTACCAAATTTAACAAATAGACCTTTAGTCCCTTAATCCAAGTCAATAACATAAATTGTAAAAAGTTGAGGTCCCAGCACAACTCCCTGTTGCACAACACTCTCACTACATCTTGCCGAAATGATCCATTTACTCGATTTTCTGTTAGCTAGCCAATCTTTTCTTCATGCCTTAAACTATGAGTTTTTGTTTTCCACAATAACGTTTGATGTGGCCCCTTATCAAATGCCTTTTGGAAATTTGAGCACAGTCGATTTCTTTTATCTAGAGCACGTTACTTCCTCAAAGAACTCCAAACAAATTGGCTAAAAACAACCTCTGTTTCACAAAACAATGTTGACATTTCCTGAATACCTTGAATTGTCTAGATGTCCTGGTGTAACATCTTTCAGAAAAGCTTCTAATATCTTTCCAATGACAGATGTTAGGCTAACTGACCTGTAACTTCCTGCTTTTCGTTACCTTCCCTTTTTGACTTAAGGAGTTACATTTGCTAATTTATCAATCTAATAGAAACTTCCATAAATCCAGGGAATTCTGGAAAGTTAAAGCCAAGCAACAACAAGCTCACCAGCCGGTATTTTAAGACCTTAGGATGAAATCCATCAGAATCCGAAGACTGGATAGTCAACAGTTATAACAATTTGATCAATTCCATTTCACTAATGATGGTAATTTTTCTTGAGTTCTTCTTTCCATTTTTCCTCATTTGCAGTTATTTCCTGGAGGTTAATTGTATTCTCTGTTGTGAGGACCAATGCAAACTACCTGTTCAGTTCACCTGCCATTCCTTATTTTCCTTTATTAATTCCATAGACTCATATTCTGTAGAACCAATGCTCAGGTGGTTAATTTTTTGTTTTGGAATATTTATGGAAACTTTTACCATTTATATTGCCAGCTAGCTTTCATTTCTAATCTAAACTTTCCTCTTTATTAATCTCCTGGTCATTCTTTGATGTTTCTTACCTTTATCCCATCTTCTGGCCTTCCACCAGTATCTACATGATTACGAGCTTTCTGTTTATGTTTGATGCTATCGTCAACTTTTTTATGTAACCATAGATGCTGAATCATACCCTTGGAATCTTTCTTTCTCCTTGTATCTATGCTGGAATGTATCTATCCTGTATGTTCTGAAACATTCCCTTAAATGTCTGCGTCTTCTTTTCAATTGACCTATCACTTTTTCTCCAAGGTAATGGAGTCCAAAACTAGAGGGCACAGGTTGAAGATGAGAGGGGAAAGATATAAAAGGATCTAAGGGGCAACTTTATCATGTAGAGGGTGGTGTGTGTATGGAATGAGCTGCCAGAGGAGGTGGTGGAGGCTGGTACAATTACAACATTTAAAAGGCATCTGGATGTGTACGTGAATAGGAAGTGTTTAGAGGGATTTGGGCCAAATGCTGGCAAATGGGACTAGATTAATTTAGGATATCTGGTTGGGATGGACACATTGGATAAAACAAACAGTCTGTTTCCATGCTGTACAACTCTATGACTCCAAGAGCATCCAACCACTTCCAAAACTGCCACACAATAACAGATGCTGATGGTGAGTGAAAGACCTTGCAGGGGAAGCGCTAATGGTAATCCTAACAACAGGACAGAGCGGCAAGAGAAACACAGAGGGAAAAGGCTGAAGTGACTGAGAAGCAGTCAGCAGTGCAGTGAATGTGAAATAAAAGAAGTGCAGCCATCTATGGGCAGCATGGTGGCACAGTGGTTAGTATTGCTATCTCACAGTTCTAGAGATCCAGGTTTGATTCCAAGCTTGGGTGACTGAGTATACACATTTGACCCATGTCTATGTGGGTTTCAGCTGGGTGCTCAAGTTTCCTCCCACAGTCCAAAGATGTGCAGCATAGGTGGATTGGCCAGGCTAAATTGCACTGCAGTGTGCAGGCTATGTGGGTTAGCAATTTGTAAATGTGGAGTTATGGTATAGGGTGGGATGCTCTTTGGAGGATTGGTGCAGACTCGTTATGCTGAATGAAGTCTATCTGCACTGCAGGGATACGGTGAGAGGAAGCTATGAAACAAACTCTCCTTGCTACCAGAATCTTTTGCGCACGTGGAAAGCCCATGACAAGCCAAGAAGTGACAGAACAGGCACTGACAATCCACTAGAAATGGAAACAATCCAGGATTAGCACCAAATCAAATAAAGGCCAGGTCAGTATCCTTCTCAACAGTCAGCAGCTTTATGGATGTCATTTTAGCAAGGCTGTGTGTAAATAGAAAAACCACAACTTATAATGCGATTTTCAGAGCTTTTGATACATACTTCATTATTTGACAAAATATAAACACAGTGCAAAATGTAGTAAACAGAAGCAAAAGCTCATTCTAAGAAAATGTCACTTGACCCAACATGTTAACTCTGATTACTCTCCACAGATGCTGCCAGATCTGCTGAGTATCTCTCAGCAATTTCTGTTTTTCTTCCTGATGTACAGCATCTGCAGTTCTTTCCTTTTTTTGGGTAGAAGCGAAAGTTTTATGGGAGAACATAGATTCATTAATTGATGTCCTAGCTCACCGATCAGTTTACTGCAAATTCAGGGCCTTAAAAGATGATGTGATTAGAAATCATGTCCTCATTGGAGTTTTGAATCTCCAGGCAAAACTTGACTTCAGCAAAAGTAGTGCAAATATCGGGACAAGCTGCAGCAAGGAAACTGAATTGAATGCAATAATAAGGAGACCACTATTGTGCACAATACTTCAGATTAATTCATGGTTCAACGACAAGTGAAGAGAACACAAGGTTGAGAGCAAAAGTGAAAACTTGGCAGTAAGCAGGACTAACTTTGAAAACAAAATGAGAGTTCTTACAGTCTACTGTCAGGTTATTAGGGCATCTTGTTTGTGCAACAGTGAATAAAGCAGACCCATAGAAGACCAGAGCTATCAAAGAGATTCCATCACTCAAAAACACCATGGATCTGCTGAGGTTCATTGGAATTGTCAAATATGTTGGCAAATTTGTATCAAATCTAATAAATAAGTGAACAATTGTACAAACTCCTCAAACAGTATTGGGCATGGTGTTGGAGTGAAAATTAGCAGAAGTCCTTTGAGAAAATAAATACTTACCACATCAAAAACTCTAGCTTATCAGGACTAAGCTGATCTTTAACAGAATGGAACAAAAGTATACGGTGATTGGAGATTGAAAAGGAAGCACAAGCAGCTAAATGGGCACGCATAAAACTTTCAGATTGTATCCTAGAGTTGTAGTTTACTTTAAAAATAGATTGTTAGCCACTAGCCAACAGTAATGTTTTCAAGAACAAAAACAAAATTGCTGGAAAAGCTCTGCAGGTCTGGCAGCACCTGTGAAGGTAAAAACAGAGTTAACATTTCGGCTCCAGTGACCCTTCCTCAGAATTGATAGTGGCTAGGAAAACGTCTGTTTATATGCAGAAAATAGAGAGGTGGCGGGTGTAGGGAGTAAACAATAGGATAGAATCCAAATAGAGAGAAAGACAGTTGGACAGACAAAGGAGTTGCTAACGATCAGTCTGGGAGGGTGAGAAGTTGTTAATGGTGACTGTTAGTCCCAGCCACTATCAGTTCTGAGGAAGGGTCACTGGACTCAAAACGTTAGCTCTGTTTTTTCCTTCACAGATGCTGCCAGACCTGCTGAGCTTTTCCAGCAACTTTGTTTATGGTCCTGATTTACAGCATCCGCAGTTTTTTCGGTTTTTATTTGGTAATGTTTTCAAACCTGATGACAATGCAAAAATACCAACAAGGGTACAAAGATTCTGATGAAGACTAAAGAGCTATGATGTTACAGCTGAATACATTCAGGGTAAGCATCAAACAGCAGATGCATTCTGAAGAAGTAGAGCAGGACCTGTACAGGAAAAAGTTATTGAAGTAATAGGTACCTTCACCCTCAAGTCTACCAGTTACCAAGAAAGCTACAAGAAATTACACAGTCTTCAGAAAAATGATGACGATGGAGGGAACGTTAATTTGTACAATAAACACTGACTGCTCTGGGGGACGAGGAAGGGAAAAAGTAGTAAGGAACAGGCGTACCTTAACTTCAATGTGAACCAAACGACTATTACAGTAGACCTGTCCAGATGTCTAAAGACAGCATGAACAAAGAGCTGACATTCTCTGATGACTCAAACAATATTCACTGAATGCAAATGAAACCTCAAAGAAGATAGATCCTCAACCACCCCTGATGAGACCACAAACAAGGGCAGGGAGATTGGTGAAACCATCAAAACCGTCATCTTTGTGAAGCAGACAATGTGGAATGGATGCAGGTGGAAGTAAATATTGTATGAAGAGAGCAACTTGGGGCAAGATGTAAAGACTTAATACTAAAATATGTAAATAGTAAGCTACATCAGTAGTAAAGCAAGGGATCACATGATGGAGAGCTCTCTGAGACAGATGTCACTCTGAGAAATTCAAGCTAAGTCTAAGGGTCTAAATAGTCCAAAGAATCTTAAATAAACAGTAATCTCAAAAAGACCTTAGACTCCAGCAATCTCTCTTAGGTGATGTAAAGCACCCAACTTCTTCCAAGATTACCACAAAAATAACAAAAATGCACTGTATAATGTGTCACCATTACAGCTATGTAATTCCTGAAAATACTCTTGACATTAATTTTCAAACATGAAGCTCTGTTATCACAACAGTATCACATGCTGTTCACATGTGTGAATTATTATTTTTAGTATCAGATCTATAGCAGTAAAATCACCAATTCCACCCATACAGTAAATATTTTTACTAAATGTGATTTCTTTTCAAGATTTGTCACTGGACTTCCTGAACTTCCATGATATAGAGATTCAGTAAGTGATAAATGACTGGTGGTTACATAGCAACAAAAATGCCAAATGAAATCTCTCTAATGCTTTTACTATGATTGTGCATGGTTATCAAATTTAAAGCATTTTCTCAGCCACGGTAAATGTACAATATTTCGAGGACTGTCTTCAATTTAATATGAATGAATGGATTGTTGTTTAAAAAAAAGTTACACAAGGACCCAGTCAGTGGCTATATAAGTCAGTAAAACATTAGAATATTAAAACACAAGTTACTTTTACTTATGATTTATGTCCAGTTCACCAAGTACCCACTTAGCATTGGCGAATAAAATAAACACCATCAGTGCCATTCTGCAGCTGGGCAGTAGAGGGTGCCTTTACCTATTGACATTCCCAATGCAGTTTTCTTTGTCTCTCACAGGAACCTCCCCCCGTGACTCCAAAAGTTTCAGGCCAATCCTAACCAGCCTTACTGCTCTTTTGCACAACCTGTTAATGAATTGCTATTACCCCATTAGTTTTATTTTGGGTATTTAAAATGTATGTCCTGGACCCACATCAAGTACAGTTAAAAAGCCCCGAGTGGTCACTTTTGTGCAAATTATTTATTCACAGACTTACATAATTCATGAACTGCTGAACTACAATAACATGTGCAAGACTAAAAGAAGTTGAATGGGATTTGATTCTGCAGACAAGACATTGCTAAACAATCAAAATTGGACATCTGGGGTACAACACAGAGCTGAATGGGTTTCCACTAGTTTAGTACTTATTCCAGTTTATATCTGAAAGGTAGGTGATTACATTTCTTAGAAATCTCAAATACAGGCATGGACTCTTTTGCCCACCATTGTTGAATGTTTGCAGTGGAAAGGTCAGAATTAAGTCAAGTACATGAAGGTCCAGGGTCAGACTGCCTACACCATTGCCAATTGAGGCACTTAAGCAGCAAATTAATGACCACTTTTCAGTCTAATCCCACCACTGCTGGTATTAAACCAGTGGTAATGAGCCCATTACCTTGCAGTGTGTACAGCCTGTTTGTCATTTCCCTCAGAAGATGGGGTCAGTCTCTCTCTCTCTCTCTCTCTCTCTCTCTTTTTCCCCTCCCCCTCACCTTCAAAGGCACTCAGTGCCTAATCAAGGGACTCAACATCAGTAAAGCTGGATTTCTGAGACCCAAGCCTCTGCCCTTGATGTAGGCCCCTGTCCAAGCTTTTTGCTGTGACCTTACCCATCTAATATCTCACAAACTCCTCCTATCCCCCATATGATTACCTGCAGCCTAGATCACTGTGCAGCCCTGGAACGTTGGTGTCTGTTATCTAGCAGATTGGGCTGTTAAGCAAAGGATGCTAACCTCTAATTTGACTGTAGTTCTTGGTAGGTGTATCCTTCACTCCAGATGTCCTGATTCCATTGTAAATCCCCCATTGCCCTTGCCACTGAGATGTTCTGTTTGCTCAGCAGGTCTGCCTCACAAGAGGCAACATACACCTCTTCCCAGCTGGCCATTCGGACCCCCACTTCCTGCTGCCTCAAGAAGGTTCCAACCATTGTCGGTGTTACATTTAATAGAATTTATTCCTAGGATGTGAGTATTGCTTCACAGCCTGTGATTAACTGCTCTGCTTTTGCTGCTAGTGGAAGTGGTTGTGGCAGATTTTCTTCTTGAATCATTGCTAACAGTTTTGATGCAATTGATGATCTACTAAGCTTCTGCAAAGAGAACTCTGGAATTCCATCTAAGCCAGACCAAGTAAGGATAACCAGTTTTATTTTCTAATGAAACCAAAGGAACTGATTGCATTCCAAATTTCTTCTCACTTTCCCTCCTGTCCCCATCTCTTATTCCTCCTAACACTTCCCATTCCCCCACCATTTCTCTTCATCTCCACACTATCTATCTTCACCACCAACCCCATATCTCCTCACCTCTTCTGTCATCTCCCAACTTTTACTCCACTATCCCCTTTCCATCATATGCCACCATATTCCCTCAACTTCGCTCGCCCGCCATCCACCATCTCTACTCACCACTATTACCTCCCCTGCAATTAGAAGGAGAGTGTACAGGTTTATATACAGCTCTGTAAACTACTAGTTTAGGTTAATAGTTCTAGTGTCTGTGTGAAAATCCGGTAAAGGAAATTTATCCAATCTGCGGAGCTAGACAATGTGAATTCGTACCACTCAGTCTGAATTGACTACTCTTCATTTTGAAAATGGAACTCAATTGTTTCATTAAGGAGGTCCTAAGAGTAATTTTCCAGAGATTGCTGCGGACATCTTATTCATAAACATTAAAGTCACAATCTTATAACCAAATTCCACCTTGACTTCCATTATTCATTAACATCCCTGTTTTGTTTTAACTATTCCTACTTCTGCAATCTCTTCCAGCACTTCACCACTTCTTCATCAAGCAGACAAACTACTTAAACTGTTCCAATCTCAAAGCTCATTCAAGAGCTAATCTCCTAGATATTTAACTACAATAAAACTTGCAACTTACAGAGAACCCTTCACTTTACAAGACTCTCACTTCAACTTTATATAACCAAACCCATTCAGAAAATCATAAACTTGGTTTGGAAATCATAAATCAGAAACTGAATTAACTCTGTAAAGGTGCACTATTTTTCCCGTATCCAATCCTTTTGAGTGTGTGTATATGAGACTGTGTTGTGTTAATTCAGAGTAACTGTGTGAGAATAAACAAACTCTTATTTTAAACTCACAAAAACTTCCTACTGAATGCTATAATTAGAATGCACACATCTATCAGAAAATATTTACCTATTTACAGATAAAATACACTAATAATGATTAAGGGAGTGTGTGCATGTTCGATGATGTGATAATGGGTAATGCTATTAAATGCAGTCAATTAGTTGACCAAGTTCTTGCCCCTACTTCACTATAATTACACTGGCTGTCCTTTGCAAATTCTGACATGAATTGAAATAAAACATGACACCAGCTGAATTGATTTGGTTTGAGACTGTAATGTTTCAAAGTTGCTGCTTCATGCTGCATGTCTCCTCCGGAGAGACCATTCAATTAGTTATTTTAAGGATCTGGTGGTTCTCTAGATCACCACTCTGATAAGTATACAAATAAAAACCATCAACCTTAAACAGATATTATATTGATATCCATTTGTTGTATAAGTCTCATTTGTTGTACAAGATTCATTCAGTATTTTCATAGAATTTGCCACTTTTTTTATACTGTCTGAGTTTGAACATGCTAAGTGCAAACTTTTTTAAAATTTTTGATGGGTTTGTCCTAAAACTTCAGAATTGTGGCTAAGGCCTGGACTTTGGGGACAAATTTGTCATGCTTACTCCAAACCTCTCTTTTAAAAAAAAAAACTGTTCTCAAGGAATTCCTGGGGGTAAGTTTTCTCAATTCTGACATCCCTTTGAATTCGGCACCATCTTAAGGTGAACAGCAGCATATCAGTCAATTAGACTGCAGAATTCTCATAGACAGCAAAGTAGGTAATAAGCATTCAAAATAATTCACATTGAAGTCAGTTTAGAGAGAGTAGAATAAATGTTGGAATGTGTACATGCTAGTAAGAGTGAAGTTTAAATATCATAAAACTATCTTACAAAAATTGCAGATATTTAAAACTTAATTTTCTATGTTTCTCCAAGGCATTGAGACTTCACACTTACAAAATTTTATTTTCAGGGTCAGAGTGTTTATTCAGTATAAATTATGACTTACCATTCACTTAAAGCACAGTTGCTCCTGGTGTATGCGGCTGCTACTGAACCCAAACAAGCAGTCAGGACCTCAAAACCTGTTTACAGTGCAGGTCCCAGTCTGCCGCCGCAAGGCTACCAACAAATAGCTAAACTGTCCCCTACAGCCCTGGATACTGGCTGGCAAATCCTCTTGACAACTGGCCTCAATTGGCTTTTAACAAAATAGAAGGCAGAGGCCTAGTGCTGTTATCACTGGTTTATTAATCCAGAAACCCAGGTAACAGTGTAAGGAACTGGGTCTGAATGCTGCCTTGGCAGATAGTGGAATTTGAATTCAATGAAAAATATAAATCTGGAATTTAGAGTGGTGATTGTGAAACTTGCAGCAAAATCCATCTGGCCCTTTAGGAAAAGAAAACTGTTGTCCTTGTCTAGTCTGGCCTACAGTGATTCCAGTCCCACACAATGAGGTTGACTCTTGGAGCCCCCTGGGCAATTAGCAATGGGCATAGCCAGCAATGCTTGCATCCTGTCCCCTTTCCTCCAAAGCATCTCAACAAAAAATGTTCAAGATGCAATGGAAATGAAAATTGGCATTTATGATCCAGAGTAAAATGGCAAACTTGCCTGGTTTTATGCTGGCACTATGGGCAGGTAAATCTGCATGAGCAACTCTTGATATGTGGACGTGTTGTCTTCCCATTATGAAAAGCAAACATAGTGTGGCACTGCATTACAACAACCTAGTTTAAGTCCTTCAGTCTTACTGTGAGGTTACAATCTGGTTCAGACAGGAGTGGTGCTACAGAATTTGTAGATAGAATTTGTGTCATTCAGTTTGTAAAGTTGTGGGTGAGTATTTTAGAAAACAAAAGATGCACTGTTTTGGTTTGTGCTTCCTTGATTAAAACTCAAGTGAGAAACTGCATCTTTCTAACATCTTAGTATTTATGAACAGCATGAATTCAGTAATATTTCCCTTGTGGTTAAAGTTTAGTGCATCTGGCAGCACTCTGCTCAATGTGAGTGAGCTGAAGTTGGTTTAATGATTCCCTAAAGCCCACAAGTTACCATAACTGTTAGAAAAGAACGTTAAAACAACATTTTTTTTAGATGAAATAACCCCAGCAGTTCAAACAAGTACAATATCTTTAGAATTTCCAATCAGGCATGTTAAAACTTTCACAGGGAAGAAATGTTCTCCCTTTAATTTTTAGATTGTTTATCTACACAATTATAGGCTTAAAGATAAAATATCTGCCACATTTTTATGCTTTAACACTGACAATTCAAACATCTATTTCATACTTTTTTTGTGCAGTTCCATCATAATCTGACAGCAGCTGTTGGTGAAAGAGACATTCAATATGATAAAACTGAGTATCATGCATGTATGAATGAACAAACTAATGAATGGATAAAATAGTGAAAGCTTTACAGCTTGGAAGGCATTTAACCATGCTACTGTTCCATTTATCATCTTAATTTTTTTTTGGGCTGTTCATTTTATCTGACTGGTTAACATCACACTGACACACACAGATATTGGAACATTTGTTGGAGCATCTGAAGCCTACAGTTGACAGTACAGTGAAAGAGTTGTATGCTTTCTTCTGTTGATGGATTGAGCGCAACCGAGCCTTGATTGTGTAGCAACATTGTGGAATCTAAAGCATTGGTGAAACCCTGATACTCTGTGTCAGTTCCTGGAATTAGATGTGAGACATTAGCAATCCTAAGTTTGCATGATTCAGAAATCTGCCCAGATTCAAAGAAAGCCCATTGCAATGTGTTCACATTCATTCATCAGTCAACTGTCAGCTTTCCAAAGGACTTTTTAAAATCATTGTGTATATAACTTTTTATACTACAGGCACCAATGTGAAAACAACATTTCAAAGTCATCCTGGTTGTTTCTCACCCTACTATAGGAAAGATATTATTAAATTGGAGAGGGTTCACAAAAAGATTTACCAGGATGTTGCCGGGAATGAAGGGTTTGAGTCATAACAATACAACAATTTCACTGGAGCGTAGGTGTTTGAGGGGTGATCTTAATAGAGGTTCTTTAAATCATGAAGGGCTTAGATAAGGTGAACAGCAAGGGTCTTTTCCCTGGAGTCGGGGAGCTCAAAACTAAAGGGTATATTTTTAAGGTGAGAGGAGAGATATTTAAAAGGACATGAGGGCAACATTTCTACACAGAGAGTGGCTCGTCTGTGGAATGATTGTTCAGAGGAAGTGGTGGATGCAGGTGCAGTTACTATATTTAAAAGACATTTGGATAAGTACATGAATAGGAAAGGTTTGGAGGGATATGGGCCAAACGTAAGCAGTGGGACTAGTTTAGTTTGGGAACGTTGTCAACATAGACTAGTTGGACCAAAGGGTCTGTTTCCATGCCGTATGACTGTCTTCAAGACACATTTTTTTCTTCTGGCTAAATCTCTTGGCTATCTCATCCAAGCAGTCATTGGTCAAAGGGTCATTGCTCATTTTAATCTGGGCAGCAAGTGTATGCTGTCCTCGCAAACAGCCTTCAGAGCTGAGCTCAATCCTATCCAATTGACCATGCACACAATCTTTTGATGAAAGTTCTTTGGCTCGCACATTGATGTTCTGTTGATATGTTGTTTACATTTCATTAAGTTTGTTTCTTCTGATTATAAAATGACAAATCCCTTTGAATGTGAGAATGTATACATGAGGAAAGAAGAAACTGATTAAACTACCAGAAGCCAGTAGTTCTCCAAAATTATTTTTTTCAGTGCTTGTTTATTATGAATGTATAGTTCCAGTTAGCCACAATGTTCATTTATACAGTACCTTTAAAATAGTAAAATATTTTTACACACTTCAAGAAAACGTTATCACAGAATTTGACACTGAGCCACACTAGGGAAGGAGGTCAAGTAGAGAAGTTTTAAAGACTGTCTTAAAGGAGCAAAAATGGAGCATTTTTTGGGAAAGAATTCCAGTCTATAATAAAGGTACTGCCACCAATGATGAAGTAAAGGAAATCAGAAATCCACACGAGGCCAGAATTAGACCAACACTGATCTATTAGCAAGCTGTTGGACTAGAGAAGGCAGTGTCTTAAAACTTATCTTACACCAATTGGTTTGACCTACTGTAGTATCTGAAGTTCTAGTAACTTTGTATCAGAGATAAAAGGTACTGCAGACGCTGGAGAATCCGAGATAACAAGCATGGGGCTGGATGAACACAGCAGGTCAAGCAGCATCATAGGAGCAGGAAAACTTGACGTTTCGGGCCTAAACCCTTCTAGTAACTTTGGTTTGGTTTCAGACAAATTAAAAATAAATTTAAGTTCTGTGCCAGAATAGTCATTTTGATGTTCATCTAGTTATGCAATAATACTAACTGAACCAAAATCTCCAGTAACCCCAATTGTTAATTAACTATGTTAAACTTCCTTTAACCAAAGAATTGTAAGAAATTGTTAGAAGTAAGATCATTTGGAATCACCTTCCAAACCTATAATCTCCAGCATCTAGAAGGACGTGGACAGCAGATATATGGCACACCTCCACCCATAAGTTCCCCTTAAAGTCATACACGACCTACCTTGGAAAGATTGCTATTCCTTCACTGTCTCTGGGCCAAAATCCTGGATTTCCCTCCCAAACGGCATTGTGGGCCTATGTACTGCACAGGGACTGAAGCAAGAAGGAAGCTGACCATTTCCTTCTCAAGGGCAGTTAGGAGTGAGCAATAAATGAATTAACAATGTCCACATCCCAAAAGAATTTTAAATTATCAAAAATTATCCTTGTATAAATTAGTAGTAGAATTAGTGTTTAATAATGTATCATTCATTTAATCGGAGAGTAAAGAGAGAGAATTCCTCGCCCATATTGGCACAAATGGCATAGGGAGGAAGGGTGACAAGGTCCAGCAATGCTAATTCCAGGAGTTAGGTAGTAAACTAAAAATCAGGGCCTCTGGGGTAGTAATCTCAGGATTATTCCCCGTGTCATGTGTTACTGAGGCTAGGAACAGAGACATGGCACAATTTAACAGATGGTTAAACAACTGGTCTGGGGGGGGGGGCGAGGGCTTCAGATATGTGCGTCATTTGGGATGCCTTCCGGGGAAGGTGGGACCTGTACAATTAGGACAGATTACACTTAAACTGGAGGGACTCCAACATCCTGGCATGGAGGTTTGATAGTGCCACTTGGGAGGGTTTAACATAATGTGACATGGGGTGGGAACTGGAGTAGCAGATCAGTAAGTACAGAGTCTGGAGAAGGGCTTGAGTCTAAGACTAATATAGCTAAGGGGAAGAGCAGTCAGGGAGAGTTTGCTGAGCTCAACGGAACTGGAGGCTTGGATTGTATTTGCTTCAATGCAAGCAGTATAACAGGCAAGATGCATGAACTTAGAGCCTGGATTAATGCATGCAATTATGATGTTGTTGCCATCACAGAGACATGGTTGAAAAAGAGACAGGATTGGCAGCTTAACGTTCTGTGATATCAATGTTTTAGATGAGACCGAGAGGATGCAAAAGAGGTGGGAGAGTAGCATTACCGGTTATGGAGCATATCACAGCTGTGTTGAGGGAGGACATGCTGGTGGTATCTAGCAGTAGGCATTATGGGTAGAGTTGAGGAATAGGAATGATGCAATCACAATGCTGGGATTGTACTATAGACCACCCAGCTGGCAGCAGGAGATAGAGGAAAAAAAAATATATAGTCAGTTTCCGGAAAGATGTGAAAATAAGAGGGTTGTTGTGGTGGGTGATTTTTAACTTCCCGCATATTGACTAGGACTCTCTTAGTGCCAGGATATTGGATGGGGAGCAATTTTTTAAGTGTGTCCAGGAAGGCTTTTTGAAACAGTATGAGGGGGCATATTAGACCTGGTATTAGGAAATGAGCCTGGCCAGGTGATCAAAGTTTCTGTGGGGGAGCATTTTGGGAATAGTGATCACAATTCAGTAAGTTTTTGGACGCTTATAGATAAGGACAAGAGTGGACCTCAGATCAAATTGGGGGAAGGCCAACAATGATCAAATTAGGCAAGAATTGGAGAATGTGGATTTGGAGGAGCTGTTTGAAGATAAATCTACTTCTGATGTGGAAGTCTTTTAAAGACCAGTTGATTAAGAGTGCATGTTCCTGTGAAAAGGAAGGACAGGAATGGCAGGACTTGAGAACCTTGGATGGGAGGGGAAATTATCAGCTAAGTCAAAATAAAGGAAGCGTAACTAATGTCTACGCAACTAAAAAGAGATGAAATCCTTGAAGAATATGGAGCATGTAGGAAGAAGCTTAAAAAGGAATTTAGGATGGCTAAAAGAGGCTATGAAATGTCTGTGGCCAGCAGAGTTGAGGAAAATCCAAAGGGATCTTATACATGTATTAGGAACAACAGAGTAGCTAGGGAAATAGTAGGCCCATTCAAGGAAAAAGAAGGGAGGTTATGTGTGGAATGAGAGGAAATGGGTGAGATCCTTAATGGGAACTTTACATCAGTATTCACCAAAGAGAGGTACATGAGGTTGGGAAACAGGTGCGTGAATACTCTCAGGCAAATCAGCATAATGAAGGAGGAAGAGTTATGTGTCTTGAAATACATTAAGATAGACAAGTCCCCAAAGCCAGATGGGATCTATCCTAAGATACGGTCAGAGGCAAGAGAGGAAATAGTTGGGCCTTAACAGATATCTTTGTAACCTCTTTGGTCTCGGGTGAGGTTCCAAAGGACTGGAGAATGGCCAATGTGGTTCCTTTGTTTAAGAAGGGAAACAGATAATCCAGGTAATTACAGGCCAGTCAGCCTGATGCCAGTGGTAGGGAAGCTGTTGGAGAAGATACTGAGAGATAGGATTTATTCACATTTGGAAGCGAAAGAACTTGTTAGTAATAGGCATCATGTGTTAGTGCGGGGAAGGTCATGTCTCACCAACTTGACTGAGATTTTTGACAAGGTGACAAGAATGATTGAGGGAAGGGCAGGAGATGTTGTCTACATGACTTTAGTAAGGCATTTGATAAGGTATCTAATGGCAGGCAGGTACAAAATGTGGAGTCTCTTGAGATTCTGGTTATGCTGGCTAGATGGTTACAGAACTGGCTCGGTCATAGAAGACAGAGGGTAGCAGTGGAAGAATGCTTTTTTGGCATTCTGCAGGTTGTTTGAGGTGTGTGTGTGTAAGTTGCAGATATTGAGGAGGATTGTCGAAGGATATAGCGGGATATAGATTGCAAATTTGAGCAGAGAAATGGCAGATGGAATTTTATCCGAACAAATGTGAGGTGATGCATTTGGGAAATCAAACTCGGGTGTGAATTATACTAAATGGCAGAACACTCCAGTGCATTGACATACAGAGAGATCTCTGGGCATACAGGTCATCAGATTGCTGAAAGTGATGACACAGGTGGATAAAGTAGTCGAGAAGGCATACAGCACACTTGCCTTCCTCGGCTCAGGCATTGAATAAAAAAGTTGACAAGTTATGTTATGGCTGTATAAAATTTCAGTGATGCCGCATCTTGAATATTGCATGCAGTTCTGATCACCACAGAAGGATGTGGATGCTTTGAAGAAGGTGCAGAGAAGGTTTACAAGGATGTTGCTTGGTCTAGAGGGTTTTAGTTATGAGCAGAAGTTAGATAAACTCTGTTTTCACTGGAGAGACAGAGGCTAAGGGTGACCTAATAGAGGTCTAAAAAATTATGAAGGGCAGAGATAGGATGGATAGTCAAATATTTTTCCTTGGGTGGAGAGTTCAACTATAAGATAGCACAGGCTCAAGGCGAGAGACAGAAAGTTCAGGTAGAAGTATGGGGAAAATTTTTCACATGGAGGATAGTGGGTGCCTGGAACGCACCACTATTGGAGGCGGTAGAAGCAGGTACAATAGCAACATTTAAGGCATATCTTGATAGGCATGTGAATGGGAGGTTAACAGGGGGATAGAAACCATGTATGGGTGATTTGTAGCATGTCTAAATAAGGATTAGGAATCAGAGCAAGCTTGATGTGCCAAAAGGCCTGTTCTTTTCTGATGAAGGGTTTAGGCCCGAAACGTCAAGTTTTCCTGCTCCTATGATGCTGCTTGACTTGCTGTGTTCATCCAGCCCCATGCTTGTTATCTCGGATTCTCCAGCATCTGCAGTACCTTTTATCCCTGTGATGTTCTGTTGTTTAATTAAAAACCAAAAGAACTGCGGATGCTATGAATCAGGAACAAGAACAGAAGTTGCTGGAAAAGCTCAGCAGGTCTGGCAGCACCTGTGAAGAAAAAAATCGGAGCAAACGTTTCAGGTCCGGTGACCCTTCCTCAGAACTATTCTGAGGAAGAGCCACTGAACCCGAAATGTTAACTCCAATTTTCTTCTTTACAAGTGCTGCCAGAACTGCTGAGCTTTTCCAGCAACTTCTGTTTTTGTTCCTGTTTCGTTCTTTGTTCTAAATCACACGGAACACTTTACCACATGGAACAACGACAGAATTTTATAAAATTATTAAATCTACTTAGAATTTTTCAACAGTAAAGATATTATAAATATCCAATTGCAATCACAATTATAAACATATGATGAAAATATTTGAAAAAACAAATAAAACTGAACAAATTCTAACAATCTCAGGTAAACAAAGTACTTGGTCAATACAAGTACAAAAGCAAAATACTGTGAATGCTGGAACACAGATATAAAACAGAAGTTGCTGGCAATGTTCAGAATTCAGACAGTAATTGTGGTCAGAGAAGCAAAATTACAGGGTGGCATTCTGCGTTTTAGGGTCTTGAATCAAAGCCCATTTGAGGATCATGGACATAAGCATGCACTTTGCCCTTTTATGGGATGTCAGTGCCACTGGCAAGGCTGGTATTTGTTGCCTATCCTGAATTGGCCTCAAATTGCGTAGTTTACAAGGCCATTTCTGAAGGAAGTTAAGAGCCAGCCATGTTGCTGTGTGTTGGGAGTCACATGTAGACCAGACCAGTTAAAGATAGCAGATTTCTTTCTTTGGTGGATGTTAGTGAACCAATGTTATTTTCATAATCGCTATCACTGAGTCTAGCTTTCAATTCCAGATGTATTCACTGAATTCAAATTCCACCAGCTGTCATACTTGGAATTAAACCCATATCCCCAGTGGATTAGCCTGGGCTTCTCAATTTCTAATCCAGTGACATTGCATTGCACTTCTGGCCCCTGATACCACAATGTGACCAGCATTGCATTCCTCCAGCATGCAGTCTCCTGATTGGCTACCTCCTTGCTCACATACTTTTAAAGATGGCAATCGGACTCTTCATCTTATAGGCTCAAATAGACCCCTAGCAATTCCAGAGGCCACACAGCCCAGTTTCCTCCCACAGTCCAAAGATGTACAGGCCAGGTGGATTGGCTATGGGGAATGCAGGGTTACAGGGATGGGATGAGAATGGGTGGGATGGGCTGAATGGCCTGCTTCCACACTGGGGATTCTACAAGGGTGTCTCAACACGACCTGCTCAGAAAACACAAAATAAAGACTTTCAAAGTTGATCGGACCTACAAAGACCCCCCTCCTCAGAGTCAAATGAGACCATGACCATAGCCTTTCATCCATGTGTCCTTTACTTCTCATTCTTGCTTCAATTATCAATCACACCCATTCACCACTCCACTAGATCCCATCAAGGGACTGCTTCAAATGAGTGAGTAGCCTGGACATGTGGCACACAGTCTCTCAGCTGCTGAGAAAGTTCCTGTGATAGTGTAACACTGCCTCTAACCGTTGTCATCACCTGTCTGCCTCTGTGGAATGGACAGTGATCGTGTTACCAGCCAGACTGTGGGGAAAGTCCCCAAGGCAGGAATAGATCTCAAATTCTTCAGAATGAGCATGTGATTAAAACGGATTCTCTTTGTGCTGTTCACATTCAGCTGGCTCCTTTTGGTGGTTCAGGTGGCTGTTAAAGATCTCATTACACTGGGAGCATGTGGAATTCTCTACCACAGGGCGAATTGCTTAGATGCGCTAAAGGAGAAACTAGATTAGCACGTGTTAAAGAGAGGAGTAGAAGCGTATGTTGATGAAAGACATGTTCCAAAGAAGGGAACCGAAATGTTAACTGCTTTCTTGTCACAGATGCTGCCAGGCCTGCTGAGTTTTCCCAGCAATTTCTGTTTTTGTTGCTGATGAGCTTCAGAGAAGAGGGGCGGCATAGTGCTCCCTCATAGTGCCAGGGATCTAGGTTCAATTCTAGCCTCAGGCAACTGTCTGCTTGGCTTTTCTCCATATGCTCCAGTTTTCTCCTACAGTCCAAAGATGGGCAGGTTAGAGTGGATTAGCTATGCTAAATTATCCATTAGTGACCAGGGATGCGCAGGCTAGGTGAATTAGCCGTGGGAAATATGGGGATGGGATAGTGGGGTGAGTCTGGGTGAGATGCTTTCTTGAGGGTTGGTTTGGAGTTGTTGGGACAAATGGCCTGCTTCCACATTAAAGGGATTGTATAAAGTTAGCAGGATGCCGGTGTGGAGCATGGTCCTGTTGGGCTGAATGGTCCATTTCTTTCCTGTAAATACTTGGTAATTATTGTGAGGCAATTTGAGATTTGCTCTAGCATTTGGAACAACATTCCACACTCAACAAAAACTACTAAAACTGATCATTATTCTCAAAACTATATGCCTATTTGCACTCATCATAGCACACTACTGTAAGTTAAAGCAGTTCACTGCAATGTGAAAAGCTGCTGTGACCTTTCAAAGAATATATTTCAGTGCTGCATAGAGGGAAGCCAATCTCTCCAATCAACAAAACATCTTAACTCAAATGTTCTTTGTCAAATTTGATAGTTCGGCCAACATTTAGAACTGATCTGTGAAGAAACATCATAGTTAACATTTGGGGTCTGGTGACCCTTTCTCTGAAAAAAGGTCATTGGGGGTCACTGGACCTGAAATGTTAACTCTGATGTTTCTTCACAGATGCTGCCAGACTTGCTGAGCTTTTCCAGCAATTTCTGTTTTTGTTCCTGATTTACAGCATCCGCTGTTCTTTCGATCCTTACAACTGATCTGTTTGAAAGTATTCTTTCATAAACTCATGTTTGTTCACTTGGAACTATTTATGAAAAATAGAGAAATAATTTGGTAGCTTTTCTAAGAGGTTGTATGAAATTAAGCTCTCTCTGGTATTATATTAATTCACACTCTTTATTAATGCAATTTAAACAAAAAAAAGTGAAAATCTTTTGTTGTAAAAATGTCCATCTTAATGATTTATTTGCTTTAGATGTATAACTTTCAGTAAAGATTGAAGTTTTTGAATGTAAGATAATGGAAGCACCTGGTGGGTGCCATTCAAAGAATGGTCTGAGCTTATTGAAAGAAATCAGAGATAGAATTGTGAAAACGCCAAACAATGAGCTAAGTGAAGGTGTTGACTTGCTCACCGAGCTGGCTTGTTTTCATTCAGACGTTCCATTACCATGCTCAGTAACATCATCAGTGAGGTCTCTGATGAAGTGATGTTGTTCTACTCCGATTGGGATCTATACTGTCTGGTCTGTTATGGTGAGTAGTGTCATTTCCTGTATTGTTCTGTATGGGTTTGTATATTGGGTCCAATTCTATACGTTTGTTAATTGCGTTATGGGTTGAGAACCGTGCATGTCTATGCTTGGCTTGGGCTATTATAATTACACTGTCCTGGTTAAACTGATGGCCTTCATTGTCTGAGTGTACTGATATTAAGGAAAGTTTGTCATGTCATTTTGCTGCTACTGATGTTCGTATATTGTGATGGCTAGTTTCCTCCCTGTCTGTCCAGTATAATGTTTGTGGCAGTTGTGGCAAAATGGTATTTTGTAAACCACATTGGTTCTGTATTTTGTGGGAATTGGGTCTTTAATCCTTGTGAGTGTTTGTAGTAGAGTGGCTGTGGGCTTGTGGGCTACCATGATTCCTAGAGGTCTTAGGAGTATTGTTGTCAGTTCTGATATGTTCTTGATGTAGGGCAGTGTGGCCAGTGTATTAGGGCTTACTGTCTCCCCTTGTTTTTGTCTTTTTAGTAAGCATCTGCAGATGAAGTTGCGGGGATACCCGTTTGTAGCGAAGATTTTGTATAGGTGTTCTTCCTCTTTCCTTTGTAGTTCTGGAGTGTTGCAGTTTGTCAAGGCCCATTTAAATAGGATCCTAATGCTAACTTTCTGAGAGTATTGGTGGAGATTAGATGTCTTCATAAACTGTCTCCAGAAAGATGTTTAAATTATTCTTGTGGGTCCAGATCAAAGAAATTACTCTTTTAAAGACATTATTCATCTGAATGGATAAACAAAGAAACAGCTTAAGCTGGTCTTTACTGATCAAATGGCAGGTTTAAGTAGGACATATTTGGTTAAAATTTCTAGTTGGAGCATCCTCGTTATCCAAAGCAGATTAAACAAGAAGTTTGCCTGTTTTGGATTTAACTGTTTCCACATAGAAACCATTATTGGGTGTAGGGAAGTTGATTTAAGAAGCAGAGAGAGAAATTGCTGTATGTTATAGATGACAAACAAGGAACTTAACAGCAATCAGACTTATTTCAGTCACTTAGCAAGAGTGCGCTGACTTTTGTGATTGAGGTGGTGCCTTCACAATCTTGAGGTGCTTAAGGAAAGTTGGGTAATCACTTGTCTGGCTCCCAGAGTGAAAGCAACCTTGGTCATTGGACAATAACACGTGTACCAAGGAGAATCAAAATGGATTCTTGAAAGCTGTGGCACACCTTGGTTTGATCCCAGAAAAAGGGAACTATCCTCAGGACCTTGTAATGTACAGGAAACACTTGTGTGGAAAAACAGGGAATATCCCATTGAATCTTTTACACTCAATATTTAAGCATTAACAACATTTTGTTAAGTTCGTATTTACTTTCTTTTAACTCCTATACAGTCATAAAGTTATACAGCATGGAAACAGGCCCTTCGTTCCACCCCATCCATGCTGACCAGAAATCCTAAACTGATCTAGTCCCACTTGCTAGCATTTGGTCCATATCCTTCTAAACGTTTCCTATTCGTTTACCCATCCAGATGCTTTTTAAACATTGTAATTGTACCGACCTCCATCACTTCCTCTGGTAGCTCATTCCATTCTGTCACAACCTCTGTGTGGAAAAAAAAACCCTCGGGTCCCTTTTAAGTCTTTCCCATCTCATGTTAAACTTATGCCCTCTAGCTTTGGACTCCCCAGTCTGGGAAAAGACCTTTGCTATACACCCTATCCATACCCCTCATGATTTTATACAAGCTTTTGTGTAAAATGTGAAATATTAGAACGTAATTTAGTTCATTTAACAACTGGGAGTTTGGATTTCTTTTTAAAAAGTTAATGATCTCCTTAAAGATCATAACAGTTTTTGGTCAGGATTTCTACTTGGTGAAGAACACGCTATTATTGAGTTATGTTTGACATGACCCTCTAAACATTACCTTTCATGAAATTATTCAGAAACTAGAAAAGTAATTGCAGAAGATAACCAATAAGTAAAAGAGCAAACTATCTATTGGTTTGCACACAGTTCAGATGTTTGATTTTCAATGAAGGAATTTAGGTTCAATTTTGTATTGGCAGAAATGGAGAAAGCAGTAGGAATGTTGTAATTTATTTCGCTTCTAAGGCAGAATTGTACAGACAATCTAGTCAGTCATTTGATTGAGATCATTGCTTTAAAAAAGTCATTGGACACTTTCAGTCGTAATTTGTTTGAAAAGTGTCCTCCAACAGTTATTAAATTGATCATTTATAACTCCTTGTTTTCTGCGGGATAAGAAAAATTGTACAATAATTAAACATAACGGATACTTTTTTAATATTGTAGTGAAAGAAATGGAATTTGTATATATTAACTATTTTAAAGAGTTTGGATTTTAAAGTAGTGGCATATGGGTATTAGGCTGTTTTGTGAGGGAGTTTAACATTAACTAGATCACTAGATCAATCTTCCTGGAACCACAATTTTGAACCAGCATGTGTCAGACAGCAGGGGACTGAAGGCCTCCGGGAGTGTTAATGGAAGTTTGTTTTCATTTACAGCCAGAAAGAGAAAACATTAACAGGCATGAGCTTCTTCTTGAGTTTCAAATAATCAAAGATTGATTTTACCTCAGAAAAACTCAGACATTGGAAAGCTTTTGAAAGAGACCTGATTGAAGTTAGATGCTAGGGCCAACTCTTGCAGAAAAAGAAGATTGTTTAGAGCAGTTAAGGAAATAAGTTACCTCCAATGAAAGAACAAAGTTTGTGTAACTTCCAGATCAAGGGTGTTTGGTTAAAACTCTGCAGATTGTTCAGGATTGAGAAAATCTAATGTATCAGGAATATTCAACAAAAAAGCTACAACTGAGAGAAAGCAATTAAGTCAAACCTACAGATTTGATAGGGAAAGTATTTCTTTTGATTTTAATAGTGCAGTCAATGAGATAGTATATTGTCTTCTGTTTTGGAATCTTTCAAACTGCATTATATTTAGATTTGGTTTGATGTATTTAGTTTTAATTCTTTTGTGCAAAAACCTCTATCTTACTGATAAAACCAAATCAGTCTGGCATCCTTGTATTTCAGTGAAAGATCACCAAGTTAAATACATGATCTATCAAGCTGTATTTCATTCTGGGATCTGATTTTTCCACAGTAATATCAGCTGGGATCATAAATATGTACATGTTCATACATATAATAAAATATCCATGTATCTCAACCTTTGAAAGTGATATCACATTGGTTTAGAACTTTGGATTGGTGTGAACGCAAGGACATTAACACTGAAACAGTAGGGGTCAACTGTCTTGTTAACTCACAGTTGACATAAAACAGATTAGAAGTGACATTCCAAAAGTTGCAAGGCATGGCCTGTTCTGTAAGTTTTAAAACTGGCTCCTGGAGCTAGTCTTGGATGTCTTGCCTGAATCTGAAGCCAATGATTTCACTCCAAATTACAATGTACTGTATTGACAAGAAGCTATAACTGTGTCATATGTGACCTAGATGTCGCCTAATGATTAGACTTACTCCATGTAGTTGCTGGACAAATTTTCATTTTCTAATCGTAAGCATCATACTGGAATAATTGCTCCCAGTTTTAAAACTTACCCCCACGCTATGTGCTATTGTTTTATATTGCGCTGAAATTGCATCATAAACTCCTAAATTATACACTCCCCTAAACTGTTAAAGAGAAGGCCTGTTGCTATAGAAATATTATTAAACACACTTTATAACAAAAAAGTGTTGCATTATGATTTTGGGTGCTTTGAATCGCTTCGTATTACGTTTAATGATGCTTTCTAAAGGTGGACCGACAGTTCAGCAATGTGCAGTAATTCAAGTGAGAAAATGTATTAAGTATGCAATTGGTCAGGAGGTTCAGGCGAACAGAGATTTCTGTACATTGGAAAAATGACTTTGGTCAGGGGTTAATACTACTTAAAGAGTTTTGTCGAAAGGTTTCACTCCATTGCATCAAAAATAGTTCTCCTTGATTGACAACCTGTCAGGCATAATGCGATAGGAGAGTAAAAATGTGTCATGCAACCATGTGTCAAAAGTATTGTGCTTGTGATGACGGTGATCAGTCTAATAGCCCCCTGTGGTGCATGCATCCTACCCATATTCACAGATCCTACGTCTGTGGCTGCAAGTCACATTCACAGTGTTTACAACAATTATGCCTCCAGTGCTTTAAATACATTCCTAATTCTTGGCCAGTGAAGCTAAATTTCAGTGTCGCTGAAAAATGTGTCAGTGCAGCTTAGATTTAAATTCAGTGTCGATTTTCTATTAAAAGTTTTATGGTCTTTTTGTCATTTCAATTCAAATGCAGGCAGCTAGTTGAACAGCCTTAGTGAGATGGTGCTTACTTTGTATGCGTTTTCATGACTTTTTTGTAAGCTCCACTTTCTCTTGCCCTACAGCTGTGGCGTTGGATAGTCAATGGCCATCTGCTATTCTAATAGGACCAAAGGAATGACTCGCACATGTGAGAAAACCCCCAATGAAACATTTGTCTTCTGCAGTCTATCCATTCATCAGCACAGCCGTAAAATGATGAAGCTCACTTAAGTGAGATAGGAATGAGAATTGGAAAATCCTTTTCTCATGTGAACTTTCAGTTGGCTGTATTAAGGAGAGCTGGACGTTGTAATGTTTCTGTTTCACTGTTTAAACTTCATTGGATAAGTTTTATGTTCATGTGGTAAGATGAGAATCGCACACTGTAAATGTTTTTAAAAATTTGCTCTATAATGTTTTTTATTGATTGGTTTTTTAAAAGATTAGCTTGCTAAACACAAAGAAAATCATTTTTTATCACTGTACACTGACCCCAAAACCCTTAGGATATGTTTCTAGCATTTACTGTAATTGCCCTAGGGCTCAATCTGTAAGAGTTAGCAAGATCATTGGGAGGGCATTTCATCTGCTTGAGGCAAATGGACACATGCACCACACCTGTTCCCCCCCAATAATCCTGAAAATCTGGTATCTGCCCACAATGAGGCAAGTCTGGGAAGTGGTGGGTAGAGCACTCGCACAGAACATGCTTTAAAATGTATTCATAAAATGTGTGCATCGCTGGCTAGGCCAGCATTTATTACTCATGGGGCAGTTAAGAGTCAACCACATTTCCTGAGAGTTTGAAGTCACATATAAACCAGACCAGGTAAGGATGGCTGATTTCCCTCCCTACAGTACATTAGTGAAAAAGATATGTTTTTGATAACAATCAAAAGTGATTTATCAGCTTTTCATTCCACAATTTTACTGAATTCAAATTTCACCATCTGCCATGATGGGTTTTGAACATATATCCCCAGAACATTAGTCTAGGTTTCTGGTCTACTAGCCTATAACATTGGTACCGTGCAACAATATTTCTCACGTAGATTCCATCCACCTTCCTGTAAAATTGATGAGAATTTTATTCCGGTATAGCTCCTTTGCCCAACCAGCAGTTGGTATGCATCATTTCATTTGATACTTTAGCCTTAAGTGATATGTGGAAACTCAACTGGCCATTCTTTAAGATTCTCAAGCCGCAGTTTGTCTTGTTGTCAATTGTGTCTTCAGATAGATTTTAACAATCTGCTTTTGGGATTATGACCAGGTTTGCAAAGTCACTGTCCAAAGTGTTCTGTCGTAATTGGCATTGAATAATGTTACAATAAGAATGGGATCTTTGGCAGTTAAGAGGTAAACTGCAATATAAATGAAAACATATGTTTGAAGGCAACATAACACTGTAGGAAGGACTATTCGTGGTGAACACAATATCTAGAATTAGGTCTTCTCAAATGGCACTAAGAGCTACTTCAGGAGTAGCATCTTCAAATTTCTCAGTCTTTGCTATCATCTCGTGCTGCTGTTTACTGTCTCTCTGTGGGTGCTTCATGTTGAGGTCTGTTTCAATAGTGAAATTGTTTAGATTGTGGCACATTTATATGGAAAACTGGCTGAGCCAGATTGAACAATGTCCTCAAATCTCCCTCGATAGTTGACTCTCTTTTCCAAATTGGTGTATTTGATGAGGATTCTTTCATTCTGATCATTTTACTGTGTTTACACACAACTGCAGTTTGGGTTAAAATAGAACAACGAACTTAAATTTTTTTGAGAAGATCTATAGCTCAGGCTGCGGATGAGAACCATGGGCTGGAAATTTGAAACAAAAATCATAAGTCCTGGAGAAACTCAGCAGGTCTAGCAGCATCTGCAGAGAGAAAAAACTGAGTTAACATTTTGAGTCCAGTGATCCAATATAACTCAACTGTTTCTCTCTCCACAGATGCCGCCAGGCCTAATGATTTGCTTTATCATTTTCTGTTCTGACAAGGGTTGGTTTTCTGTTCCTTAGCCCAGGGCGGGATATTTCTTATTTCTTCCTGAATAGTCTAGCATTTCTCACTTAAAAGGTGATGGTGAGTTACTTAGAGTTATAGGGATGTACAGCTCTAAAACAGACTCTTTGCTCCAACTCGTCCATGCTGACCAGATTTCCTAAATTAACCTAGGCCCATTCGCCGGCAATTGGCCCATCTTATATCCTTCCTATTTATATACCCATCTAGATGCCTTTTAAATGTTGTAATTGTACCAGCCTCCACCACTCACTTTGGTAGCTCATTCCATACATGCGCCACCCTCTGTGTAAAAAAAGCTGCCCTTTAGCTCCCTTTGAAATCTTTCCCCTCTCGCCTTATGTCCTCTAGTTTTGGACTCCCCTACCCTGCGGAAAAGACCTTGGCTATTCACCCTATCCATGCCCCTCATGATTTTATAAATTTCTATAAGTTCAACCCTCAAAATCCAATACTCCAGTGAAAGCAGCTCCAGCCTGCTTATCCTCTCCCCTGAGCTCAAACCCTCCCACATCCTTGAAAATCTTTTCTGAACCCTTTCAAGTTTCACAACATCTTTCCAAGAGCAAGGAGACCAGAATTGAATGCAGAATTTCCTCAGTATGTGTGATGCACTACACATTGCTCCTGTTCAAGGATTTTGAACCAGCAACAGTGGAGGAATAGCAACATAGTTCCCAATCAGGTTAGCGAGTGGCTTTGAGAGGAACATGTGGTGTTCTTCTAGGGATAGGTGTTGTGAGTTTAGATGATCCTATCGAAGGAACCTTGACTGCAATTCATCTTGTGTGTGGCACATGCTGTTATCACTGGTGTTGCTTGAATCTAAAAGCTTCATGCTAAGAAGCTGATATTCACCTGTACCATCTGTGAAGGACATCAGAGCGACTGAGGGACTGTTCTTGTGATTCAGGAACCCACGGTTATTGTGTACAGGACAATGTAGGAAAATATCGTTACAATTGAAGACCCAATTAAAGCAGTGTAGAAGTCTCTCAGATCAATGCTGGTAGTTTACAAGGAAAATGTATTAGCTTCAGCATTCATCAATAGATTGATTTCTAAACTACAGATTGATCCATGGTATTGACGTCTGCTGCAGCCTCCTGGAATGAGCTTAAACCCTTCAGGTTTGAGTGCTGCCATGACCTTGACGTTGCTGTTTTTGCCCTTGGGTTTGTCAGTAGGCCGGGTACATGTGGTACTAAACTGTTCCTGGTGAATCATGTTTTGTGCAAACCACTTTCACGTAGAAATGAGTGACTCAAAATGGAGCCCCTCATTTTCTATCCAGCCACTGAAATTACCAAAAAGGAAAACTCCACTGTTCAAATCTTCTAGTATCTGTGATGTCTGAGATTGGATGCAAGTTCCCCTCACCTGACCAACCCCTAACAAAGATAAAAGGTACTGCAGATGCTGGAGAATCCGAGACGACAAGGCATGAGGCTGGATGAACACAGCAGGCCAAGCAGCATCATAGGAGCAGGAAAACTTGACGTTTCGGGCCTAGACCCCCTAACAAAACTTGACTACATGTCCAGAATGGACTGCCTGCCTCTATGAACTGACTACCCATGACTGACTATGCCCTGACACAATACCGCCCTCAAATTGACCTGAATAATGCTGCACCCTACTAACCAGACTTAACCCAACTACCTTTTCTCCTATCCAATTACCCACTCACACTGCCACCCATCAACCCATCCACTCACTGAGAAAGACTTGAAATCTTCACATGAGCAGTTGGGAGATAGCACATCTTGATTGAGACACGGCCAGAGTGAGTGCATGTTTCTGGGAACTTGGAGAACTATGGGAATTTAGTGCAGAGGTGAAGAGGTATTTTTTGCTCTTTTTAAAATGGTTTATCATTTGTAAGGACTGTATGCCGTAAAAATGAGGACCAGAGAAACTGGGCCCTAGAGTACTTGATATTTGATGTGAAGCATTTTCCAACAGGTTAAATTTAAAGGGATCAGTCAAGGCAGGGGAGCTCAAAGCTGTGGTGTGCTCTTCTTGCTTTATGTGACAAGTCAGGCACAGTTTCATTGCCAGTGCAGCCAGCACATAGGCAGGAAGTGACTCCAGATGCAGGTCCTAGAAGTTCAAGTTTCAGAACTGGCGTGGTGGCGGGGAACACTATAGAGCATCTGTGAGGTGGAGAGTGTTGTGGATACTAAGGTATCTAGGAAGGTGGTCACACAGCAGGCTAAGTTTGCACAGGTACCAGACAGAGTAAGAGGGCCAGGCAGGCAGTGCAGGATTCTCCTATAGCTATTCCCCTGCAAAACAGATTTATCACTTGGGATATTGTGGAGGGGAATGGCCTCTCAGGGAAAAACAGCAACAGCCAAATTTGTTACACTACGCTAAACTCTGTTGCACAGGGCAGGATTAAAAGGTGTGGAGATTACAGGGGATTCAATTTTAAGGGGAATAGACAGGTGTTTCTGAAGCACAAACAGGACTCCTGGATGGTACATCACCTCCCTGGTGCTCAAGGATGTCTTAGAGTGGCTTCAGCACATTCTGGAGGGTGAGGGTAAACAGCCAGTGGTCACAAACAACATTGGTTAAAAGGGAATGAGGTCCTAACAGCAGAATATAGGGAGTTTGGAAGTAAGTCAGTGTCCTTGTGCGTGAATTCACACAAAGTTGGTTTGCAGGTGCAGCAGGTAATTAAGAAGGCAAATGGAATATTGTCCTTCATTGCTGGAGAGATGGAGTTTAAAAATAGGGAGGTTATGCTGCAGCAGTACAGGGTGCTGGTGAGGCCACACCTGACATACTGTGTACAGTTTTGGCGTCTTTACATAGGAAATGATGTACTGGCATTGGAGGGGGTGCACAGGAGGTTCACTAGGTTGATTCAGGAATTGAGACTATTGGTTTATGAGTAGGCTGGGACTATAGTCATTGGAATTTAGAAGAATGAGGGGGTATCTTATAGAAACATATAAAATTATGAAGGGAATAGATAAAATAGAATCAGGGATGCTGTTTCCACTGGCAGGTGAAACTAGAACTAGGGGCCATAGCCTCAAAATGGGGGAGAGCAGATTGAGGACTGAGTTGAGGAAGAATTTCTTCACCTAAATGGTTGTGAATCTATGGAATTCCCTGCCCAGTGAAGTAGTTGAAGCTACCTTGTTGAATGTTTTTAAGGCAAAGATTTTTGAACAGTAAAGGAATTAAAGGTTATGATGAGTGGATGGGTAGCTGGAGCTGAGTCCAAGAAAAGATCAGCCATAATCTTGAGTGGTGGAGCAGGCTTGATGGACCAGATGGCCTACTGCTGCTCCTATTTCTTACGTTCTTAAGAAAATTAGGACATCAAAGGTGGTAATCTTCGGATTCCTACCAGTACCCACATACTGGTCAGAATGGCAGGATATATCAGGTGAACACATGCATATACAGATGGTGCAAAGGGGAGAGTTTCAGGGCCCTAGGACATTGTGAATGGTCCTGGGCAAGGTGGGACCAGTACAAAATGGACAGCTTATACCTGGGCAGGAGTTGGACCTTTTGTCCTAAGGGAGTATTCGTTCGTGGTTGGACAGGCTTTAAACTAAAATGGCAAGGGGATGTTAACCTATGTAAGGAGTCAGAAGAAAGGGAATCAAGGACAAGAACAAAAGACAGGGAAATAAAAGAAGTGATAGGCACAGAGATCGAGGGCCAGTATCAGACAGAGCCACCAAGAAAAATAATGGGACAAGTAATGTTAATGAGGCAAGCCTTAAGGCTTTGTGCTTTAATGCATGAAGCATTTGCAATAAAATGGATGAATTAATCTCACAAATTAAAACAGGCATGACATTGTGGCATTACAGAGACATGGCTGCAGGGTGACCAGGAATGGGAACTTAATAACTAGAGCTATTCAGTATTTAGACAGGAACAAAAAGGAAAAGGGGGTAGAGTTGCATTTGTGATTGAAGAGGAAATTAATGCAATGATGAGGAAGGATATTAGCTCCGATGGTGTGGACTCTATATGTGAGAAACTTCAAAGGGCAAAAATCATTAATGGGGATTATATGTAAGAGGTGATGTTGGGGATGGAATTAAACAGGAAATTAGAGACACACACAATAAAGGAACATTTGTAATTATGGGTGACTTTGATACAGTCATAGAGTCAGCGGTAAATAGATTGGGCAAATCAAATTAATTACAATATCATAGAGGAGGAATTTCAGGAATGTACATGGAATGGTTTTCTGGACCAATATGTTGAGGAACCAACTAGAGTACAGGCTCCCCACAATAGACTGGGTTGTTGTGTAATGAAAAAGGAATAATTGGCAATCTAGTTGTGCAAAGCTTCTTCAGGATGAGTGACCATAACAGAATTCCTCATCGAGATGAACAGTGATGTAGTTGATTCTGAGACTAGGGTCCTGAACCCAAATAGAAGAAACTATAATGATATGAGGCTCGAGCTGACTATGGTAGATCGGGAGCCATTACTTAAAGGGATGATGGTGGAAAGGCAGTGCCAAACATTCAAAGAATGCATGGATAAACTGCAACAATCATTCATTCCCGTCTGGTTCAAAAGTAAAATGGGAAATGTAGCCAAATCATGGTTTACGAGGAAAATTAAAAATAGTATCAGGTCCAAGGGGGTGTACGAATTGACCAAACAAAAACAGACCTGAGAAATGGGGAGCAGTTTAGAATTCAGCAAAGGAGGATAAATGGTTGATTAAGAAAGGAAAAATAGAGCATGAGTACGCCAACAGAGAACATAAAAACTGACTGTAAAAGTTTCTATAGGTATGTGAAGAGATAAAGTTCAGTAAAAACAAACGTAGACCCCTCAGTCAGAAATAGGGGAATTTATAATGGGGGGGAAAAAAGAAATGGCTGACTAACTACTTTGGTTTTGTGTTCACAAAGGAGGAAACAAACAACACACCAGAAATGTTAGTGACAGGGAGGAACTGAAGAAAATCAGGGTTAGTAAGGAAATGGTGTTGGGGAAATTCATGAGATGGAAGGCAGATAAATACAGACAATGTACATTCCAAGTACATAAGGAAGAAGCCCTAGAAATAGTGGATGTATTGGTGTTTATCATCAAAGCTTCTAAAGACTTTGGAACAGTTCCTACAGATTGGAGGGTAGCTAACGGAACCCATCTATCTAAAAAAGGAAGCAGAGAGAAAACCAATCAGTCTGATGTCAATAATGGGGAAATTTCTAGAGTCCATTGTAAAAGATTAAGTAGGTGAAAATTGAAAAATAGTGGCAGGATTGGAGAGAGTCAGCGTGGATGTACGAAAGGGAAATCATATTTGACAAATGTTGTGGAATTCTTTGCAGATGTAATTTATAGAGTTGAGAAGGGGAAGCCAGCAGATGTAGTTTATTTGGACTTTCAGAAGGCTTTCAACAAAGCCCCACAGAAGGCATCAGTATGTAAAATTAAAGTGAGGTCAAAGATTGAGGGTACATGGATAGAAAACAGGTTGGCAGACAGGAATAAACAGTAAGAACATCAGGAGTCTTTTTTCCAAATGGTAGGTAGTGATTACTGCAAGGGTCAGTGCTAACATGTGTATATATGATTTAGATGAGGGAACTAACTGTATTATCTCCAAATTTGCAGATGACACAAAGCTGGGTGGGAGGGTAAGCTGTGAAGAGGATGCAGAGATGCTTTAGTGTGATTTTTGACAGGCTGTGTGTATGGGCAAATGCAGTATAATGTGAACAAAAAGTGAGGTTATTCACTTTGGTAGCAAAAACAAGAAGCACGTTTTTATCTGAATGGCTTTAAATTAAGAAGAGTACATGTAATGAGACATGGTTATCCTTGAACACAAGGTAAGTGTGTAGGTGTAGCAGGTGGTAACGAAGGCAAACTGTATGTTGGCATTCATGCTGTGAGGATTTTAGTACAGGAGCACTGATATCTTGCTGCAATTATACAGGGCCTTTGTGAAAACATGTCTGGAATATTGTGTGCAATTTTGGTCTCCTAATCTGAGAAAGATGTTCTCACTTTCAAGAGAGTGTAATAAAGGTTTCCCAGACATCAGTGCCGGGACTGATGTACAGGGAGTGATTGAATTGGTTAAGATCATATTTAATTATATAGGATTATATTGGAGTTCAGGAGAATGGGGGGATCTTATAGCAAGATAAGATGTAGGAATGGTGTTCCTGATAACTGGGGAGTCCAGAACCAGGGGGTCACAGTGTAAGGATACAGGGTAGGGCATTTATGACAACAGAGGCAGGACTTATAGAATTAATAGTAAGGCCCTGGGGAGTGTTGCCAAACAAAGACAGCCAGAGCTGCAGGTACATAGCTTCTTGAAAGTGGATTCGCAGGTAGACAGGTTGGTGAAGAAACATTTAACACACTTACTTTCATTGGTCAGCCCACTGAGTATAGGAGTTGGGACATCGTGTTGTGGCTGTATAGGTCTGTTTCCGTGCTGTATAACTCTACAGCTCTATGACATTCGTGAGGCCACTTTTGAAGTACTGGATAAAATTCTGGATGCCTTTCTGTAGGAAGGATGTTGTTAAACTTGAGAGGGTGCAGAAAAGATTTATAAGGATGTTGCTGGGACTGGAGGGTTTGAACTAAAGGTAGAGGCTGCATAGGCTAGGGCTTTTTCCCTGGAGTGTCAGAAACTGAGGGGTGACCTTTATAGAGGGTTATAAAATCATGAGGGGCATGTAAAGGGTAAATAGCTAAGGTTTTTTCCTGGTGTGGGGAGTCCAGAACTAGAGGACATAAGTTTAATGTGAGAGGGGAGAGAACTTGAAAAGTATCTGAGGATGGTTCATGTATGGAATGAGCAGTCAGTGGAAGTGGTGGAGGCAGATACAATGACAACATATAAAAGGTGCTTGGATGGGTATATGAATAGGAAGTGTCTAGAGGGATATGTGCCAAATGCTGACAAATGGGACGAGGTCAGATTGGGATGTCTGGTCGGCACGGATGAGTTGGATTGAAGGGTCTGTTTCTGTGCTGTATGACTCTATAACTGAGATGAGAAGAAATTTCTTTATCCAGAGAATGGTGAGCCTGTGGAAGTC
The DNA here is from genome assembly GCA_024137785.1 of Ginglymostoma cirratum. Lineage (NCBI taxonomy): Eukaryota > Metazoa > Chordata > Chondrichthyes > Orectolobiformes > Ginglymostomatidae > Ginglymostoma > Ginglymostoma cirratum. Next base: position 12,942,588 of record JAHRHZ010000070.1, read on the forward strand.
ACCAGCACAGAAAGCAGTCAAGGACAAACACTTTATGATTTAAAGAAGGAGTTGGATATAGCACCTTTGGCTAAAAGGATCAAAAGAAATGGGGAAAAGCAGGAACTGGTTATTGAGTTGAATGATCAGTCATTCATTGAAATCCATCTATTTCTTTCTCAAATATGTTGTAAGTGAGTCTCCACCTCACTATGTGGTCAAGAATTCTGCAGCATTACCACCCTCTGAGTGAAGACATTTCTCCTCCTATCTAATCTATAGCCTACTTAGAGACCATTATCCTTGTTTTGCCCTCGTCCCAGTTCTGCCAGTCTGTCCAGCCTGTTAGAATTTTAATGAGATCTCCTCCCATTTTCCTAAACTCCAGTGAATACCAGTTCAGTCAACCCGATCTCTCTCTTCATATGAAAAACCTACTATTCCAGGAAGCATGGTGATGAAACTTTGCTGAACTTCCGCTATGGTAAGTATATATTTTAAGTAAGGAGACCAAAACTACACACAATACTGTGGGTGAGGTCTCACCAATGTCCTTTAGAGTTGCAGCAAAACATCCTTACTCCTGTACTCCCTTGTAATGAAAAGCCAACAAATCATGTACTTTTCTAACTGCTTGCGGCATCAGCACACTAGCTTCCAGTGAATAGTGTACAAGGTGGACCCAGGTGTTTCCTACTGCATCTGTGATGTATTTGCTCAATCTCAAAACTTGTCTAATCCATCTTGAAACCTCTTTATTTCTTCCTAATTTTGTCCTAGTTGGCAATTTAGGAAATATGGAAGCTCATGTCATGAAAAAGGCCTGTATCCTCTTTTCGCCTATTCGTTCTTGAACTCATTGACTTTCCTCTTGAAAGCCTGCACTAACCTCTGCTACTTCTCAAAGGTATTTTCTTATGGGGATAAAATGACCCTAGTACAAGCTTTTCTGAATTTGAGCTGTGAAAAGAAATAGCAAATACCAGTTGCAACAAAGTACTCTGAGTCTCTGAGACTCGATCTAAAATACAAACATTAAAAGGCCTTTTGTGTGTTAATGGTGATCTGACACAACTGGCGAAATTAAAGCAGAGACTGTAAGGATGCCACAACATTGCTTCATTGAACACAAATACAACAATTTTAATTTGAGAAAAAATACAAAATGAAACCATGTACAATATATGTACAAACTCTTTTTGTACAAGACAAAATATTATCACCAGATATCATATATGACAGAGCCAGGTAGATTGGGTCTGAGCACCATCATATTATCTCCTCTAATTACTTAGCAGAAAAAAAATGCAAACTAAAAACAGAAGTTAAGAGAAAAAGGTCACTCCCTGTGAGAATTCTCCATCTTCATAGTTGATGATGAAGAGGTGACAGCAAAGAGAAAGAACAACAGGGAGTGACAAAACAAAAACTGATAGAAATAAAAGTGCGTAAATGCAGAACGAAAAACATGCTAAAAGATTGAAAATGTGCATTTTTCAGTAAGAGTAGTAAAGTTAGGTTTTTTTTTTGTTGTTACGTAGTCATCCACTGAATTCCCAGACTCTGGCATCACGAAAGAGTCGAACTGAATGGAAGGTGCTGAAGCGCAAATCCTTAAAACAGGCTAGCAAGTTCTCCTTGTTAACAATCCAATTAATATTAATATATTTTATTCACAATTGTTTCACTCTACTTCCTACAAAATTTAACAACAAAGTAATCACAATTCAAAAATCACTCCAGAACATAGTGTTGTTGGGTAGCGATATGGATGTGTTCAGTGCTGCAGCTGGAGAACAGACATTAAAGCTGAGATAGTTTTAGCTAAAGTCAGAGTCTATAACTGATGGAAGTGACACAGCAGGGCATGCAGAAACAATAGGTTTGCCTGCCATGTATCTTTTCCTGACGTGAGTTTGCAGTAGGCCTGGTCCAGCATTCTTTCGGTTTTGTTTGTTTCTATCCCCTCTGACCTCATGATGCTGGACAAGATGGCTTTCGATACTACAAGGGAGGTGGGGGCGGAGGTGGTGGGGTGGGGGGGTGATGTGGATCACACCAGGAACCAAAACTGAACTTCTGGAATCAATAAGAGCTGCTTGAAACGATGTGTGCAGGCTTGCTTCAGACAACTCAGCATTAATATTTCCTACCTTGCTGAGTTAACATCGTCTCTTTATCCTCCCAGGATTGACTGCAAAGAATGATCTTCTATCTCTCTGGCATGTGTTAACTACTTTGAAGTATATCAATTTTTTTTTCTTTTAAAACAAGCTTAAGGATGGAGAGAATGAACAGTGTTCAGGAGGAAAAAAAAGCTCTTGGCTTGCAGTGTTCTCTGTCCCAGAAGACCTTGTAAGGTTTACTTTCATCTTAGCAGAGAAAATAAATCAGAACAGGACCAGGAAAAGATGGCAATGTTGTAATGTGGAACAACCTTTAATACAGGACTTGGTCTACGCCCTATCTCAACACAAGGATAGATAACAGCATATATTCTGATAGCGCTAACATGCTAGTTATCAGGCAACATTGGAAGCCTCATCTGCTGCTGCTAGAAGTGTACGGTTTTTTTAAAACTGTTTTTGTTGAGGGATTGGGTGCATTGAACTAATATTTTGTGACCTTCATCCTCCACAGGGGAAACAAAAGAGGAACAAAATAAGAGTCTGGTCACAAACAGAAGGTAAGCGAAGCTACAAAATTGAAGATGGCAGGTATTGCATTTATAAAGTAATACATTTTTAAACATAAATGGCCATAATATTCAGTCTGTGTCGATTGTCTTCATGTCATCAGCAAAATAATCCAATAAAACCTGTGATTCCATGCTGGACAAGCAGATAACTTTCAAGGGCAGACTATTACTTCTTCTTGGTGGTGTAGAGTCCATGATCCTTCACCTGTCTGTGATAGAACACAAAGATCAATGGAGCGTCAAAGCCAGCATCCTGCCAAAGGAGCTTTACAAAGTCTCTCCTTCAGACCGAAGTTCATACAGGCATCAACATTCATCTTCTACCTCTCTGATGGGTGGGATCAAACTGCTGGTAGATTTGTACTGATTGATTTGATTAGCCATGTGAGTGCTCATTGGTTTGATCTGAATGTTCCTAGGGAAGGTGTTATCAGTTTCATCTGTAAACCATTTCTTTTCTGGAAACAGCAGGAACGACCCAGGGAAGAGTGAGAGAAAGAGAGAGAGAAACAAACATTGTGGTTAGTCTTGTGGGCTGGAAAAAAAATTGTTAACGCTGTTGCATGTTTGACAGATTGTAAAATTGGAATTCATGACATGTTACCTCCTCCACTGTGGTTCTGACTGATTAAGTGGTTTAAATTATTCCATGTGACAGAATGATAAAGTTACAATCTGTTCTGACATGATCTACAGGTTGCCAGCGTTCTGCAGTGTCCATCCACATTCATCTTCACGTCAAACAGACATTTTTTTTGTAGTTGTAATTCAATGGAACTTTTAAAGTAATCAGAACACCTGAATTATTGATAGGGTTTTTATGTGCAGGGTTCCCAGTGGACTAGAGTTAGAGAGACAAGAGTAAAAAAAAAACAGCTTCTTTTTTCTAGGATTAGAATGCAGTCTCCCCTAAACTGATTCAATTGCTTTGAAACTATACAAATATGACTCAGAGGGATTGTAAATGTAAAATAAAATCAAAGCAACAAAAGAATGACTACATTTCATTTTGACAGCTTTTGCAAAAACCAATAAAAGTATGATGTCTTGTTTGATATTGTGAGATCATTCAATTTTACAGGCAAATTTCTTTTCTCCTCCTTTTACTCCATCATGCCTCTACGTGCCCTCCGTTACTAGGCCTAACAGGCAGTGTGGATTTTATATACTTTCCCAGACCCACCGTCAGGGCTGTGTCATGCCTTGTTCATCTGTTATGCTATCCAGATCGTGAATGAAACCGTTTGTGTCCATGTCAGCTTTTTCACCACCTCAGAGATGCAATACTTAACTATTCCACAGTCGGTCATTTGCCAAACGCTGATATGATTCACTCAACTAAAGCAAGAAAGTTGAAATGACAAGCTATGTTCACACTTGGGTACATAGTTCCTGGTCAAGCATTCAACCATTTGGGGTCCTAGATGATTGTGCACAGACATTTGTAAAACTTCCGAGTCTATTACAAACTGAGAATGTTATTTGAGCAGGACTAAACCTTCAGACTGGTGTCAACAAACAGGTAGTAGAATTCAGGAGCTCCCTAGCTATCTTTAACCTAGTTCACCCAACAAGAACAAGGCAACTTAGGGTCAGAATGCTGTTCCACTTGAACCCAGATATTTCACTTCTGATTGTTGTGTATTAACTAGTTGTTACCAAACTCATTTCAAATCAGTTGAGAATATAGATAGAATTAGTTCAGACATGTTGTGACGCAATGTCTGAGGCAGGTGGGACTTGGACCTTCTGAGGTAGTGGCACTAATCACGGTGCCACAAGAACCCATTTCTTCTAATAATTCTTCTTTTCTGTCCAGGGATATTATATGTGAGCACGTGATGTGGAGGTGCTGGTGTTGGACTCGGGTGGACAAAGTCAGAAGTCACATGACACCAGGTTATAGTCTAACAGGTTTATTTAAAATCACAAGCTTCTACCTCAGGTGAAGTAAGTTTTAACCCTGGCCCCTGGCTCAGAGGTAGGGACACTACCACAGCACCATAAGAGCCCCTAGAGACCTTTTTAATAATAGGACCAAATATATGCTTCAATAACCAATGGAGAGTTAAATGTTGGGGCGTAAAACCATCACTTGACTTGAATTCAATCTGTTACCATTAGTTGAAATGACCCCATGACCATTCAACAATGCAGTTAGACCAACTCTTGAACATTTCCAGCAAGAGACCTGTGGTTGCTAAGTAAAATTAAGCCCCTTATAAGATCTTGTGAAAGAACTCTGTCCTCAGGACTCCTTACCCTACAGGTAATTTGATTGATAGTTAAAGCTCAGAGGAGGAACTGGGAGGCCATTTTTCTCTGAATGGGGCGTGTTATTTGCACACACAGGACTAGAAGAGGATGATGTTGTCACTTATGTCATTTCCTTCATTGATATGATGACAACTAGGAGCTTTTAGAAACTTTTTTGTCATGCATTTTCAGATGTAATAATATTGTTTTTGCAAACTGCTCTAACCTGATCGAAATTAGTTTAGATTTGTAAAAGGCCAAGCAACTCATTACTTTATGTACTAAATCTCTTTTTTTTTGAAAAGAAACCTTCACTTCTGATTCAGGAGTCAGTGAGACTACTGCACATAACAACAACTTGGCATGGCATCATCCCTTTTCACACAGGTACAGTAGCAAACATATTTTGTCTTTTAAAGTATATTCCAAAAGCTTGTCATATAAGAGGCAGAATCAGTTACATTTAAAACTGAAGAGTTTATTCATTTACCACTCGATATTGGTTGTCTGGCAAGGCAGGATTTGGTTGGACTGTGATATTTTGAATATCTGACGTATGATCCACCTTCACCTCAAGCTGATGTAGGCAACTTCTTTTGAAGCCCCTTATTCTTGCTCAGACAGTCGAAAGATTACAGAGCTATGTATTTACATGTTCTTTTGAAGAATTAAAGTGATTAAATAAAGCAATTTCTTTCATGAATCCAAATCCAATAGAAGATTACATTTCCCAAAGATAACACTGTCATAAAATGATTTTTTTTTGTCTCGGAGCGAAACATACTTTCTTGGCCAGTACAGATTGTCAATGGTTGTAGCGGAATTGATGTGCTGTCAATAGTTACAAGCAAATTTAATCAATACCCTGTCATTTCCACAAAGTCGGAAAGGTACTGCTGGGCTGGCGGTGCAAGGTAAACAAAAACATTTACCACCACCTTATTTCTCTTTATCGATAACCAGCCTCTGGGGAATCTTAATAGGTGTTTTGTCGGAAGCTATGAAGATTGAGGAAGCACATGGTCTATGAATTTAATATGCTAAGAGGAAAATGCTTAGATGTACACTGTGACGATCTCAAATGAACTTAAAGGATTACAAGGAATTCTCGACAACACCACCGACCCCTGGCCTTTACCTGAATGGTGGTATAGGCTTCAGGAAAAAAAATCAGCTCAGCTGAGCCAGCTAATCTCCAGCAAATTTCTTTTAAAAAAGAAAGAGAAGTAGCTGTTTGCAAAAGATTAATGGTTGTTTGCATAGGTTGTGAGATGATTTTATCCTCCCCAGGCCACCATTTTTGTTTTATTTTATTGTAAAGCACGGTACAAGTAGAGGAAAACCCAGTGTTGAAGGTTTATGGATGAAAGTATATTTATCAAAATATAGATTGAAATACAGGTTGAAAACCTGTATTGTTGTCAACTTCTGCTACCTTACTTTTGTGAGGGTCTTTTCCCAAGTGTCTGCACTGTTTCAGAGCAATATGGAATTACTTCAATATTCTGGGCAAGTGGGACTGATGAACGTGACCTGACTGAGCTACTGAGCCTGGTCTTGCAATTGGTAAAGAAATGGAATCTATGGACATGAGTGGACTTCCATAGAGTCCCTACTGTGTGGAACCAGGCCCTTCGGCTCAAAAAGTCCACACCGACCCTCGCAGCATTCCACCCAGATCCATTCCCCTATAACCCACCTAATCTACACATCCCTGAAAATTATGGGCAATTTCCCATGGCCAATCCACCTAGCTTGGACTATGGGAGGAAACCAGAGCGAGCACCCGAAGAAAACCCACACAAACACTGGGAAGGCGTGTAAACTCCACACAGACAGTCACCTGAGGCTGGAACCTGGGCCCCTGGCGCTATGAGGTAGCAGTGCTAACCACTGTGCCACCGTGCTGCCCTTCTGTTCCTTATGTGGGGCTACTGGGCTTTTACCCCATTTAGCTCAGCGAGGCAACACAGACGGGCAAAAATGCTTGTTCAAATGTGCTGTCAGTTGCTGTTTGGAAATCTATTCCATTTATAGTGGGCTAGCAGTGTAGCACTACTGGTATAAAGTACAGGATACAGAAGGTAGATGGGCAGAGAGTCTGCCATGAGTTGAAATTGCAAACATGGGTTTTATATTTGTGTTGCTACTGGAAAGGAATTTGAATATGTTTCGTATGGGCATTTGGATACATTTGTGGAACTTGTAAAAACCATTAGTTACTTATTTTGAACCAAAGGTTGAAACACCAAGTGGGACGAGAACAGGGATTGGTCCCCATGATAGGTGGTGAGAGGCTGGAAGCTTAAGACCTGGCAATTCAATAGTTCAGACATTGAGATCTTTGGAAATATTTTCCAAAGGAATAAACTACACAGCAAGAACTGCGTAAAATTAGAAGAATGTTTTGAGAATTTTTTTTTTAAACTGATTTTTATACCAGGTTATTGTCATTCAATCAATCAATGACAGCATTAGACAGAACCCCCTCAGGAACTGAACCAAATATGTGAATCTTCTTAAATGCAATATGAGTCATGGATCCAGAAATGTGTTCTAATCAGAAAGGTTCTTTGCCAATTCTTTCAAACTTGGTGATAAACTACGATCTAATTAGAATCAAAATCCACTTTTTAAGAAATGGCAAATTAATTCCTTCAGACTGTGCAGAAAATAAGGAATTGGGCAGGTCTGGCAGCATCCAAGAAAGCACAGTTAACAGTTTAAATCCAGTGACTCTTCATCAGAGCTGATCGCAGCCAGGATAAGGTGGTTTTAATGCTGGGGTAGGCGTAGGGGGAGAGGTGAGTGGATAAGTTAGACTGAGCCCAGAGAGAGATATGAAAGGGGTAGGCAGATGTGGGGATTATTAATAGGAGGCCAAGACTGAGGGAAGCCGAATAAGTGATAATGAAACCTGACAGTAGGACAAAATGAGTAGGCTGTGCTGAAAGCAACACATGTCGTGACGGGGCCGAGGTTTGAAGGTGAGTAAAAAGAACATGGAAGGACAGAAAGAGGCTCTAAGCTCGATGTCAAGTCCTAGAGGCTACAGGGTCTCCACGTGGAAGATGAGATGTTGTTCTTTGAGCTTGGGTTGAGGCTTGCTGGAACACTGCAGCAGGCCCGTGACAGAAATGACAGTGTGGGAACATGGTGGTGTGTTGAAGTGGCAGGCAACTGCAAGTTCAGGTTCATTTTTACAGCAGAGGTAGGCTGCAAAGTCTGCATTTTGACTCCCCAGTGTAGAGGAGACCATGTTGTGAGCGGCAAATACAATAAACTAGATTGGGCAAAGTGCAGGTAAATTGTTGCTTCACCTGAAAGGTATGTCTGGGGCCTTGGATGGTGAGGAGGGCAGAGGTAAATGGACAAGAGTTCCACCTTCTGAGATTGCATGGGAAGGTGCCATGGGGATATGGGGAGGTGTCAGGAATGGAGGAGGAATAGACCAGGGTCTCCCTGACCGAACAGTCCCTGCGGTATGCTGATGAAGGAGGGGCGGGGGAGTGTCTGTCTGGTTGTGGCATCCTGTTGAAGGTGACTGAACTAGTGGCTTACAATCTTTTTGGATATGGAGGCTGGTGGGATGGTAAGTGAGGACCAGAGGGACCCTGTCAGTGTGGGAAGGAAGAGAAGGCGTGAGTGTAGAAGTGCAGGAGATGGGTTAGACACGGCTAAGGGCCCTATCAATCTGTCTTTGTTTTATTACAGGGAAGTTGGGCTGATCAGCTGAGCATGTTACAGACAGGACTGCATTTACAGAGTGCACCAGGCTTTCAGGATTGTTTTCATCAGCATACTACAATAAAGGGATAGGAACCATCGGGTTTGGTCTGCAGGGAGCTCCAGTAAAAGAACTTCCAAGTTATAGAGTTGAATTTTTTGTGAGAGAGATGATGGTTTCACATTTCCCCAAAGTCCTTCAGCTCAATTTCAGGCAACAGAGGAAACACAAGGCAACCTTCAGGCCTCAGTAATCAAGCAGAAAATTATAAACAGATAAATAGAATGTATGGGATTCTTAAATAACCTGAGGATTAATAATTTACCACCAATTCCATAACATTTCCATTTCTTCGCATCATAGCCGTTTGCAGAAGATGACAAAGTAGAAACAAGCAGGAAACAATTTGAGTGAATTTTTTTTACACAATAGTTGTGACAGTAAAATGTTCTTGTTGCGTCACTTCCAATCAATATAGTACATTGATATGAAGAATTCTATGTAAAATTGGTTCATTAGAATTACGATTCTATAATGATTTCTTGACAATGACTCACTGTGCCTCCTTTTAGCACAGAACTGTACAACTGTTAGACTATTTTTAATGACTGCAGGTTTCAAAGATTGCTGTTATGTTTATAAGTTGCCTGCAAGCTTTTTTTTTTTAAAAGTCGAGATTACCACAATAACCGAAGAGGGGATGATGCTACTGAAAGCCATGGAAGGTGTGTTTGAGATAATGCAATGCTCCAGGCAACACTTGCCCATCATTGTGTTAAATGAGAAGAACAAGTCACCAAATTGATGGTCCCACTCACTGAATGTAGCAGATTCACATTGTGAGGGAGAGTACATATAACGGGATAGATGAAAATAACCTTCTGTGAAAATTACGTGATTGGAATTATTTGTTTACAGGTTTAAATTTCCTGGTTACATTGTGAGTAGAATTGTAGAGGTATAAGCAGCACACAAAACAACAGAAAAATACCACTCTTGGCTATTTGTTAATAGGGCAGTGGGCATCGCTGACCAGACCAGTATTGATTGCCAAGAGAACATGATGTGAGCAGTCTTCTTAAACTGCTGCAGTCCTTGGGGTGTAGGGACACCCATAGCGCTGTTAGGAACAGGGTTTCTGGATTTTGGCCCAGTGACAGTAATGGTGGTATGGTTCTAAGTCTGGATGGTCTGAGCCTTGGAAGGGAACTTGCTGTTGGTGGTATTCTGATGCAGGTTGTCACTGTTTTTCAAGTTGGCATGGGCTTGGAAAGTGCTGTCATGCTGAGTTATGGCAGGGCACCTCATAAATGGTACACACTGGTACCATGTACGTTAGTTGTGAAGAGAACGATGGTGGAAGGAGTCTTGGTGGGCACTAAGTGTTGAGATGAGCTGAAAAGCAGGAGTTATTTTTGCTTGTGGGAAAGGTTGGCTTTTCTATATCATTACATTCTTCTCAGCTCATTATATTTGCACGCTTGGGTGAAATGTAAAGTTTTTTTGGCAGGATGTTTTGGAGCTGGCCGCAGCTTCTGGATGCCAACATCCAGGTACCATCTTTAAAAGGCAGCTAGACAGCACTTCATTCTCTACAACCCATCAACTCCTGCTCATCACTGCCACTCATCCCTAGAGACATGAGAGACCAGGCAAAAAGTAGCACCACGCTTTAATGATGCCTCGCTACAGATTCTGTTGAAGGATAACCCAGAGTGAGATAACAAGGTGTGGAGCTGGATGAACACAGCAGGCCAAGCAGCATCATAGGAGCAGGAAAGCTTGACGTTTCGGACCTAGACCCTTCATCAGAAATGGGGGAGGGGAAGAAGGCTCTGAAATAAATAGGGAGAGAGGGGGAGGCGGATAGAAGATGGATAGAGGAGGCAGACAAGTCAAAGAGGCGGGGATGGAGCCAGTAAAGGTGAGTGTAGGTGGGGGGGGGTGCTCCAGGGAGGACAGACAGGTCAAGGGGGCAGCATGAGGTTAGTAGGTAGGAAATGGGGGTGTGGCTTGAGGTGGGAGGAGGGGATAGGTGGGAGGAAGAACAGGTTAGGGAGGCAGGGACGAGCTGGGCTGGTTTTGGGATGCGGTTAGGGGAGTGGAGACTTTGAAGCTTGTGAAATCCACATTGATACCATTGGGCTGCAGGGTTCCCAAGCAGACTATGAATTGCTGTTCCTGCAGCCTTTGGGTGGCATCACTGTGGCATTGCAGGAGGCCCAGGATGGACATGTCATCTGAGGAATGGGAGGGGGAGTTGAAATGGTTCGCGACTGGGAGGTGCAGTTGTTTATTGCGATCCGAGCGCAGGTGTTCTGCAAAGTGGTTCCCAAGCCTCCGCTTGGTTTCCCCGATGTAGAGGAGGCCACAACGGGTACAGCGGATGCAGTATACCACATTAGCAGATGTGCAGGTGAACATCTGCTTGATGTGGAAAGTCTTCTTGGGGCCTGGAATGGGGGTGAGGGAGGAGGTGTGGGAGCAGGTGTCGCATTTCCTGTGGTTGCAGGGAAAAGTGCCGGGTGTGGTGGGGCGGACAAGGGAGTCACGGAGGGAGTGGTCCCTCCGGAAAGCAGACAAGGGTGGGGAGGGAAAAATGTCTTTAATAGTGGGGTCGGATTGCAGATGGCGGAAGTGTCGGAGGATGATGCGTTGGATCCGGAGGTTGGTGGGGTGGTACGTGAGGACGAGGGGGATTCTTTTTTGGTTGTTATTGTGGGGACGGGGTGTGAGGGATGAGTTGCGGGAAATGCGGGAGACACTGTCGAGGGCGTTCTCGACCACTGCGGGGGGGGGGAAGTTGCAGTCCTTGAAGAATGAGGACATCTGAGATGGAATGCCTCATCCTGGGAGCAGATGCGGCGGAGGCTAAGGAATTGGGAATAGGGGATGGTATTTTTGCAGGAAGGTGGGTGGGAGGAGATGTATTCCAGGTAGCTGTGGGAGTCAGTGGGCTTGAAATGGACATCGGTTTCTAGGTGGTTACCCAAGATGGAGACAGAGAAGTCCAGGAAGGAGAGAGAAGTGTTGGAGATGGTCCAGGTGAACTTCAGGTTGGGGTGGAAGGTGTTGGTGAAGTGGATGAACTGTTCGAGCTCCTCGTGGGAGCACGAAGCGGTGCCGATACAGTCATCAATGTAATGGAGGAAGAGGTGGGGTTTAGGGCCAGTGTAGGTACGGAAAAGGGATTGTTCCACGTAACCTACAAAGAGGCAGGCATAGCTTGGGCCCATGTGGGTACCCATGGCCACCCCCTTTGTCTGTAGGAAGTGGGAGGAATTGAAAGAGAAGTTGTTGAGGGTGAGGACGAGTTCGGCTAAGCGGATGAGGGTGTCAGTGGAGGGGAATTGGTCAGTTCTGCGGGACAGAAAGAAGTGGAGGGCCTTTAGGCCATCTGCATGGGGAATACAGGTGTATAGGGACTGGACATCCATAGTAAAAATGAGGTGTTGGGGACAGGGGAATTGGAAGTTCTGGAGGAGGTGGAGGGCGTGGGTGGTGTCACGGACATAGGTAGGGAGTTCCTGGACCAAGGGGGTGAAAATGGAGTCTAGGTAGGTGGTGATGAGTTCGGTGGGGCAGGAGCAGGCGGAGACAATGGGTTGACCAGGGCATTCAGGTTTGTGGATTTTGGGAAGGAGATAGAAGCGGGCGGTGCGGGGTTGGGGAACGATGAGGTTAGAGGTGGTGGGTGGGAGGTCACCTGAGGTGATGAGGTTGTGGATGGTTTGGGAGATTATGGTTTGGTGCTCGGGGGTGGGGTCATGATCCAGGAGGAGGTGTCGGAGAGTTGGCGCCTGGCATCAGCTCTGCTCACACCCCGTCCCCACAATAATAACCAAAAAAGAATCCCCCTTATCCTCTCGTACCACCCCACCAACCTCCGGATCCAACGCATCATCCTCCGACACTTCCGCCATCTGCAATCAGACCCCACCACCAAAGACATTTTTCCCTCCCCACCCTCGTCTGCTTTCCAGGGGGACCACTCCCTCAGTGACTCCCTTGCCCACTCCACACTCCCCTCCAGCCCCACCACACCCGGCACTTTTCCCTGCAACCGCAGGAAATGCTACACCTGCCCCCACACCTCCTCCCTCACCCCAATCCCAGGCCCCAAGAAGACTTTCCACATCAAGCGGATGTTCACCTGCACATCTGCCAATGTGGTATACTGCATCCGCTGTACCCGTTGTGGCCTCCTCTACATCGGGGAAACCAAGCGGAGGCTTGGGGACCGCTTTGCAGAACACCTGCGCTCAGTTCGCAACAAACAACTGCACCTCCCAGTCACGAACCATTTCAACTCCCCCTCCCATTCCTCAGATGACATGTCCATCCTGGGCCTCCTGCAATGCCACA
>JAHRHZ010000070.1:12956012-13118412 GCA_024137785.1 Ginglymostoma cirratum
CTACACTCACCTTTACTGGCTCCATCCCCGCCTCTTTGACTTGTCTGCCTCCTCTCCACCTATCCTCTCCTCTATCCATCTTCTATCCGCCTCCCCCTCTCTCCCTATTTATTTCAGAACCCTCTTCCCCTCCCCCATTTCTGATGAAGGGTCTCGGCCCGAAACGTCAAGCTTTCCTGCTCCTATGATGCTGCTTGGCCTGCTGTGTTCATTCAGCTCCACACCTTGTTATCTCGGATTCTCCAGCATCTGCAGTACCTATTATCTCTGATACAATTTTAACCCAGAGTGAAGTTCTTTTTGCTATGGATGATAACAACAAGAGGCCATTGTGACTGATGTAGGTGCATGAGCAGAGGTCAGCACCTGTGGGCAACTCAAAAGAAAGAATCTGGTTCCAGTAGGTGCACAATCTATAGCTCAGGCTAAGATCGAAAAGAGATGAAGCTTACACAAAATGAATAAAGTAGCAATTAATTGAAAGCAAACTTTGATTTTTTTTTTAGCCCATTGATGTCCTGAAAGTAGTGAGATATTCCACAGATCTGGGTTCTACAAAGCAACAAGATAGTGTGGGGCACAGTGTGAAGATTCTTGATCACAAACAGGAAAGAAACAGTGATGCCCCTGTCAGTCTAAATGGAAGATTAAAGGAAAATGCAGAGGTTCAGCAAAACTACTGATGCTGAAAATAGAGACAAAGTTGTATTCAAAAGCAATCTTCCTCTCTATTTGTTTATGAACTGACGATATTTTTGTACTTTTTTGTCCAGGAATGTGAAAGAGAGCATGGAGGCTTCTCTGGAGAAATGTGAGCCATTTTCAAATCGTGGACTCATAATTTGCAAACAAAAAACAGACCGTTGATTGCAAGCACTCCTGAGAGAGAAGGAAAAACTGCCATTGAAAAGGGTAAAAAAAACCGCAAGATCCTCCGAGAGTAATCAAAGGGCAAGGAGATCTTTATCAATATAGAAAGAGTGATATACTCTGTGGAAATGCTTTCAGAAAGAAGTCATTGAATGCAGAAAAAGTAAAAGGGCAGAGTATGTTTAGTGGTGATCAGCAGGAAGTTGTAGAGACAGTTAAAGCTGTGAATCAGTGAAAAAAAAATCTAATGATGGCCCACCTAACCACATCACCAATTTTAATTGATTTGGAAGTTGAAAGATCCAAATCCTTTTAAATGTATTGGAGATGATCATGGCAATGAAAGATATACTGATACCACTGAAATCCAACAGCTGGGTCCGAGAGGCATATCAGTAATTTTCCTAGTAATCATTTGTCTACGCACAAATGATATGAGTTGCCAATGAAAACTTGCGTTTAAATGTATTGCATAATAGAAATTAAGGGGAGATGACAGGATCTTTATTAAAACTCAAATGAGAGGAGAAAGTGACCTACTAGGCTCAGCTTTTCCTTTATAATTATGTTGTACAATGAAAAATAGCAATACCTCTGTCCTTGGGCATGTGATCGCAATACCTATTTTCAGATATGCACGTGTACTTTTACATTTCTGGCTGTATGATGATAAGATGTGAAAGAGAATTTGTGAACAAGTATTGATAACTAAGAGGTCTTTACATATACATTTGCTTAAATACAAATTGTAATGTATATTTGCTTTTTTAAAAATATTTACTCATATTACTGCATTTGGTTACAAAACTGTCACAATAGCCAACCAGCAATTCTAGGAAATATATTCTCCTCCCTGGCCTCCAGTAACTCCCCGGCAATCTGAGCATCAGCCAGACTGTTTGGTGTTATATTTAACCGTGGGATGAGCTTCCGGCTACAGTTGTGTTATCACTAAGAGCCCTTATTTCCAACTTCACAATATCCCCTGACTCGGTCTTGCCTCAGCTCAGAAGAAAATCCTCCTGGTTTTATGATCTAGAGAATTGACCATTCCCACACACACTTGGCTGACCGCCCACATTCTACCTGTTACCAGTTTTCAGGATGATAGTCCAGCTAATGTCTCACAGTACAGGTTCCATATTACTAGAAGCCAGAAGACATGTCAGTACAGTATTGCATTTTTATCCCGAGTACAATAAAAGCGTCACAACACTTTGGATGCATTATCATTTACACAGTGTTACCAAGTTACATATTATGCAGCCAACTGTTCTCATGCATTGGCAGTTCATTATTCTCTTCAGTATCTGTAAGTGCACGCTACACATAGAGCTGAAGCTTTAGTTTGTTTTGGCTAGGGCCAATTCACGTCAAGTCTGGTGGAGTCAGACCAAGCAGAACAGTTCTGAGGAAGGGTCACCTAACCTGAAATGTTATCTCTGTTTTTTCCTTCACAGATGCTGCCAGACCCGCTGAGCTTTTCCAGCAACTTCTGTTTTTGTTCCTGATTTACAGCATCCGCAGTTCTTTCGGTTTTTATCAAGCAGGATTCTTACCATATCTTATCAAACTCGCTGCATTACTTGGAGTTTCTGCCTCTTACAGAGAGTATCATGTCCAATTATCAGCCTATCTTACCACACACTGTTCCCACAGTAACTCAGCACTAACAGGATAAGCCAGAATTCACTGGCAACCCTTGTGCCTGCATTATCTTTAAAAGGTTATGGGTACCTGCACAAAGACTGTTAGTACAGAGCTGTCCTGCACATCTGCCATGGACAAGGGGGCATTAGGAACCTACAGGTCCAGCTGGACAGGGTGGTGCAGAGGCAGGACTTCTCCTTCCCCAGGCCCAGCAGTGGGGGCCGTGACAGCAGACCATGCCAGCCTGGTCTGACACTACCACCTGGGTTAATGCATACTCAGCCACCTGGAGCAATGCCTAGCATCATAGGAACAAGCTCAACATCCTTCTCCACTCTGCCAGCTTTAGTGCCAAAGCCTATAAAATAATGCCTGACATTCACTCAATCTCTGCACCCATCTGCCACCAAGGTTCATGCTCCACTGCTCTCATTATTGCCTGCAACATCATCTCTCACTTGCTGTCACCCATCCTAATCCCCAACACCACTAAACCTTACATACTCTCTGTGCTGTCTACTTACATGCTCCAGGCACCTCCCCACTCCATGTAGAGTCCTGTGCTCCTCATGACCCTCTACGAAGTATTACAAAAAAGCAAGAAACTGGATGCAATTTTCTCAAAATCATTGCCTTTCGATGCTATGGAGAAAGAAAAGTTAGCCAAATCTGGTAGGTTTATAAAGCTGCTCATCTTCTTTGTAAGAAGGATTGAAAGTTGATTGTTCAATAAATTTCGTTTGGCAGTTTAAATTTTCTCCACTGCATGACAAAATAAAAGTCCCTTTCCTTTCCTCCTTCCCACCTTAGAGAAACATGAGAGTACCATTAATGGCTTGCACCGTCACACTACAGAGCACATAAGATTCTATCCTGAGAAGAAGATAAAATTGAATTAGCCAATTCTCCCTCTTGTACAAAGAGCATTCTGGTCAGTCAGCCACAATACAGCTACATTGTTCACTGCCCTTTCCTTTAGACATTAAAGAGGAACTTAACACTTCATTACTTCTGCAGTATTCACAAACCTATGTCCCTAAGCACAGGAAAAAAGTTGATGGAGTCCTGAAGGACAGTCCTTGACATCACTACTCCCAAACATCACTATCATTTTGTCTCTTTCAAGCAAAGACAATGGCCAGGCAATTTTTCTCAATTACTTCATTTGCATAACACCCTAAATGGAAAAAAATCAGGAACAGCACAATGGCCCAGGGGTTAGTGCTGCTACCTCACAGCACTAGAGACTAAGGTTCAATTTTGTAGAGTTTGCACATTCTCTGTATCTGTGTAGGTTTTCTCGTACAGTCTAAAGATGCACACCTTAGGTGGATTGGCCATGTTAAATTGCCCCGTAGTGTCCAAAGATGCGCAGGTTAGGTGGATTGGCCATGGTAAATGCAGGGTTATGAGGAAAGAGGGCAGGGGATGCTGGGTCTGGATAGGATGTTCTTTGATGGGTTGGTGCAGACTCAATGGTCCAAATGGCCTCTCTGGACTGTATTCCAAGACAAAAAATGCAACTGGATCGTCCTTACTGCATTAGGTTTGCCTCCAAGTCCTGTCACACTGCCGTGTGGCTTCATCATTCACATCTTATCATTTCAGCATGGGCACTGCCATCATGAGTTGCTTGATTTTAATGAAAGCTGCTAAGTGCCGATATCCTTGACAATCAATTGGCAAAATGTCTCACACTCTGACAACAAACTGGGCAAGAATTTTGATGAACAGTTGACTAATCCAACAAATTGTTGAACTGCTTTGTTACTTGTTGGTCACTGTGTTACTGTTACAGCTGTCTTCATTTTGGAATCTGAGCAAAGACTGGTGATACATGACTTACGTACTTTGGATAACTTTAATTGCAATCATTTCGGTTTCCATTTCAGTTTCAGGTTCATCTGTCAAGCAGCTGTACTAGAATTACATCATGGTCAGCAAAGGTTTCATCTATTGCGTCTCCACATCCATAAATGAACAGGTCATCCACAATTGCTTCCATTCTAGGAAACCCTCAAACTATCTCGTGATACCTGCATCGATACTCATCTGGAGCCACGGAAATACCTGGCAGAATGCACAACCACCTGTATCTCTTCATTGACATTCAGAACGCAGTTATAACACTGTTTTCATTTACCTTCACTTACCAGTAGCCGTTCTTCACAGCTGGCACAGTAAAGATTAATGCCTTCTCAAATTGTGGCAAAATTCCTTTAATGATTGAAAAGATATCCTCGTCCTGTTTCAGAGTTGTATACAGATTGTCAGCTTCCCAGGTTGTTTCACTGCTCACATGATGCTAAACCATTCTCTTGGAGTTGTAACTTCCCTGATTATTCCCTTCTTTTAGGTACATTCAGTGTCTTGCTTGTTGCAAACAGCTGAAGGGATATGTTTAATATGATCTGCCATTCACTGGGATATATGGCTTACATTCTTAGTGTCACAGGCACTGAAATTCATAAACTGCATTACTCATTTGTGTGATAGGCAGAATGAGTTTCTGGCTTCACGGCAGCATCCAGTTATTGGTCATTCGTGTTGGTACTGCACAGTAGAAGCTTCAAAAAGGTACCATCACCTGTTGCTTAAAGCTTTGAGATACCTTATCCTGCCAGTGATATCTGTGGTAGGCTGGCTACTTTTCAGCACTGAAACTGATGGCTTTAGGCCCATGTGTGATTTTGCAGAATATATACTGAGAAGTCAGGTAGCCATTATCCTGCAGGATGGCTTTTATGAGCCCTATTTCAGACTCAACCTATTTAAACAAAGTATGGCATATACCAATCATTGATTGGTAAAAGACAATATGTACCAATCAGAGTCCATTTGTCAACCAATCAAAAATCTTCTTTCATACAGTGCAATTGTTGTTTTCCCTTACTTTGGCATTTCTAGCAAATTGTCAAGACCTTGGAAAAACGTCATATCTTCATAGTCCTGCAAATGGTTTCCTTTCAGGTGCTTAACTAAATCCCATGGATAGCTACAATACAACGCATTCCAGATCATAACCACCGTATTTTCCTCATGTCACAGAGCAGCAACAGTCAGTCCGGTTGGCTGAAAAATAGTGATGAATAAGACTGGCTTCGTTTACAGCATGTATTTGGCTGAGGTTTTTTTTTAAGGGACCAACAGAAGACAGTGATCAGAAACGCCCAGACACACTTTATGAGTTAGAATTGGGAATGAGCAGCCATTGGTTAACTGGGTTACTTTCTTTAAAAGAAGCAAATAAAAACAACAATAACAGGCTAATAATCCTAGTGAGTAAGTGTGGGGAGAATATTTAGAAATATTTGAGGAGGCAGAGGCAAACTGCAGCACCTTAAGGGAGCTGTTTTGGCACTTGGTTGAACAGCAAGGGCATTTTTGTCTGATTTTGCACTTTGCTTCAGTTTTGATTTTTTTCAACCTGCCTAAATCCTTTTCTCCTCCACTAACGGTGGCAAAGTTCATTGATCTACAGTTTCACAAATAATGGCAGGGGCTCTACAGTACAAAGTTGGGCAAAGACTCTCAATAAGGTATTCAATTGTTGACAATCTCATTCTTCCTTGATTTGGGGTGTGGGGCTCTTGCAGTGTAGTGGGAATGTTCCTACTTCTGACCCAGGAAACACTAGTTTAAGTCCCATCTGCCCCTGACATGTGTCTGGACAAGTTAACTAAAATCACTCCTCTAACTCATCCCAACTGACCTTCTCTAAACCTCTCCCCTAACTTTCCACTCCCAGTAACTGTCATGCCCTCATTCTATCCTCTCTAACATTCTTCATGGCAAAACTTTCTACTTATCCCATCAAATCTTTCTTCCCTCCTCTTACGCTCACCATCCAAGTTTTTTTTTCTCCCAAACCTCAAATCCCCCTTCCCAATCAAAATCCAATTCCAATCCCTATAAATTTATTAATGGGCAGAAGAAAGACAAACTTGCAAATAGTGAAGAATTGACAGCATATTCAGCTTGTTACTAAAAAGAAAATGTGTTTTTGTTTAAGAATACATCTTTAAGGCTTTCAATGATGCGAGCAGACAGTCAAACAAGACTATTAAAAGTTCAAAAATTCCTCGTGCGTGCAACTAGTCTGCCTTTAAATGTTTGTATTGTTGATTTAAAAAGTCCAACTGACCTGCCAACACTTTGTTAACATGAAAACTATTAGCAGAGGGGTCTCTTCCTTAGGGCCAGAAGGTTCAGGTTCAAGTCCCACCTGCCCCAGGGCTGTGTCATAATAGGTTTGAACAGGTTAATTAAAATAAGTTTTGAAAGCTGTCACCAGTGTTCAGGTGCATATACAATGAGCCGTGGGCTCACATACTGGTTTCAAAAACTGAACTGAACTCATCTAAACAGGTGTCTACTTGGAATATTTTTCTTCAGTAAAACTTCAAAAATGTTAATTGCAATATCCATTCTCAATAGAGGGAGTTACACACTTGTATTTTACATCCATCTTTCACATGACATATTTAATAGATGCCCTCTCTTTAGGTGGGCATAAAGACATTATTTCAAAGAACAGTTGGACAGCTTCCCTCCCACTCTCCACCCAGAAAACTGGCCAATATTTATCTCTGAATAAACATTGCTAAACAGATTATCCTATTGGCATTATCCTATTACTATTCAAGAGAGGTTCTAACACACAATCGACTGTTGTTTTACTACAGTGTAGTACTGACTACATTTCAAAAGTCTTCCTTGGCTGTAATAGTATTTTGAGATGTCAAATAAATATCAGAGATGCTATGACAGCTCAGTTCTAACATAAACAGATGCTTCTCTTGAAATGCAACAGTCTGCTATTTTAAGTCTTTGTTCACAGTAATTTTACCCTTTTAAAAAGGGCTTAATTTCCTGCAAGGAAAGAAAAATCATTGCAATCATTTTCTTTAAAAACTGTGATTTTCAGGCATTGGTGGGGAACGAATTTTACATTGCTGAGTGGACCTGAGTGACAGTCTCTGTTGAGTTGTATGCTCTCTTACATGCTTGTTGAGCATTAATGTCACTCCTCACATTTCCCTGTGAATGTTGACTGTGCTAACATATCCACTGGGGACTCGCACTCCAGTTACTACACAGCAACAAATTGACCACAAGCCGATAAACAGACTGCAAAGATATGTTGATGTTACTGTCTATAAATGGGCGCTGCATGCACACTTTGAATCCACAGAGCCCACCACATTGGTATATTCCACCCATGAGAAGAATGCTTTCATAATGCCAGGGGATTTTTCAATTAGTCCTGCAGAATATCTCCAACTATGTCTTTCCTGAACAATGATAAAGTTGATATTGACAGTTTGGTGGGATATTGGTTGGGTGAAAACATTGCCCTGTCTAATGGGCTTTCAGGGCAAATCCAATGCAATTTTATTAAGTGGGCTTGTTAACGGATGAAGCACACGACCACACTTTGTAGAAGTAATTAAAACTCTGAGGTGGAAATGGACCAGGCGCTCCTGACAAATCTGATTAGGTTTTAGGAGCTGTCAGTGACAACGAATTAAACAGTTCGAAAGCAAAATGTCATCAGTCATGCTTGTCAATGACAAACATTACATTCTCCCTGGTTGATTATTTACAAACTTAAGATGAGCTGTTGGCTTCTAAGAGCTAAAGGTGTGTTTATTATCTGTTCTAAAAAGCATGGAGTGCTTATGTTATGAGATTGGGACGTGGGTATTTATGGACAGTGTACCTGTCATAATCTAAGTATCTAATATGATATCTGCAATGCTTGCCTACACTGAGCACATTCTGTGTTGTAAGTGCATTGCCCACCATTTTGGTGAAGTTTCTGGTGGTCAGAATTTGTGCCTGAAACAGGTGTTAGATTATTTGCAATGTTGGGCTGCCCTGACATCTGTCACTATCAGACTACAAGTTCAGAGGAAGCAAGTCTAGATGTTTCAGATTTCCAACATCTGCTGTTCTTTGTTTGATTTAAATCTAGATATGGCCTAACTAGTGGTGCTTAAAGGAAGCCATCACCAAATAGACACATTTCCACTTTACTGTTCCACGTTTCAGTTGTGTTCCTCAGAACTCTGACACAATTCTAAGGACCATGATTGGAGCCCTCTTGATCACTTCCTCCGTCCCAAGGACCTAATTTAGTCTACACCACTGGTGATCCCTTTGAAACTGAACATGACAATTTCACCTCTTTAAGCAGTGCTATCCAAATCCACCCCTATACGTTGACACCCCTGCCATCCTCTATCCTGCGCTCCACATGTTCAAATCCATGATGAAATGCAACACAATTCAATCTAATATAAATGACTATTTGAGGACTAAAGAAACAACTGAAATTGGCAGATAGCCATTCAACCTAATCGGTCCTTCGACAAAGGGAATATCCCACCCTAGAATCTATCAACACTGCCTACACGCTGGCTCATGACAGTGTAAAGCATTCTGAGGTGGCTTGACTGCTCACTTAGTTTCAACAAGGTAATCCACAACCATCCACTCAAGGCGATGAAGGTCAGACATAAACGCAGTTCCAGCAGCCACACCTATAGTCTGAAAATGAATGGAAAGCATTGAAGAATGCAGATTTACTCATGTCCAATCACGTCTCAGATGGAAGTTCTGGATGACTGGCACACATCTGTAAGTGAGATGGCACCACTGTTGTTCAAGAGTTGGCAGGGTAAACAGCAGCATTTTCTGTCTATCTTTCTCTGGCCAGGCTTTCACATCACAGACACAAAAAATTAAACTGTCAAGGGCTGTGCTTGAATGAGGTCATGGATGCATTTCTTTTTGGCTGCTGGTGCAGCAGAGGCCAGCTTGCAATGTAAATGAGGCAGCATCTATGGCAGAGTCAGAGCTGAGCTAAAACTTTTCTATTTCATTACTCAGTAACTAAAGTAGGGTGGGGGGGGGGGGGTGAGTTGCGCAAACAATTTCACAAACATTTCCTAAAGAAGTCAAAAAATATCCATAGAAAAAGTGATAAGCACAAGGATGTTTTGTCTTAATATGCTTGCATTCCACAATTGTTTTTTCTTCAAAGATACAGATCCCAGTGTTTGTTCAGCATGATTTCTCCAAATGAATTGACCCAGGTCAAATACACAATCCACTGCCCCACTGTAGGCTTTGGTGGCAAAAGAACAAAGAAAACCTGGGAAACAAATTGACTAGGAAGAAGCACAAAAGAGCCACAGCACTTATTTCCTTTGCTTTGATTAAAGCACCACACTTTTGAGTAACTGCTTCCTGTTGTCCTAATGTTGGACAGAGAGAGAGTTATTACCCTGCTGTGATTCTACTGAAGACGGTAAGTACTCCCAGATCAGCAGAAGCTAAAAGTAATTCTGACTTCCTGTGCACTGACATGGGAACGCAGCCCACCTGCTCCGTGTCACCCCGACTGGGAATCTGAGCTGTGGCTCACGCTTTGATCTCACAATTGTAAAAATTTCCAAACTTCCACAGATAGTTGTTTTTCCTGGGGAGGAGCATAAAACTGAAGATCTACCAACTGGAAAGAAGGTGGAGATGGTTAAAGCCATTCGTTGCTGATTCAAGAGCAAAGTTTGGTGAGAGGAGACCTCTGTGGGGTAATCACAGTTCAGTCTCCAGGGTAAGGGTCACCAGATAAAGGCCAGTGACATAAGATTCAAACTGATTTCCATGACAAAGCGAGAATGGTACCAGATTCTGAATGTTAAAATAAACTCTTGTTTTGCTTCCCAACAGTGAGAACAGAAGTCAGTGTTAGAGACAAAAAAACTGCAGATGCTGGAATCGAAGGTAGACAAACAGGAGGCTGGAAGAACACAGCAGGCCAGGCAGCAACAAGTCAGTATAAAATCAGCACTCCGATGTTGCTGTTCATTATTCTACTGAGCCTCAGGATTACGCTGTCCCTGATGTCTATCTATGAACAACAGCACTGTTAACTGCATTTGTTATAAACACGAGACAAATTTTATCCTGCTCAGTCTGGGAAGAATTCAATGTTTGGCATACTCCACACTGAGTATGTGGTCTCTGCTCTGCAAGGATTAGACTGTAACTGCCTTGGAACATATCAAATTTTATCTTTGATGTTAGTATGGAGCTGACAATGCCATTCATTTATCAACTGATATTATCCATGGTGCTCTGCCGGATCAGTGGAATGGCTGAGCCAGAGTAGCACCATCCTGGGTGTAGCTGGGTAGCAGTGAGACTGCTACAATTCCCCTCAACAGCTTTGAGGAGAGAGAAGAAAGCCTGAATCTGTGACTCTTGCAAGTGAAATAGATGTTTGGACAACAGGTGAAGATAGGATCAGGCTTGGTTGTAATTCCCTGGTAGAATAACTCATTGATTTTCAAAAGTTAGTTATTAATTAAAGTCAATTGGACACCAGAAGGTGACTAATGCCCAGGAAACCATAATCCAGCAAGAAATCAGCACCTTCAGGAGAAGAAGGGTGGCGAGGGGTGATATATAACAATGATAATAATACTTTTTTGTCCCCAATGGACACACAGATAAAGTTTACCCACCTTCGTAAGCATCATCAACATTTCTACAATGCTCAAATGTACTCAAAATAGATTTTCAGGAAAGATTTCTCACTTGCATTTATATAACACCTATCACAACTGAAGCTGTTATCATAACCAATAAAACACTTTTGAACAGTAGTGTAATGCAAGGAATGCAACAGCTAAATTGTACAGAACAGGCTTTGACAGACAACAATGTGATAATTATCAGATAATCTGTTTCGAGATTATAACAGGAGGTTAAGTATTGGCCGGGATGCCAGGAATTGCTTACTTGATGTTCTTCAAAACAGTGGTGTGAAATCTTTTATGTTCACATGACAGAGCAGACTCACTTTGAGTTAACATTTCATCTGAAATACAGTACCTCCAACCCCCAGTAGGGTTTGAACTCTCAACTGTCTGACTTAAAGCAAGAGTGTTATCAATCGATTGACTGCTGATATTTACCAATGAAACAAATATCCAAATTTCCCTCTGGAGTTGTATTTGAACTCTGCCTCCGTACGTTTGGTGAGGGGGGTATAATTAGCTGATCTAGTGCCCTAGTCTCAGTTTTTGAGGCCCAGCACAGTATCTGGGCACAGTTTCTGTGCCTAATCTTGACTCTCAGTCTCATAGTGGGGCTAGGTTTTATCTAAGAGGACAAACAGTATCAAGATAACAATTGTGTCTGATCTTCATCATTAACTCCGCTGTTAGCGATATCCAGAGTGCCCTTCTGTGGTGGAATGTAAAAACTGCAAATGCTATTAATTATCTTAGCTGTAAACAATTAATTTTTAACCAGAATCTGGCTTGACATTTCTTAGAAATATTTCAGTCTGAATGCAATCTTATTGTATTCTATTGATTAACACATCATCAACAAAGGAATAGTTTACTTTAGCACGTAACAACTATTGCATTTATATAGTGCCCGAATACGTTGAAAAATCTCAATGCACTTTGTGGCAACTTAATTAGGTTAAAATGGTGCAAAACTTTAAAAGACGACAATAGAGTTGACCAAACCTTGTTGAAGGGCAGGAGTTTAAATGAGGGAGAAGGAGTGGCAGAATATTTTAGGGAGGTAAATCCAGACAGAGGAATCTAAATGGTTCAAAACATTGGGAGGCTGTATTGCGCAGAAGACTTGAGTCTGAGGAACTTGGAGTTCTGAGGTGAATTATTAGATCTGAGGGAAGACCAAGGCCTTGAAGGGACTGAAACACAGCATGAACTTTTTAACTAAAGGGATGAGGGAATTTTAGGGTCTTTGTAGTTCAATAAAGTCAGGAGTGACCCGAGAGCTGCACTTGTTGAAGGACAGAACCACAGACGTGGCTTGGTCCTGTGCTGTACTGTTCTATGTTCTAATACCACAGACTTTCAAATCAGCTCGAGATTACAGGAGTCCAATTTGGGACCATTGCAGTAAGTTCATCTGGAGGTGACAAAGGAAGTGGTAAAAGTTTTAGTATGAGATGAGCGGCGAAAGAATCGAGGTGTGCTATGTCAATATGGGTGATTTTTGTGATCTAAAGGTCACAGTTCTTTCTTTAACATTTGTATTTGAATTCCGTCTTAGGAAGCTTTGACTTAAGGAAGGGGAGTCTAGAGTGGTGGTGGAATATTTTCCACTCAGTAGGCCACCAATCTTTACCCAAAAAGTAATGAAAAATGTATTTTTTTTCAAAAATCTGTACCTCAGTAACAGTGAATCAGTTCATCCAAGCTATGGGTGTTCCAAGTCAACAGGGAATGAGTGATTCAGACTGGCTGGAGCCCAGTCACATCTACCAACTTCAGAAATGTCTCCAGTCTCTAACTGACTGCCCTTTATTTGGTTGTTGGGTTCAGTTCAGATCAGCGGCAAGTTTAATAAAGTAGTATTTCTCCATTTTAAAAATGTTTGACATTATTGTGCTACATATGTTAAAGATCACTACTATTCCATAGCTGAGACACTTAAGAGTAAGATTTCATTGTGGACCCTCCTTCAGCATTTAAAAAAACAATTTTGTTTGGTTCCATATATTTAAGTTAAACTTTCAAATTCTCATACCTAAATTTTCTCATTCAGCAGCCATAACTGTTAGTTGGATCAAAGAGTGGATTCAGTCGGTTGTTTAAAGTACAATAACTTTTTGAGGAGATCTCTAGTTTAACCTTTATTAGCAAAGTGTGCAGCAACATGGAATGTCACTGCAACTGGGACTCAAACAAGGAAAGCAAAAGATATGCACACACACACATAAAACATGGGAGTTGTTTGAAAAGGACAAGTGACATCATAGCAATAGTGTAAGGAGTAAAGCATCATAGTGATTTGTGTCAGATATTGCAGAACTGATGCTCAGTCCTGAGCTGCACTATAATGCTTTTATCCATACAATGCGGCTTATTGTTACGTATCCCACACTGACACTCCTCCTTGACAAATAATGTAGAAACGTGTTGAGGGACAGGTACACGATACAGAATGACTAATTCACCAAAACACCAATTTCAGTAAACTGAATTTTCAAGAAAGGATGAGAATGGAGGCTCGCAAAATCACTGTGTGAACAGGATGATTAATTGCTCAGCTGACATCAACACAAAATCAAATGATCCTGTCGGTCTCAGACAGAACAATGAGCTAAATGATAGAATCTGCATACAGTGACAGAATCCAATTGGTCACAGGGCAATCACATGAGCAGCAAGACGCCACATGCAAAGAAGCAGGAAAATGATGGACACACAGGGTCACATCTGTCATGGACAAAGCCACAGCGACAGCAGCAGCAGACAGCTCATTTCGGCCAGAAAGCATAAACAAACACAAATTATTTGATTTGTTTAAAAAAAAGTCTTTTTACTAAATTTTAATTAACAAAGTTTCACAAGGACACATATGGAAAGAACCCACGGCAATTGCCATATCATGCAAAACCATTGATAGTCATACCTTGGCTCATTCTAGTCATCCTTGTAGCACTTTAGAGAAAAAGTAAGTAAATATTCTAGGTAAGTTTACAATTTTCTTAAACTATCACATCTTGGACTCAGCACTTTCACTGACACTGTCTTATAGAATATTAAAATTTCCTGTAAACGACAGTGTCAGTGCAAGTCTACTTTGGTTAGTAGTTTTCTTTTAACCATAACGCACACCCACTAGCAAGCCCATGCTATGAAATAGTGGTATAGTGTAAACATTATTTTAGGAAAGTATTACCAAACAGGGGAAATATAAAGTCATCTTACAAATACTGGCTTCCTAAATAAAAATGCATTCCCACACAGAAAGCAAATGTCCTGCTTCTATGAAAAATCAACAAATCAGCAAATGCCAATCGTATTTATGACAATCACACAAAGAAGCATGTTTAACTGTCTTTGTGAATACAAACTGTAGTATGCAATGGCTACTGTATAAAAGTGCCTGACAGACTATTTTCTTTTCTTTACTTCTTTCTGCCAAAATTCACATCATTCAACCATCCCAGAAAAACATGACTGACTATTTACCTTAGGAAATATAAACTTAATTTTTTTTAAAAAAGTGACATTGATTCTTTGGGGGCACAAAAATAGTTGACAATTTAATAGTCAAATCAAGAAAATAGAGAATGCTTTGCATGTTTCAATAAATTCTATTCATCTCCTCCGTCCCCCACCAAAGCTCTTTCAGCTGTATTTTTGCTAATATGAATATGCTATTGAATCGGTGACAATGCAGAAATGACATGAATTTAAAATTCTCTGTCCTTACTACTATTAAGAGGACAATAGTAATTTTTCTTAGGAGTTGCCTATTTGGATGTAAGTAATTTTCAGTTTAAGATAATTATAAGAATATTACTCTTTTCAGTACTCTTAATGCTGTGCATTAAATAATTACTATTATTATGCTCTGTGTAAAGTAACAAACATTAAATAACTATATGATTTAAATATAAGCGTGTCAGTAGTTGTTGCTCAGAGTTAACTGGTGTCGGTAATGATTGGTTTTTAGATCCATCTGGTTTGTTGCTGTTGTGCTGCAGGAGATGAACGATGAAATCTGTTGACAAACACATGCATACACACAAACATGTGCAGACATATGTGATACAGTCCGTGACAAAGGGAAGCTCTGCACTGGGGAATGGACAGAGGTGAAAATTCACAAACAGTTTTTCATCAGACAGCAGGGTCAAGCACATACTTCTGCTTTTCCCGGGGATCCCGAGTCTTGTTGCGGTTTGGACGGTTGGTGGTGGTTGGGATGGAGTGCACAGACGAGCTTTTCTTACTGGAAGTGTGTGAGGAATGAGACGAGTGTGATAAGCTGCCACGAGATTGGCCAGCATTATGGTCAAATTGCATTAAACAGAAGATCACATCCGTTGAGACTAGTTCGAATTCATAATGTGGATTAGCAATCACGTATCTGGAGAGGAAGAAGAAATATAAATGAACCATGTAAATTGTCCAAGGGCTTGGTACATTATGATGCACGTAACGGCCACAGTATTGCATACCCATTTCAAAAATTTTTGCTTTTGTCTAAAGTTGCAACATGGAGATAAAACTTATATCAAAATGCAATGCTCAGAAACATCATTGTATTAATTGTGTATGATGGTATTCCTATTGCCATATGGTAACTTGGGCAGGATTGGTTAGAACAGTAGTTTTATATCCTAACTGATATTATTCTCCATTGATTTTCTTTATGCAATGTAACTTCAGCTTCATGGTGTTAGCTGTAGGGCAGCTATAAACCAAAATTACCATATTTACCTAATAACTCTGCAAATGGAGTGCACAGTTGAACAGGATTTTTGACCTGCGTTGGGTTGGTCAAATTAGGTTAAAATTGCCCACCAAAGTTTCCATAAGGTGCTTCACGTTAGGAAAGTGAGAATGCACACAATCCACTACTCGACTACTGTACTTAGAAATGATCATCTGTCTGTTGTGACAATCTTTGATCCGGGAGCAAGGAAAAGGTGCAATTTCTTTAAAACATCTATTTTTGTAAAAATATCCGCAGAATGTGGAAATGATTTTCATGATGGTTGAAAGAGTTTTTTTTAAAAAAGGTTGCACTATTGTTGAGTAATCAATTTTAATTTTCTTGAATAATAAGAAATACTAGCCGGTGTAATCTGGAACCCTTACACTGAAAGCAGTATCAGCAAAAAAGGAAGTTAAGATTTAGAAGCCATGTGGGCCAAGGCAATGAAGAGTTGTGGCAGGGCAAACACTAGAAAGGCACATTTGTAAGGAACAATGTGTGCAATGCAGTTATAAAGGTCAAAAATCGTAGAATCATAGAATCATAGAATCATAGAATCTCAGTGTGGAAGCAGGCCATTCAGCCCATCGGATTTGCACCAACCCTCCGAAGAACATCCCACCCAGACCTACTCCCTACCCTATTCCCATAACCTATAAAAACTGAAGACAGAATTAGAACAGTGATCGAAAGTTGATAAATTGCATGTATATGCTTTTCAGAGCTGCACGGACTATTTAAAAAGGAACTAGTAAAAGGAGTCACTTGGGATTATATCACTTTAAGTCTTAAATTCAGCTCTGGAAGAGTGTTTTTTGGGTAATGACTATACCACTTGGATGGAATAGTCAGTGACTCAAAGACCAAGTCTAGCGAATGAGAAAAGTGAAAGATTCTATGTTCCAGACGCAGAGTGGGAATGACTAAGAAATTGTATATAGTGTCAGAACTATGCAGTAAGTGATAAAAGTATTCATCATCTGCTACCACAACTGCACAGAAAATGGTAAAGATGTTTGGAATCTAGTGAACAGTCTTTGTTGTAATGACTATTTCATATGCAATTCATAGTTCACAACTACTTAACTTGCCTGCTAATTTACGCTAAAGTAAAAACTACACAATGTGGAATCTTATTGGGTGTAATTTCTTCATTTATGGGTCATGAGATAAATTTGGTAATTTTGGGTTACAGTTGCTCTACAGGGCTCATAACACCATGAAGCTAAAGTTACATAAAGTTACATACAGTTGCATAAAGAAATTCAATTTAACTCAGAACCTTTTAAGCAGTATTGCATCATGATGATGTACTTGCAGATTATGTGAACACTGAAGATCACAGAACATGTAGGAAAATTAATAAATGAAGGAACTGCAAGGCTCTTCAGAGTGCATCAAGTACATAACAGGACAAAGGCTGGAACTTTGTTTTTGTTAGAGTGATATGTTTAACAGGTAATTTGTGCAGAATGCCTGAAAAAGATAATCGAATCTGAAAAGAAACCTCCCCTAAATGCTGTGTAATAACATTAGTTAGACCTCACTGAAACTGACAATGTTTGTACTTATACAGAAAGCAACACTTCAAACACTGTGACAATAACGTCTCCTTCACTTTCAACTTTATTTCGGACAGAAAGCAAGACAGCTTTTTTGGGGAATATCTCCAGTAATCAATGCAGTGTTCACCACAACCTATCTTTTGTTCACCACAACCTATCTTTTGTTCACCACAACCTATCTTTTGGTTTTAGATGGAAAAAAAGAGTTAACGTTTCAGATCCAGTGACTCTTCTTCAGAACAGTCATCTAGACTCAAAATGTTAGCTTGTTCTCTCTCCATGGATGGTGTCTGACCCGCTGTGATCTCTGGCAATTGTTTTCGGTATAGATTCTGCGTACTTTGCTCCTACTTATAATCTCATGGGTTGAATTTTAATCACTAAGAGGGCTGGGGCAGATGGGAAGGTAAAAAGGCATTAAATTCTCAAACTTGCCTCTTATCCTACTCCTGGTTTTCATGTTGGCAGATTGGAGGGTGAACAAACAAGCTTCTCTGAGGAAGCAGAATACTTACTAAAATCTTGCCTCTATTTTTAATGTTAATAATGCATTGTGGCCTAGGATTGCTGGGAAGTATAACGATGCAGGAAAGGATAAAACCATGCTATATCCATCTGTATTGCACTGTTTGTGGATGTGAAGGACCAGGAGTGAATCCACTAGGCCCAACAACCTAACAGACAACTGGAACTCCATAATGTTGATACCTACACCTGGGGATCTCTGAAGCCCCTTACAATGTCAGAATGTCATTCCAGCTAGTGTGCTTGGAAACCAGTTCAAAAAGATGTCAGCAGCTTCTTCCCACTAAATTTAGCAGGTCCTGCAGGAAACCCTTACGTTTGGGTTTTCAGTCAAAGATTCTCACCCACCTGCTTTCATCACAGCTTTCAGTAACTATCAAGAACATCAGAGACATATGGAGTAGTCACCCATTACATTTAGTTCTTTTATCTAATAACAAATGGCAAAACAGACCTGTTGCTGGGAATACGCAGTGTTGTGACAGCAAAGAACCCTCCAGGTTTTACTGCTCCAGTAACTGTTTCCACAAACTAGTCTTGCTTTTGAATTAGAAGAAGCCTGTACAATTCTGGCATTATTAGTCATTATTGTTTGAACTGACCATGTTTGTTATTAGAGTATACAGTATAATTCGTGATGTTGCATCAACAGAAGACACAGTCTGTCTGACAGGAACTCCACCAATTGGGCACTGATTATTGGGCCTGATGAAGAAAGCCACAGCTCAACAAGGAAGGCACCACAAAAGGTAATTATACCTACAGTTCCAGTTGTGTCCATCTCTGCATGCAAATTCTTCCTGCTTCGCTGCTCCAGAGTCCAACACTCTGCTCGTTTCAACCTACACATACTATTTAATGTAATTTTCTTCTGAGAAACCAGATCTGCCTGAGATTTAAATGATCGCAAGCCAGTCTTTGTATTTAATGTATGGCCTTTATTATAAGTCATTCAGAAGTTACAACTTTAGGGCTGTGAACTTAAACATGGCCTTAATTAAGGAGGTGCCCATATGAAAGGTGGTGGGTAAAATGGCTTCTGCACAAAGCTTTGTTTTAGCCAAGATAATCTCAGAGGTCACATGGCCATAGAAACCAAAGAACACAAAAGGCATAAATGCATAAAGGCACATCCATAAAAAGAAAGGATAAACGTTGAAGGTTACCCACACACACTGTTTAGAACGAAAACCATCCATGCATGAACTGAAAACTAATTGTTCTGTGTAGTCTGTCTGTTTTTTTGTCTGTCTGCAATGTCACAAGTCATGCACAACTCTTTAGGTTCTTATTTTGATATTTATCACAAGCACAGCACTGGTTGGTATGGTCCTTTGTCTCACTGCCCATATTGAGCCCGTAAAGTACTTCACTTGCCTTCTTCAGATTAGACGTAATTATTTGACATCTCGAATGAATGTGCTTCAGCATTTCTTTGCTCGTCACTTCAGGGATAGTGTCATTATCACTTTAAAGATAATGACACTAATCTCTTTGAATGAGATGCCATCTTGGGCAATCACTTCATCTCTGCAGGCCCAACACATTCCTACAGTGACAGCTGTGTACTTAATGGTTTCAGGCCACTCCAGCATCGCTACTTCTTGCAGTATTTGGGTTAGTATCTTACTACATAGTTTGCTTGATCTGTGCCAGATGTATATCAGAATCAGAGGGCAGAATCCTACAGGAGCCTTTATGCTGTGAAAGGGTTACGACTGCGGTGCCACTACGTTAACAGTGAAAGGCAACTCTGGACTGCCAGCACTTGTCCAGGTGCACAGCCAGAGTTCCAACGTGGTGCAAGTGGCCATGATATCTCAGTCAGTGGTCAGTTATCCCATATGTGCGAATGTTAGGATCAAGCTAGCATTGGGTGAGAGTCATTGGCCTTAAAACATTAACTGTGTTTTGCTCTCCCCAGATGCTGCCAGACCTGCTGAGGTTTTCCAGCAGTTTCGGTTTCTAATTTAAGTCTTCAGCATCTGCAGTATTTTGTTTTTAGTTCAGTGTTTAGTCTTTCTTGCAGTTGCTTTGCAACAGATAGGAACAGTTACAGAAAGACACTTTGAAGTAGCTTGCGACAAGAGATTAACAACATTTTTTCTCTTTCAAACAGAAACTAACTAAAATGCTCACAAGCAAAGACAATATAAATAATAAAATAACCAAACAACCTTTCTCAGGCTGAGTGTAGCATTCTTTACCATGCATTAATGTTCTGGTTGCAAGATGCTGCTGCATGAGGGTTGTTCCAAGTCTTCTTTTTCTGGCATCACACTGCAGTGACTTCACTATTGACCATTGCAATCATTGTCATCACTAATTATCTGATGAGAGTGAAAACTGCTTCTTGTTCTGTGCTCCATACCACTGAATATCCTTTGCAGCCAGCTTGCATAAAGATTTATATGCAGATAGCAAATTTATCAAGAATTTGGCCAAATAGTTCACAAGTCATCAATCCCCCTTCTCATTTATTGTTGCTGTATTTTTGCTCCAGACATGCCTTAGAAGGATCAGGATAAACCGCTGTTAGCCACAGTCATTGACCTACGTATTTGACATCAATCGACTTCAGTTCCAGTTCTTTGTTGTTCTGCCTCAGCTCCATATGACAAGCTCTCTTTGGCAGTCTCATCAGATTCTGACCACGATCTGTGATGGCTTCTCCCATTGTATTTCAATATCCATAGACCTGCAGTTTATCCCACACAGCTTCCAATCCTGGAAAATCATTGACTATCTCATGCTGTCTGCATTGATTTTCTTCTGGAGTGGCAGAAATGCCAAATGGCAGTTGTAACTACCAGTGTGTGCAAACCCTTATTCTGAGATTACGCTCTCTGGTCACAGCCTCTCTGACAAAGAGAGGCAACTTCCCAGCATTTACACTGTGAAGCCCCTTAAGAATCTTACATGTTTCATTAAGCTTTTTGCTCAATCTTCTGAAACCTGAGGAGTACGGGCCCAACCTACTGAACGTTTCCTCATAAGGAATATGTTACACTGTTGCTGAATCAGTCTGTTTTTTATGGTTACTCCCATATTTTCAAGATTCTCCTTCTTATCTTTCAGGCTGGACTTGAGGGCAGCTGGAATTCTCCTTAGATGGTCCAGAGTTGCTTTCACACTTTCATTTACCTCAAGATGAAGCAGGTGGCACGGTGGCTCAATGGGTAGCACTGCTGACTCAAAGCACCAGGGACCTGGGTTCAATTCCACCCTCGGGCGACTGTCTGTGTGGAGTTTGCACATTCTCCCCGCGTCTGTGCGGTTTTACTCCGGGTGCTCAGATTTCCTCCCATAGTCCAAAGATATGTAGGTTAGGTGGATTGGCCATGCTAAATTGTCCCATAGTGTGCAGGCTAAGTGGGTAAGCCATGGGGAATGCAGGGTTACAGGGATGGGGTGGATCTAGGTGGGATGCCCTTCAGAGGGTTGGTGTGGACTCCATGGGCCGAATGGCCTGCTTCTACACTTTAGGGTTTCTATGACGTTGACCTGGAAGACACTCAAGACCTGCGAGAACAAGTTTTTAATTTGTCAATACCTTGACACCATGAAAAATACTGGAAATTTCCTTCCAATTATGTAGTGTTAGGAGTCCAAGCAGTTGACTTGTTTTATCTAGATGAGTGGATTTTGCTGAGGATCCATTATCTGGAAGTGCAGATCTTCTTTCTTCCAATTGCATTAGACTTTCAGCTCAGTTTGTCCTCTTGGGGTAAATATTGTTTCTTCGGATGGCCTCAACTTTTACCTTCACAATTTCATTGTCTTGAGCAACTTTACATGCCCGTGAAATGCATGATATTTCATGTAACACTAATGTTTATCAGACATTTCACATTAATTTGATATTTTCCTGCAGTCACAAACCATTTTTTTTAAACTTTGAGACTTGTTGGCACCTACGTGTTCTAGTGTGCAGAGTGATTTGTCAGAATCAACATCTGATGTCTCACCTGCAACTGTACTAATATGCTCCTCTTCTTTGTGGTGAAACACTTGTATGCAAAATGATTTCACTTCTTGCTGTTAGAAAACTGTTCTTTCTCATGCTGGACATATTTCCTTCTGTAATATTTATATCCACTACTCTGGCCTTGATCTTTCTGCTGGTCCTTTTGATAAATAGCTCTTCTTTTTCTCCACTGTCTTGCACTTTGAAAGCCTGAACCGCCTCACAGCATAGTGCAAAGCTTTGTCAGTTCTCCCATCAGTGCTCTTCAGCTGATGATTAACCACTTAAGAGTTTCTGTACTTGCCAATAGTTTTCTTGATAGCAAGTTTATTTTCCCTCAGCAGTTGAGCAGACACACAGGAATTTCTTACTCTTAGGACAATGGATGAGATTATCTCACTCAGCTTCAAAATCCAGTCACACACCTCACCATAGCTCCATACGGATCAATATTTTCTGGAGCTGAACATGACCTTTAATAAATAACATTAAGAGCGGGTTCAAAGGGGGTCTTCAAGGCCTCCAACATTTTACATGACTGGCTTTTCTGCAAATGAGCTCTAGGATGGCACTCCTTGCCCAGCACCAAGAACAGAGTTGTTACTCTTCATTTTTTCTGATTCCTTAACTCTGTGGCAATTTGATAGACTGGATCCAGTACTGGACTACTGCCTCACCAAGGAGCCAATGACCTGTAGAATTAATTCTAACTGTTTTCTGCAATTTACCTCTTTTAAGGTAATGAATATTTACTTAATGGAAGCTGCACACTCCTGATACTTCATGTAGTGGATAATTTTTTTTTACCAAAGAAAATCTCAAATGACACATAACTGTAAGTCAGAGTACAGGAAAGGTTGCAGTGCACAGAGGCATTTCTCTAAACAGGTAATTCCAGGCTTTCACTGTTTCAAGCGAAGAAATGCTTTTGGAAAGCCAGAAAGGAAATAAGAGGTCCAGTAGTGTTTGTCTTGCTACCTGTTGTGCTAATGCTTTTCAAACCTAGACTTTATTCTCAGGATAAATAAAATTCAGGTGAAAGAGAAACAAACATTCTGAGCTTTCGAAATGTGAAGAAATACAGTACATAAAAGGACTTTTGGGATAGTTACCATTGTTTTGGCCTAGAATGATCAGGATTGATTTCTCGGCATTTGAAAATTTGTTAAATTAAGTGTATAACATCGAATTGTGTTGGAGTCCCCTTGGATGCCATTGTCTGTGTTCATGGCATCTGTCACAGCATTTTGTTGTAAACAAGTCAAATTTGATTTAATCCAATTCTTCTATAAGACAGCAACAAATAAATACCACAGATAAAACTCTCATCTTATGTACTCCCTGTCTACAGTGAATGACATTCTGCCAGCATTGCAATTTACGCCATTTCTCCTTAAAACTTGGCATTGCTCAACTCAAATCCAACTGAATTAATTCTTTCAGTGCACTCTGACAGCAAGGGCCTTACAGATGATTTACGTCATTGAGGTAGTAATGACACAAACCTAAGATTTTATCAAGAGCAAAATAATTTAGGTCAAAGGGACACAAACATCATCATCAAGACGTTGAGAGAAGCATTTGGGACTTACCGCTTAGTACACTGACTATGCGTGCGTAGATGTGCATCTCTCAATCGGTAAATTCCAAAGCAAAGCATGTTGTATGTTTTTAAGGCCTTGCAGAACAGGTCTCCATAACAGCCACCATCCTGGGGCAAAAGAGAAAGCAGAAGAGATTATATCTGCATGTCTTAGTTTTCAGAGGCTATTCTTGAGCAATACCACTGTCACCACCTCCCAACCATTTCCTCAATTCAAAATGTAATTTGGAAAAATGAATTGCAGCAAATGAGATACACAGACATTTGCTTTATAAACTGGATATTAATAAGTAAACAAAAAGTTTATGTGACAAAGCAGATTCAACAAAGTTCAATCATCTACAAGTAACACGTGTGGGAATGTCTGTGCCAGTAGTGTAATGTTACAATTCTGCCAGATGTGGAGAGACTAATCACATGCGCTATTGAGCAGCATCACCATGAGAGATGTTTCCCTTATTACTTTGCTAACCACAAAATACACAACCACTTCTAACAGCCACCATTCCTAGCTTCAAGCAAATAACTCACTTCAAGCAACACAGATTGTAAATGCATTTACATTGCACATCACAAACTGTGACGCTGTGCAAGTCAAGTGTTACTTCAAAGCATCCTGGAGAGTTGGCTTCAAATTATTTTCATTTTGCAGCATGTGCAATGATTTTCAGAAAAAGTCTGACAACTTTGGCCAAGAGTTTGGTCACAGTCTGAGGGCAAACTGCTCAAAACAGTGTTGATTTAGCAAATAAATTTGATTTTGCTCAATTTCTGCTCAAGTTCATTTGCATAGGGTCAAACCAAAAATCTTTAGGGATAGGTAATATTTCAGGATGCATTTGCAATTTAGCATATATTTCAATATATTTAAAAATTATGTCCTGATGCAGTTTTATTCATCCAGTGCAGAAAGTATACTTATCATTAAAAATAACCAGTGTGCCTGGTTCACTCAGAGGTAGTAGGAACTGCCGATGCTGGAGTCTGAGATAACAAGGTGTAAAGCTAGATGAACACAGCAGGCCAGGCAGCATCAGAGGAGCAGGAAAGCTGATGTTTCGGGTCCGGACCCTTGTGAAGAAACGTCAGCTTTTTTACTCCTCTGATGCTGCCTGGCCTGCTGTGTTCATCCAGCTCCACACCTTGTTACCTAGTGTGTCTAGTTCACTCTCTGTTAGCGACCAGATTGTAAACAGCTTTAAAAAATATACATAACCATTTACTAGTTAGGTTGGTATAGTCTGTTCCTCGGTAAATAACAAAAAAGACTCTTACAAGATGCCTATCGCAGCCCCATGCCTAAGAAAAATTTAAACTTCAGAGCATGCTTGAGGCACTGCAGTTAGCGGAAATTCATCAGGGTCATTAACTCCAGGAATGGTTGGTTTGGTGGCAAATCAAACTCCTAGTTCACAAAAGCTGGCAGAAACCCAATTGGCACTGGACAAATTTGCTTTATGAATTTTTTTTATTCCTTGCACAAATTTTGGGAGAAATGCACTGGAAATACAAGTGCAAGCCAGCAGCAAACACCAGGTATTTATCATTAACAATTACCAATGTTGGTGAAGAGCAATCTTCTAAATTGGCTGTTTGCGGCCATTTGTGCTGAGCTGAAATCCAGGTGATTGCTTACTCACCACAGCGAGCGACTAAAGTAAAAATGACAATGCACTTTTGAGGTTTCACTGTTCGAAGTAGGCACCAGATTCCAAGAACATGCATTCAACCTATTGA
Source organism: Ginglymostoma cirratum (assembly GCA_024137785.1). NCBI lineage: Eukaryota > Metazoa > Chordata > Chondrichthyes > Orectolobiformes > Ginglymostomatidae > Ginglymostoma > Ginglymostoma cirratum. Next base: position 12,981,220 of record JAHRHZ010000070.1, read on the forward strand.
ACCTCTCTAAAAGTATGAATAAACCTTCATCATATCTCATCTGCTGAAGCATTTCAAGATATTTTCTGAGGTAATCCTCGCTGAAATACTCCCTTCAAGGTTTCTTATATATATTACACAAATCTATAGCTTGGAAGAAATCATTTCAGAGAATTAAAGAATGTGTTGCCATCTGAGTCTGTCAAGAGTAAACTAGAAAGAGCCAATCTTCTTTTTTCTTCTATTTATTCTACAAAATATTTTGGTTCTAGTACCAGCCATTGATGAACATCAGCAGCAAGCAACATGAGAAAAGGAGATACTACCCATGACACTGAAAGAGCTGAATTAACTCACAGTCAGAATGACATGATTGCTAAAGTACTCTGGGTTAATAACTGTATATCCATTAATGTCAATTCAGAATGCTCCCTTGACTGAAACCTTTGTGATATTCTTTTTCTATGGGATTGAATGATGATTTGATGGTGGTGAAATTAAAAACACTAATCTGCTGTGGATTGGCACTTAAAGGATCAATTCACAAAGAATATTTTAAAGCACATTTACATTCTAATAGTCTTCTTTACAGACTAGAGAAAGTATCAAATAATTGGCACACTGAACCCCTGTATTTAGTAAATCATGTAAACTCCAAAATATTCATTTTTGTTCAAAATAGTCTTATTCTTAGTTCTTCCAGGTTCACCATTTTCACAGAAAGGACACAAGAAAATCAATATCTCATATCACTTTTGCACATTGTGACTTCGCATTTATGTTACATGTTTCACTCTCCAATCTGCTCTCATAATCCTGCCATAAGATTGAACAGTCTTATGAACTTTGCGTAAATGATTTATAAGTCATAGTCAATAGAAACATTACTTTTGTCTCCGTTCCATTCTTACTTCAGCTACTCCTCCTAGAAAGGGTGGACAGGTGCCATCTCTACTACTGGTCAAGGAAAGAACTTCTGTCCAAGACAAGACTGGTCCTTTCTTGACAACCCACACCTCTTCCTCTGGAACTGAATGATGTGTTCCATGTCACTGTTCCATTCAGATGCTTAACTACCGGGCTTCAAGCACAGGAACTGCATTTTGGGGAGTCAGATTCTCAACCACTTAACAATCCATGTATTGTCATACAGTTTGGCACTGCCACAGATCTGAGTTGATCCAGTTTTAGCAAAGAGTATATGCGACACCTTCAGCCAAAACTACCACTCAAAAAGATCATGGATAATTTTCTACATTAAAACAATTTCCTAATCTATTCCATATCTTTTGATTGCCCAAATTTATATTGATCTCAATGAGCATCCAACACTCTGTGTTAAAGAATTCCAAAATTTCATAATGCTCAGTGAAGAAATTTCTTCTCATTCCAATCCCAAACGTTGATTTCTTAACCTTAAATTCTGAGTTCTGACGCTAGACATGCCAGCATCTACCCTGTCATGTGCACTAGGAATTTTATATATTTCAGGATATCTATTTCTCATTTTGCTCCTGCAAATTTTGACCAATCGACCATAAATCAATGTAGTGAATTTTTGTGCACCCTCTTTAAAGAATATCCTTCCTTGGATAGGGAAATCTAAATCGTACATAGTCCCCTAAAGGTCTGACCACACTGGAACTTCATATAGTGCTGTTTTAAGGAAATTGTATTGAATTGAAAGACTATGAGATAGAAATGGTTTTGTATTTTAGTGACTGCATGGTGGCTAGCACTGCTGCCTCACAGTGCCAGGGACCGAGGTTCGATTTCACCGTGGGCGACTGTCTGTGTGAAGTTTACATGTTCTCCCCGTGTCTATTTCCTCTGGTTTCCTCCTGGTGCTCCAGTTTCCTCCCGCAAACCAAAGATGTGCAGGTTAGGTGGATTGGCCATGCTAAATCGCCCATAGTGTTCAGGGATGTACAGGCTAGGTAGACTAGCCTTGGGAAATGCAGGGTTATGGGGACGGAGTAGGTGGGTTGGTCTGCTCTTTGGAGGGTCAGTGTGTACTTGATGGGCCGAATGGACTGTTTCCACACTGTAGGGATTCTATGATTCTAATTGCCCCTGAGAAGTAGTGAGCCACCCTCTTGACCACTGCAGTTCATGTAGTGGAGATACTTCCATTGTGCTGGTAGGGATAGGATTCCAAGAATTTGGTTCCAGGAATCAGGTCTCGGTCCAGGTCCATTTTGCTGCTTTCGGACATGGGCTGATTCAGTATCTGAGGAATTGTGAATGGAGCTGAACATTGTTCAAGCGTCAGCTAGCATCCTCACGTCTGACCATATGATGGAGGGAAGGTGATTGATGAAGCACTTGAAGGTGATCAGGCTAAGGACACTTCCTTGAGGAACTCCTGCAGAGATACCATGGGGCTGAGATGACTGACCTTAAACAACCACAACCATTTTTGTTTGTGCTAGGTATGATTCCAACCTGTGGAGAGTTTGCCTCAAATTCCATTGGCTCTAGATTTGCTAGGGTGCACTGTTGTTTTGATGCCACGCTTGATCAAATATTACAATATTTAAAAGACATTTGAATAAATATATGAATAGTAAAGGTTTGCAGGGATATGGCAGATTGGACTACTTTAGTTTGGAATTACGTTCAGTGCGGACTGGTTGGACTGAAGGATCTGTTTCCGTGCTGTATAACTATGTTCTTGATGTCAAGAACAGTAACTTTCACCTCACCTCAATTTCAGCTTGTGGTGACATGGATTGTGTACTTCACCAGAAAAATTCTCTTAATTATTGAACTATAAATGTTTGCTGTTGGGATATGAAGAAAATTCATCATTCAGAGGGCTATGTTCTTCAAGTGGGGTGCATTGCTAAATGATTTGATTCGTTGGTGTAGCTTCACTATTGTACTTAGTTTTGAAAATACAACATATCAGATACAAGATAACAAGCATGGGGCTGGATGAACACAGCAGGTCAAGCAGCATCATAGGAGCAGGAAAACTTGACGTTTCGGGCCTAAATCCTTCATCAGAAAATTCATCCAGCCCCATGCTTGTTATCTCGGATTCTCCAGCATCTGCAGTACCTTTTATCTCTGTATCAAATACAAACTGGCTGACATTCACTGAAAATGAGCATTTTCTATTTACAATGCATTATATCAGGTACTAACATAATAACCTTTTCATATTCTTCATGGGTGAAGCATTAAAATACATTTTTTGCTAACTTTCCCTCTTCTCTTTTGGCCCTTTTGGATATGACTCCATGACTATCAGCTACCCTTTCATACATTCTTTAACTGTGGGCTCAGTCACTGAGCAGTTCATTCAGCAGAAGGACATTGGAGACGATTGTTTCCTGTCCTCACCAACATCCAGTTCTAGCACGGGCTGTGAAATAGGAATGAGATCATAAGATCACATAATACAGAAGAGGCCTTTTGGCCCATTGTATCTGTACCGCCAAAACAAAGCTAAATCTACACTAGCGCCACTTTCCAGCACTTGGCCCATAGCCTTGAGTGTTACTACATTTCAAAGTACATTTCAAAGACATCTCAGTACTTTTTAAAAGTTGTGAGGTTTCCTGCCTCAACTAGCCTCCTAGGCAGTGCATCCTCGCCACACTGGGTGAAAAACATTTTCCTCAACTCGCCTTGAAACCTTCTCCATTTCACTTTAAAAGTGTGTCCCTTTGTTATTAGTCCTTCAACTAAGGAATAGCTGATTTTTGCCCATTTTGTGCATGTCCCTTATAATCGTATACACCTCTACATACAGATCTAGAAATCCTGAATGACTGATTAATCTTAATCCAGGGGCTTCCAGACTGTACTGCCCTTTACAGTAGCCGGTTTCATCTAACTCAGTATGTGTTCAGGGTCAAATTAACTGTAACTTCACAAATTAGCCCCACAACAGATGGTAACAAATGAGCCACCAAGGGTGTATTTCTAGGATCTTGATAAAAGTTATTAACTGCAAGTTTTAATTCTCTTTGTGCTATGTGTGACTCCATTCTCTGACCAAGAGAATGGTGAGCCACATGCTGTCAGATCTCCCTCAGCCTTTGATCACTTCTTGTGGCATTTATGGCAATGGCACAGTGAGATCAGTTTGTTAGTTTTCTCTCTCTCACTGGGAGAACTGCCTGGCCATGGCTCTGCTTGTCCCTTCCCAGAGAAAGGGCTGCATTACTAAGCTCCATGACACAGCATATTTAAGCACCGACGGCTCAATACAGTAAGCAATGTATTACTAATCCTTTCACAACAAATTCCAAATTACTTATTACAATGTGTTAAATTACACAGAATTTAGACAAACACAGGCCATTCAACCCAACAGGTCTGTGTTGGTGCCTATGGTTCCACCCAAACTTCCTATTTCATGTAACCTCATCAGTTCTCTAATCCTGTTTCCCTCATGTCGTGATCCAGCTTATGCTTAAATATACATAAATTGCCTCTGCTGAGTAATAGTACTAGATACCTTTCATTGGAACAGAGTGGCATACTGAGCAAAATAACAGATTCACCTTACCCCAAGGTCTGCAAAGGGCCCATCATACAAAGCCAACTGTGCGACGCGACACCTGTCTCTGTTTGATAGTGTTTGTGGTGTGCTGTAGCCACCTCTCAAGGCATTTTCTTCAGCCAGCATTGATTCCAGCTCTGGCGTGGCTCCCCCTGTTACTAATGTCCGTATCAGAGTCAGGATATTGTCATTGAAGTATGTCTATGGAGATAAAACAAACTCTTTAAGCGAACGCTATTAAAGTCATCACCAAAGAAATTCAAATTACGCTTTCGAAGGACTTTGTGCAGTTAAAACTAACGTGCTGTCACTTCACATATTTTATCTGGGAAGTGAAAAGACAGCAGACTCCAATTACTCTGTTTTAGTTGTATGTCCCATTAGGTCCTTTCACTATATATCTTTTCTTCCACACACAAATTCAGGTCAGTTTTCTTCTAGACAGAAATTGTAATGATTAATTCCCTCTATAATTGCTGTTAGTGGCAATGCAAAGTCTCCCTCTCTCAGTGTTAACTTCACAACCAATATGAGGCTGAGAAAGATACAAAAGTAGAAGACTCTGGACAGGTTTACAGCCTGTACGAGCTAGAGTGCCTTTTTTCCTCATCACTGATTCAGCTGGGAACAGCCTTTATGCTGAGAATGTCGCTGCACATTACCACATGTATACTCTTGCAGTCCTCTCCTGCTATCACATCTTGCAGCTTTACAACATGAGCTGACAGAAATCAGACTTAAGGATGTATCAATTAAACATTTTGATTATTTTTTAAATAAATGGATGATGAGGGTAAAGTCCCAGGTGGGCTTGTTTAAAACACTCAAGTGCACTGGCAAGCACAATTTATTAGGTGCACAGCTACTTCAAGATGACAGCCTGCCAGCATCTATAACCATTCCGTCCTGTCAGGTAAACAATCAGTCTTAGAAATATTTACTTAATGTCAATATAATAAATTTAAGCTTCATTAGAGATGATTGTTTTAGTAAAGGAGGCACTGTCCCTTTTATAAGCCTCCACAGGCTATATTTAATACTGTATAACATCCTCATTACAAAATGCTCTGGCTTTCTCACAAAGTTGAATGGATTTCCAAAACCATACAAGGACACGGGATATAGTTCCATGGGCATCAACAACCCTCAGTTGTTTTGTTCGAGTGGAACCTTTTTAAATATTTGTTTAAAGACAACCTTAGTGAGGTATTTCTCCCACTGGTAGCCTCTTAGCTTGGGCCAATTTCATCTTAACCATAGATCTGAAGATATACACTTCCCCACAAGAACTGACCATACCAGAGTCGGTATACTGGGTGAAAGATTCCCAGAATTCCCTTCCTTATTTGGAGGCACACAAGGCATAAACAGCAGAGTCTGAACAATTGCCCTGATTCATTAGGTAACAGACTTTACAATTAAAATGCAGTCCTTTAAAATCTGCTGGCTTATTTGATCTTTCATAACTCTAATTATTCTGCCACTAAATTAAAGATGTGCCATGTGAAAGTACGAGGCCCAACTGCTGCCAAATAAAAAGGTCAGCATATAATTACTATACAGGGTAAGAAGGTGACAAATGCAATGAAGCAACCCAAGATCAAATGACTTTCTTTTTGTCTTTAAGCAAAAGTTGTTTTGTACATGTGGGATGAAAGTGTGATGTTTGGTGAGCAAGCATGTACATGCATGTTGACCATATTAACATTTATTGCAAAGATGAGGGGTATTGAGTACATTTAAGACTGAGATAGATATGTTCTTGATTATCAAGGGTTAAGGGGAGAAAGCAGGAGAATGGGGTTGAGGAACTTATCAGCCATGATTGAATGGCGGAGCAGACTCAATGGGCTGAATGGTCCAATTTCTGCTCCTACATCTTATGGTCTTACATAGGCGCTCTAGCTCGTACAAGCTGTAAACCTGTCTTCTACTTCTGTATCTTTCCTGTGAAGTTAACACAGAGAGGGGGAGAATTTGCATCGGTTTCTTACCAACTTTCCACCTGAGGTTGTGTCAGATACCAAAACCACATGAGCTCTGATATTAACTTGAGGCACAACTGTCATGGGTGGTATGCATGGGACACCATATGGCAGAAAAAAAACCCCAGCAGACAGTTCATTGCAGGTCAAGGTCATTTTAACTGTGGGGATTCACTAGCGGAAAAATATTACAGACAGCAGATGCGAGTGGAAAACCAAGTGGAAGGTTTGCAACCACCTGGAGACCTAAGGAAACAACTCCTAGCACAAAACAAGTGTTAGGAGTTGAGGTGGGATGGGTTTTGGAGCCTCCAAAGCACGGTGGTTAATGAGATAGAGTAACTATTTTTGATGATGTGTCAGTATGTCAGCTTTCAGCAGTTAAAGAGAAGCTGCAGCATGAATGGAATCTTGAGGCCACTTTAAAATCTCAAGCTGGCCATCTGGTCAGCTGGGACAGCCCTTTCTGCTCAGCAAAGCTGGTGTTGAGCAGGAGTGCCTCAGGAATGCATTGCTCGTCCTCCACCTAGCTTAAAGCTTGACAGTGAAAGCTACTAACCCTGTGAACTGCCCGAAGTAGAAAAGCCCAAGTCTTGCATTATTAGAAAACTTTCTATTTTGGGATAATCAATATTCTACTGTATTAATTTTGAAGGTACCTCAGTTTTGCTCATTTTTGAAAAGGAAACCACAAGTGTAAAATCTGCTCTTTTTATTACAACAAGCAAATCACATCCTGTCAATCACAGTGTCGTCAAGTCTTTCAGCACCAGTTTTTGACTCTGTGATTGATTCAGAAGTAGACTATCTAGCTTTGCAAGAGAAATGTCACCAAGTATGATAACACCGCCGTCTCTTGTAAGGAGAGACAGGACCTGTAGAACATCCATCCCGGCTTCATTCACACACATCCTCAAAAACAAAATGCATTCAGGAAGTGGAGGAAGTTTGCTAAACCACATTTTTCAGAAAAGGTTTCCCAGAAACAACTGGAGATAATAATGGAAAGCAGAAATTACCAAACAAATAAAACCCAGTCTTTACTTATCCAGCAAAAGTGCACTTGCCGGTTAGCATCCATGCCCCCATATCCAGCTTCTATATTCACATACACTTTAGCTCTGATCATAGCCTGCTTCTATTCTTACTTGCGCCTTTGACGGGCAAGAAAGAGTTGAAAATCTTAACGACTTGAGAACCAACTATGAGAAGTGCCAACTTCTCCACCATCACTCAATATTAATGATGCTGATTCAGGCCCTGGCTGCCAACACTACCAATACAAATGAGGACCACTTAAAGCTCAGGTGTCATTGTATAATGATACAAATTTAAGACCTGCAACAGAGTGGGAGCTCTGAAACATGGCAGGAGGACCAAATGTGCCAGAAAAGGTCAAGGTAAGTTATAAAACTGTGCCTGTCATTGAAATTCTTGCGGTCCCTGCAGAACCTTGAAAAGGCCCTTCCCAGTTCCAATCCCTGCACACCTCTGTTCATTGGATATTTCCCCATGATCAGACTGCCCTGATTACTGTATTACATAAAAAGAAAAAGAAACCATTCTCCCTCCTCAATGCCATTTGGGGTGGCAATATGACAGAGTGGTTAGCACTGCTGCCTCACTGTGCCAGGGACACCCCAGGTTCGATTCTAGCCTTAGGTGACTGCCTGTGTGGAGTTTGCATGCTCTCCACATATCTGCTTGGGATTCCTCTAGGTTCTCTGGTTTCCTCCTACAGTGCAAAGATGTGCAGGTTAGGTGGACTGTCCATGCTAAATTGCCCGTACTGTCCAGGGACGTGCAGGCTAGGTGGGTTAGCCATGGTAAAAACACTATGATGTGGAGGTGCTGGGTTTGGGTGGGATGTTGTCCAGAGGGTTGGTGCAGACTCGATGGGCCGAATAGCCTCCTTCTGCACTGTGGGGATTCTGTGATTCTATGATTTGCAGGAAACCCCTCCAGTCAAAACCTCCCTCCTGCTCACGCAGCTATGTAGATGGTCTGCCTTGTGTCATAGAGGACTCCACTCGACCTCTTTTAATGTCACTCAAGCATTACGTTCTGCACAACACTACTGCTGACTTGGCTTTTTTCTATCGATTCATTGCCCTTTCCGTCTCCTCCCAGCCGCACAATATTGACTTCTTTGTATATATAACATTGCAAAGCTTCAGGGAATGAAATCTCCAAGAGCCAACAGTAAGGTGAGAAATAAATTGAACTTTTCACAGTCATCACTCCTAGTGAATCTTAAGAACCAAATCTTTGGGACAAGTGGGCTAATCTCAATAACCTGGCATTTAGTCTTCCTCAATGCACGAAACATTTATACCACAGGACTGTTTCACCAACAAGAGGAAGACAACTACAGCTGTTGGCAGAGATGAAAGATGGCTGGCAACAGATGGTTGTATCTCTGTCACACTTGCCAGCTGTCCACAGAACGTCACCTTATATGAAGATAGTTGGCAACAAACATTAAAAAAAAACTGAAAAATGTAAAAAAGGAGAACATTTCTATGCTTCCTTCTGAATAGTGGGGAAGCCACAAACAATACAGATCCCACGGAAAATATCGAATTGGTGATGACAGCCATCTTTAACAGCCCCTACCATAAGAGCCAGGAATCATGTGGAATGGCCTATAATCAATAGGAGCCCCCATAGTCAGAAATGTTGGAACAATTGAAACACAGCTGTATTTTCTACTATTAGAGGAGCAAAGAAAAAAAGAGCTGATTTTACTTTGGGAACACGCAGCAGGATATTGAGTGCCCTCTGCTCAGCCAGTAAAAACAATGAGCAGCTCCAGGGATCATGTGATTGTAAGTGAATTACAGACCCACAGCTCTTAGTGAAGCAAGCTCAGCATTAACATGTGACAGCTATCTACGATTTGACAATGCTGTCAGCCGAGATGATAGATGAGAGTTGTCTGCTAATCATCAACACCTTTGTTCAATGTGAAATGTTGCTTGAATGATGTTTTGTTCTAACTGTTTTTCAAAACCAAGCAAGAGCCCAAATTGAGACATTAAATCAGCATAGTGTTTCAATGCCCAGAAATACCTCCTCGCTGCTGGCATTTTTTGGACCATGTCAGCCAACAAAATGTATATTACTCCAGTGTGGTAGCACGCTGGAGCCCACACAGCTTTCAAGGATCGTTACTTGGGTGGCTCAGTGCTGCAGTGACCTTGTTAAATCATCTAATGTGCACAGTACAGCTCTATTTGATGGCAGTATATGTGAAAAGTGTGTTGACAGAAACTTCACTTGGCTGATACTGCAGCAAGTCAGATTGTCTGATCAATCTGACAGACTCATTTATAAACTTTTGCCTATTAGTGCAACTTGGATTCAACTTAAATTTGCATCTGGTGCCAGCACTGGATTTATGGATTCTCTATTTTTGTTGTTGTTGTATGGTACATTACACCATATTTCTTTCAGAGGCAGACTCAATTGTTGTAGAAAACGCATCAGAAACAATGCAGCATTTTTTTCAAAGAAAACCAGTTCTTTAAAGCACAAAAAGCCAAGTTCAATATTTCATGCTCAAGTTCACAAATTAACGATCGCTCTGCATTTTGCTTTAAAATTCACAGGAATTTGCAGTTCCTGTGCTCGTACACTGTATAAACTAGAGATTGCTCTAATGCCAGAATAATGGGGCTATACTTCACAAATTGTCAGTTGCATTTACATCCATGTCAAATGGAAATGAAACCATGCCTGTTCTACTTAGTAGAAAGTTCCAAACATCCTTGATCTGAAGGTGCAGCAAATACTGAAGAGTGAAGGAAGATCCCATCCACTATAGCTAGTTTCTTACTGTTCATATACAGCTTTACAATCCCAACCATCTCCTTCTCTTGCCCGACTCAGGGTAGCTCATGGTTTCTCTCACTACACACTATCCCATCCTACTGCTAATTAAGCAACATTAACAGTTTGCAATTACATAGCACCTTTAACCTAAGGTTTAGGAAAGCAACCCTAGAACATTTCTGAAGAAGGGTCCAGACGTGAAATGTCAGCTTTCCTGCTCCTCTGATGCTGCCTGGCCTGCTGTGTTCCTCCAGCTCCACACCTTGTTACCTCAAACTTACAGCCTTGGCCACCAACGATGCACTAATATTAATCAGAGATACTCGGGGCCAGAATTAAAGGAACACAGGATGTGGGCAAGGAGGAGTTTACAGAGATAGGGAAAAGTGAAGTATTGGAGGGATCTGAAAACAGATATGAATACTTTAAAACGGAAACATTTGTAATCAGGAGTTAATGTAGAGGGAGCACAAGAACAATGGGTTAACAGGGCTCTGATTAAGAAGAAATGTTTTAGATGATATGGATGTGCTGTTGGGCTATAGTGACTTGAAACAGATTCTGGACTGTTAATTAAATGAAACTTGCATCTCCTTTCTAACAGAGTTTTCCACACCTGGCTTCTGCAATTTCTAGAATGCAGGAATGTATGAATGATTAAAGATTCAACAGGAGACAGTCAGCCAGCCATCTTAGGTTTGTTCACTCCACTCACACCAATTGTATGATGCTTTGATCTTTCTGCCCATAAACTCAGTGTCTGTGTGCTCACCTCTCATTGCACCTGACGAAGGGGCTGTGCTCTGAAAGCTTGTGATTTCAAATAAACTTGTTAGACTATAACCTGGTGCCGTGTGATTTCTGACTTAGATGATATGCAGTTTATGAAGAGTAGAATGTGGTAGGCCAGTCAGGAATTCATGGGAATAGTAATTTAGATGTTTCATCAGCATCTGGGCTCAGGCAATGACAGTCATGGGATGCTTTGGTGATGGTGCAAATATACGGCTCAAAACTCAACACAGAGGCAAGTATTTCACCAAGACTGAGGACAGTCTGATTGACCCAACAGACCGTTGATGGAGAATCTCAACAAAGGTTCTCTTTAGTATTGCATATTATGCTTACCTTATATTCACCTTAGGGTGCTCACTGACTACTATCCCTCTAACTCTCTATTTCCTATCAAGTCATTCTTTAAGAGCTTCCTCAACCTTCAAGCTTTTGTTTAGCTGTCCTGATATCTCTGTATCTGATTCAGTGTTAAATTTTGTCTGAAAATACTCCTGTGAGGCACCTTGAGATATTTTTAAAGGCACTATATAAATGCAAGCTGTTACTCTTGTTGAGCATTCATGTGTTTGCTAGAATAGCCTGAAATGGCTGCTGAATGAAATATTTAATGTTCAATAAACTCAGGCCTTGTCCTGACAAATTGAGAGGATGGCTGTCAAAGGTGACTCTTCCAGCCATTACATTTCAGCTGCATTGGAGCACTTAGCTAACCGAGTTCCATTATTTCTGAAATCCATTCAGTAAGAATCACTGGCTGACTTAACTGTTGTGCACTCTTATTATTTTGAAGAGATGCTTTGAAAGCTTTTGATCGTTTTCAAAGTAAACCCAGCTTTCTACACTTGGCGCTTTATTTTGAGAAAACAAGAGCAGCCCTTAAAGCTGTAGGTTTTGTTACAATCAAGGGCCTCAAAGGATCAATCCTGCAGTATATTTCTCACAGTTCAACACCACCATAAAACTTTACACTTCAATACTTTTACTACAAATTGTGTTAAACTAACAGGCCAGTTACACTCTGCAATTTGCATCAATTGTGAAGCAGCTTTGGCTTCAAGCTGACGTGAACTGCAAACTTCAACACTGGAACAAAGTTGTCCAAATTGGACTGAGACCAGCAGTGTGCTTGGGCCTTGAGGTAGTGTGCTTTCCCACTGTTTCAGTGTCCAGCAGCTGCACTATAATGTGGTTAGTACGAAGGGAATTCTAAACATATCCCTAATGGTTGGACTGACTGCTGGGGAACTTCTTAAAAAAAACTTTATTTCCACCTTTTAATGCAAGCAACTATCCCGTTGGCTCTTAGTTACCATTAAAATTTAACTGGTGTTTGAATGCCTGTAAGCAGAGCTCAAGTGCTTCAGCTCTTCTGGCTAAGGAACAGTGTGGATTCAGCTGCACAACTTGCATTGCTGATCCCTTAACACTTTGACCAGGTAATTAACTCAGACTGCTATCTGTAATATCACGCTGCACCCAAAAGTCCAACACCATTGCTTTTTTAAATCTGAATGAGAAGGACCAGCTCTTTAAAAATCTGCTTCTTAATTAATTGAAGGGATGCCTTCATTTCACATACAATTCTAATGTTGTTACTTGCATTTTACTTTGGCCACGTTGAGCCACAGCAGCAGACTTATTAAAACACACAGCATGTGAGATCTTCAAATGCCCAAAGGCTTGACCAAACCCTGCTAAGCTTTGGGTTTTAAAAGACCAACGGATCTGTCAATGAGTGATTTACAGTGAAGGGTCTATTTTTAAAAATTCCATATCAGATGAGCTTGTGAATTCAAGTGCAAGCAATAGAGGGAAGGGACTGAACATGAAAAGGAAAAGCACACCACTCTGCTTTTACTTACAGCACTCATTAGGGAGTCTAACACACTGACAGCGAATGCTGTCCCGCACGCGAATGGCTGTGTCAAATACAGCTCAGTATCTGGGTCATCATCATCATCTTGGTCCAAGAATTGAACATTCGAGTCATTCACTGGAGGGATCAAAAGGAAAGGTAACAAGTTATCAGTACACATTCAATAGGTTATAAGGCATAACGGAAGTTATTGAACAGTCAACATTAGCTTTAAGAAACCGGAAATTGTTACGTATTAAGATTTTGCTTTAACTTATTACATATTTCAGTGCAAAGTGCAAAGCATAGCAAGCAAGTAGAAGTTATTATTTCTTTTACAACCCCTGAACTCTGTCTTCAGAGCAAATCTAGCAAAAATAAACAGTTTGAAAGAAGGTTTGATCTGAAGTCTTGTTTTGATTTTTTTCCCCCTCTATTCAGGCTTTCTGCGAGAGCTGTGGAAAGAACTGTCAATCAACATGACAGAGGTTGATGAATAGGCTGAAGCTGCAGAAATGAACTGCAAGCAAAATACTATGGAAACAGCTGCAAGGACAGAACAGTGAGGTCAAAGAGCAAGAGATATTCTGTGAAAATAATAATCGTTAAAAATAAATTAGAAGGACACAACTAAGGCAGCCAACCTCAATCATAGCCAGCAAAAGAAAGACACTAACACTGGAGAAATCTCTCTCAGCCAAATGAAAAGAAGTAGTGATGAGTGAAGTGAAACTGTGGACAAAGGAGAAAGGGGCTGCTTACCCAACTCAGTTATCATTGGTATGTTGGCTCCAATGTTTTTTTCCTGACTGAATGAAACCAAAGGGAGCAATTTGCCAGGTTTAACTAATAATGAATGAGAAATTGGTAAACAGGAGAGTACAAAGGCACAAAAAAAAACATACAGGTAATAATTTCAAAGAGCACCAAAATACAGAACCAAGTTCATTAAATATTTACTATCACAAGAAACAGTTTCTAAGCAAAGAATAGCTTTTCATTAAGTAGATATCAAAGACAACAGGATTGAGCATACATTAAAAAAGCAGTAAAAATCTTTGTTTGAACATCTTTAAGAACCACTATATATCTTTGCTAGCCACATGGGAAGGTTTGTTTTTGACATATTCTTCCAATTTTCTCTAGTCCTTTCTTGAAGGTACCGAATCACAAATCAATAGCACTGCCCATCTTGCCACACTTCATCCACATGGTACTTAATTTTTGAGGCCAGTGGGTAAAGCAGGTTGCTCATTTAAGGGATATCACAGCCAAATTTGACATGGTTTATGTCAATGTAAAGACTTGACTATTCAAAGGAAACATACTGGAGAACGAACAGAAGCAGCGATACTGGCTGACAATTTCCCTTCCTAGTTTTCTCAGCTGAAATCAACAGATGCCACAGATGGGAATGTGGTGCAAGATCTTTATACTGTAGGTGGTAGAACTACCTGGATGAATTTTCCCCTGTTAACCACCTTCCCCACCCCCTCCCCCTGCCTCCCCCAACTCAGAAAATACAATACTTTTAAAGAAAACGCTTGTTGTCCTTGAAAGAAAAACTTCAAAGAAGTTATTATTATGAAAATTACCATTGTCAGTTAGTTTCTGTCAGCAGAAATCACACATCATACATGTATAAACAACCCCTGCCAAAATGCGCAATATTTAATAGTCAGGTGCTCAGTGACTTGCTTTGCTACTGAGAATACAGATTGTGTGTGTCAGTTTGTGTGAACTTGAGAAAAATACCAAGGATGCATTCACACAGTGTGAATATTTTAGATGGGAGTGTGCTATTTATTGTCCACACAATATTGACAGCTAAGGGCTCATGTTGGAGAATGATTAAGTAATGGTGGCCTCATCACAGGAAAACATGCACAACTAAGGACATTCATCTCTGTTTACCAAAGGAGACTTCGTGTCTGGACAAAGTAGCACTTGGCTCAAATGCCCGACTAGTAATTAATTTTATTTTCTCACTTCAGGTGCCTCCTGGCTAGAATTCAGTATGGAACAGGATGCCACCTGAAATGTATTAATGCCTGTGGCCACAACCAGTGAACGGATCTCTGATGAGACACTGAAGTTCTCCCTTAAACAAACATTTTGGAAAACCTCTCCAACAATAGAGATGGAATCTATTTATGTGATGACAATAGAATGGAAGGGACAGTACAATATTCTATTTGTAAGTCAAAAACAAAATAATAATTGACAGCTACTTCATATGTATGTGTATGATTCAGATATAATGGCACATTTAATTCAATGACCACGTCTTTACTCATTAGAAAATTCAAAATCCCTCTTTCTCTTCACGTTCAACAGGTTGCTTTCTTCAAAACTCCTTCATTGGGGATGAAATATTAAATCAGTGAACATAGTCTTGAGTGAACATGCACTCCCATTACTCCGACTTGAAAATATTTTGTCAAATATCCAGTTGTCAGCTGTGGGAGAAGAGTTGCTCTGAGGCCCTCATTGCTTTAGTATATGCACTAACTAGATAGTGCATTCATAAAGCACCCACATGCAGCAGTGATCTGAGATGAAAAACTAGCTTCCATTGTAGCATTATCAAACCAGGTGAGAAACCTTTTGTAGCTCACCCAAGTGTGACAACAGCAATTTGATGTCATTTAATATCTCTGCAATTTTTGCAAGATGACAGGACCCAAGACACCAACTCTATCATGTAAAGCAGAGATGAATATGCAAGTGCTGAAGCAAAGAGTGCATAGATTTTGTATTAGGTTGTTTCGACACAAACAATTACAGAGAATATATACAGAAGTTTTAGAATTATGGCAAAACTGCTAAATTTACACAGCATTGTGATATTAGTACGTTAGAGAAAAGGGTACTGCATGCTACATGTGTATTGTAATATACCCACATTGGACATGTGGTCAGGTCATCAATACATTACAAATGATCTGGACTGTAGATACAAAGAACAATAAATCAGCTAGAAAGAAAAGCACAAGGGGAAAGTTCACATTGATAAAGATCGAAATGGACACTTTTGCTTTGCCGCAGCCAGTCTCTTAGAGGGTGGACATGAAAATACCTGTATTATAAAAAGGGACACTGTTAATTCTAACATATACATAGGATCCAAGTTTTGATTAGTAAGAGATTGATTTTGCTTATGGAAACTGAGGTTCATTGGTAAATTCATAGAAATGTCTCGGCAATGGCATGTTAACTTCTCAAGTCAACTCCAGGATGGCATGTGAATCTAAAATCAGATGGGAGGTTAACATGCTAGTCAGAAGTTGTTTTCCCTGGAGCCTAAAGATTAACCAGTCTGTCTCTGTTACGTTGGAAGTCAAAAGGCTATAAAAAACCACAGATGACTGTAAAGAAAATTAGTTCTGGATCAAGACTGTAGAACAGAACGCAAATGAATTATTATGTTAAAGTCAAGTAAAATGGCTCACAAAAGTCAGACAGCATTGTGAATTAATTATTTTAATATATCATTAGACAAAGCTAAGTTGAATCTGATTTTAACATGCTACTACGTATGTTTACCACACTGTGACAAAAAGGAACTTAATGATTCAAGCAAAGCTATGTTTCAGCTTGTTTGCCTTGGACTTCCTTTAGCGAAACCGATGAAACATACATGCAAAATAGAACGGTTCCAAACCAATGAACATAGGTGTTTAATTGTTATCTTGCAGATTAGGGCACAAGTGAAAACAGGGCAGTGCAAATCAAATCTCTGTTGCAAATATCTAACTCCTGATTCATGTCTTTTTGGTATTTAACTTTCAATTTTAGGAATAAAAGCTGAAAAGTTAAAAAAATGCAATAAGTGCAACTAAAGCATTAGAAATGGTGCTTGAACAGGTTAGACACATTTGTATAACTGAATTAAGCTAGAAGAGATTGTTTTGGGATTTTATATTCATTCAGGAGGTGTGGATTTCATTGCCTGGACCAACGTTTATAGCCCAACTCTACGAGAAAGTGGTGGTGAGCTGCCTTCTTGAACCATTGAAGTCCATTTGGTGTGTATGTAGCTACAATGTTGGTATGGAGAGAATTCCAGGGTTTTGACCCAGTGAAACTGAAGGAGCAGCAATACACTTCCAAGTGAGAAAAGTGAGTGGCTTGGAGAGGAACTTGTAGATAGTCTTCCCATGCATCTGTAGTCCCTGTCCTAAATGATAGTAGTCGTGGGTTTGGAAGTTGGTGTCTAAGAAGCCTTGGTGAATTTCAGCAGTGCATCTTATAGATGGTCCATACTGCTACGACTGAATGTTGGTGATCGAGAGTGTGGATATTTTTGGATGTGGTGCTAATCAGGTGGGTTGTTTTGTCTTAGATGGTGTCAAATGTCATGAATGCTGTTGAAGCTGCACTCACCCATGCAGGTGAAGAGTATTCCAACACATTCTTGACTTTTGCCTTGTAGACAGTGAACAAGCTTTGGCAAATCAGGAGGTGAGTTATTTACTGCAGGATTCCTTTGACCTGCTGTTGTAGCCATAGTATTTATATGGCTAGTCCAGTTCAGTTTTTGATCAATGGTAACCCCAAGGGGGTCAATAATGGGGGATTCAGAAATGGTAATGCCATTGAATGTCAAAGGGTAGTGGTTAGATTCTCTCTTATTGGACATGGTCATTGCCAGGCACTTGCATAGCATGACTGTTACTTGCCGTTTGTCAGCCCAAACCTGGATATTATCCAGGTCTTGCTGCATGTGTTGTGAAGATTTGATGTGCATCTCACAATTCTGCACCTGAGCTTGTTATCAAGTGGGTTTGAATAGAAAAAAAGTGAAGTCATGAGCTACGTTCAATTTTAAAATGATTTTGCTAAAGATTGTACTATACAGTTCAAGTATTCAAAAGACTGAGGGGGACTGGTTAGTTCAATTGGCCAGATGGCTACAGTATGGTTCAGGATAATGCCAACAGCACAAGCTCAATTCCCATTCGAACTGAGGTAGACTTGGAACCTATCTTTGCTCCAGCCCCATGCTTGACATGATGCCCCTCAAACTATGCAACCAACTGTTTCCCTTCATTAGAGATGCCTACAGTCCCTCATGACCTGTGGCTTATTATCTACCTACATGGCTTCAGTAAGGGGAATTGAATCAACTATTGATTCAGCTAAGAGTGGAAAAATGCATATTCAGGTCCGAAAATGACACAGGAGTTATCAGTCACATATAGTCCCAAAATAAAGCTAGGGGAATTGGCTGAGCACATGTTCATCTAGTTTCTACATTTCTAAGTGGTTACTATATAGACTGACAAAATCAAGTTGCCACGGCAGATAAACACCACCATATGAAGCTTTGTCAGGGCTATTGAATAAAACTGTTTTCGCTAAACCTGCTGCATTACAATAAAAGTAAAGTTCACTCTTTGTTTTGTACTTCATATATTATATACAAATAATACATTTATGGTCATTAAAATAATTAAGAAGAAAAAGCTGCAAGATCTTTTAGATATTATTCATTAATTAAAAGCATATTTCATGTACTTCCCAATATTCTGAGAATTTGTCTGAAAAATAATATAGATAACGTTTTCCAGGGATTATAAATTAAGCGTCTCTACACCAAGAATTACCTTCCCCCAGTCCTTCGATATATATTGTCTACTGTTGCCTTTCATGTTGTTTCTTAATTAGGTTCAAGCAACCCTTCATCTTAACTTGATTTTCAATCTCTAATTTTTTTAATGACATTTGTGAGAGGCAGCTGCACTGGAACTGAAAGTGCTTCACTTTCAACATCAAGTGCTGCTAGGTCACATGGAGCACAGGTAATGAGTTAACAGGATATAAAACTCCCTCTCGTTCAACTAACAATAGGAGCTGACTGCCTCTGTGCACTAGTTACAGTAAAAATCATAAACTTTTTCATGACTTCATTGGATTATTGTGAGGAGAGAATCTCTCCGAACTTTTGAGAAAAATTGTATCATTTGGATAGGTACATGTATAGGAAAGGTTTGGAGGGATACAGGCCAGGAGCAGGTAGGTGGGACTAGTTTGCTTTGGAATTATGTTCCATATGGATTGGTTGGACTGAAGGATCTGTTTCTGTGCTGTGTAACTGCATGACTGTGTCAAGGCACGATTTCTTCTTGTTGATCTAACTATTTCCATTGGGCTGGCTGTTGTAGGCATTTAAGAAATTAGAACATAGAACAGTACAGGCCCTTCAGCCCATGATGTTGTGCTGACCTATTATCCTACTAAGGTCAATCTACCCTACCCTGCATATTTTACGATCCTCCATGTGCCTATCCAAGAGTCACTTATAAGTCTCTAAAGTATCTGACTCCATGATCACTGCCGGCAGTGTATTCCACACGCCCACCACTCTCTGTTTGAAGAACCTACATCTTGACATCACCCCTATACCTTCCTCCAATTACCTTAAAATTTATTTCACTTTCATCCTCTTGCTCACAATAGGGTGAGGCTCTCATCTTGGCAAACTTTGATCTAGAGGTGACTATTAGTCCAAAATGTATTCTGTGCCCTGTGAGTTGAATCTTTGTCAACTAGTTTCATGCTGGAAACTGCTAAAGGTTAATTAAGGATGAATTCCCCCAGGATGGTCTAATCTCTCATGGGGATGCTGCTACTCACCTAGAAGCAGCTTCTCAGTGAGGCGGCTTGGGTCATTGCAATCTGAGATCACACCAACAGAAAATGCCGCACTGACAGTGCCTGCTGCTGGGAGGCATTACACCTCCGAATCATTGAGGTGTGCCCGCCTGGCACCAGCAGTCAAAATTATCTTCTATCTCCTCTGGGAGCGCACTAATAAATGAACGTGTCCTCTTATTACCCTTGCAACCTGAGCAGCAGCCAAATCCCTCTGCTGACCCATTGATTGGGCTGGCAATGAGACCAGCAAGCCCATCATTCTTTACTGAAGCAGCCAATCAAGAATACAGCACCACGAAGATTGCTGTCATGGCCCCACTGCCTGCCTGAATGGGCTTAAAAACCTCATTTGGTCCTGATTTGGGGATGAACCCTGCTTGGAAAATCTCTGTTTAGATCTCTATTCCCCTAACCAGTCACAAGTCAGAAAGAAATACAGTGAATGATAAAGAAGGAAATCAGGTGAGTTAGATATCAGATCAAATTAGATAAAGGAAGTGAAATAAAGAGACCAAAAAAAAAGTTGGATCGAGAAAGATAAAGGAGAAAGACTTAACATTTAAAATACCTCTAACAACAATTTCCAACCTGTCAGAGTGAGACTGCAGAGTTTCACTTGCTCCCTTTGTGGGAATCCATGGCTGAGTCAGGACAACAAATGCCCTAATAATAGTCCTTATGCTCTGAAATAGCAGCCCTAACTATCTGCAGAAAATTTAATTTGTATATATGGTGCAATGTGTTGTTGACTAGCTCCCATTTTGTGAGGCTAATGGCTTAAATTGCTCAGCATTTTGTGGCAATTTGCAATTCATTGCGTATCTCTTCTTGCCTCAAATTGCTGGCTTATTTACATACTATTAACTGCATGTGCCTTACTTTCCCAGGAAAATCTGGGTCAAAGCTATTCACTATGTTGCCCAGGCAACTTTGCTCATTAATGCAAAGACTCCAGAAACTATTGTACCTTTAAAAGAAAGTCAAAAGGTTGCTGTATGTTTTCATCATGATAACCAGGTCCCACACAAAAAAGGAAGAAGGATTATTACAATTATTGAAGATTTCATGTGACATGTTTAATATATCCTGTTCAGAGCCTTTATCATAACTAACTACAATTATATCCTAGTGAACTTGCAGTAATCATGTCACAGTGGTTAACCTCTAGTGCAAATACTGACATAAATGACTGCACTTCAAAAAGTAGTTCATTGTGTGAGACACTTCATAGATATTTTAATGTGGGAAGGTTTTAAATGTGAGTCTTATTCCTATAGTGTGGAAATTAATCAAGGATATGAAGCAGATTGCCAGCACCAGCACTGAAATAAAAAGAACAGTATAGAGGGAAAATATTCTGAATTTCTACTTGACTATGTACAACTTCAACACAATTTATTACAAAATAACAATATAAAGTTAACAATCTGTTTGTAAGTGGTTAAATCAGCTAACACGAGCAATATTAATTAGATTTAGCTAAACGTGCTGGTTAAGTGTTGCTTCCTGCACACATTTTTCTCTCAAAACAAACGAAATAAACATACCATAAATATCCAGACCTACTTATATGAGCATGGCCTATTTATTCAAGGATTGCAGATGGTTGTTGGAGGGAACTTTTACTTAGGACAGATATGGCATTAAAGGTTTCATATCAGTCCAGCTACCTCTTCCAATTTCTCTTCCCGATGACTTCAATGGAAGAGATTCTGGAGAGATTTACAATGAATGATCAATTCACTATTACTCATTTTGCACTACCATTGTAAGTTAAAATGAGACCTGTTAATTAGGAAATAAGATAACAAAGGACTTGGAATATCTTGAAGACCAAGGAAGAGAAATAAATTCAAAGCAAGACAGCACTTTTCTCAAGCTTGTGTCAATCGGAGAAATTATTGGGCAGAAAAGTTATATCTAGCCCATCAACATGGTCATTTTATGCATAACTTGTTTTATATTTTATGAGGAATTCATGAAAGAAAACCTGTAATTTGTTACAATCAGAGCACAGTTTTATGCTTGTGATGCGAAAGTTACACAAATTTGATCTCATTGCACTTGAATGTTCATTAGTCTTTTTCAGCAGACTGAAGAGGTACGCATCGTGACACAGGGTGGATTACTGATTTCAATTCAGATGTCAAGACGCTTTATTGTTTTGGTCCTTGGATTTCATCTTACGACAAATCATTAGGCAGTAAAGATCAACCTCAGACTGTAGAAGTTAAAAGATTCAAAGGACTGGTAAATTAAACCTGAGAAACTGTGTGATGCAGGCCCAACATTTGTAATATTGCCTTATTGCAAATATCAATTTGGCAGTAATTTCACAAAAATAGTTTTTTCCAAAGGCATTTCTTACTCATGCAGGACACTATTTACATACTTTGAGGCCAAACTCATCCTTTGCAACACTGGGGACAGATAGAACCTGGGTACACAGTGACACTTTGCGTACCAACAGTCTATGCACAGCTTGATGTAGCCATACATAAAGGTGCCTTTTCCCTCTTATTCAGAGTTTGTACATGGTGTCAACGTGCCCATGGCCCATCTTTGACCTCCAGATGAAGTGCAAGATGGCTCAGGTGACTGACATAATTGATAATTTCTAAATCACAACATCAGGCATAACACATTTCCATAGCACAAATATAATGATAACATTTCCTACTGACCTACATTTTACCATCATTAAGGTATGAAAGGAAGTAGCTAAAGTGATAGTGAATGCACTAGCGGTAATCTTCCAAAAATCCTTAGATATGTCCTAGGGGACTGCAAACTACCAATGTAACACCTTTATTTTAAAAGGGAAGCAAATAGAAAATAGGCAACTATAAGCCAGTTAGATCAGCTGCCTGTTGATGGAAAAATGATAAGAGTCTATCACAAAGATGTAAGAGCATGAGCCAACATGGCTTCATGAATGGGAACTTGTGCCTGACAAATTTACTAGAATTCTTTGAGGAATTCGAATTTAAACTTAGAATTCTTAGGCCATTCAGCCATTCGAGTCTGCTCCACCACTCGATGAGATCATAGCTGATCTGATAATCCTCAATTCCACTTTTCTGCCTTTTCCTCTTGATTCTCTTGATCCCCTGACTGATTAAAACCTGTCCATATTGGCCTTGAATATACTTAATGATTCAGCCTTGAAAGCCATAAGACTTAGGAGCAGAATTAGACCATTCAACCCACTGAGTTTGCTCTGCCGTTCAATCATGGCTGATATGCTTCTCAACCTCATTCTCCTGACTTCTTCCAGAACCCTTGATCCCTTTGACTAATTAAGCCTATTTATCAGTGTCTTAAATATACTCAATGACATGGCCTGTACAGCCTTCTGAGGCAATGAGTTCCACAGATTAACCACCTTCTGGCTGAAAAATTTCTCCTCATCTCAGTTCTAAAGAGTCATCCCTTCACTGTGGCTATACTTTTGGGTCCTAGTCCCTCTTACTACTGGAAACATCTTCTGCACATCCATTTTCTCCAGGCCTCTCAGCATTCTGCCAGTTTCAATGAAAGCCACACTCCCTACCGCCTCATCCTTCCAAACTCCATTGAATACAGACCCAGAGTTCTCAGTCATTGCTTATTTGACAAGCCCTTCATCCCCGGGATCATTCTTGCCAACCTCCTCTGGACCCCTCCAATGTCAGCACATTCTTCCTTAGATGCAGGGCCCAAAACTGCTCACAACATTCCAAATGCAGTCTGACAACAGCCTTATACAGCCTCAGTGCTACATCATTGCTCTTGTATTCTGACCTTCTTGAAGTGAATACTAACATTGCATTTGCCTTCCTAACTGCCAAAAGAACCTACATGTTAATCTTAAGAGAACTAGGAGTCCCAAGGTTTCTGAAACCTTTCCCTGTTTAGAAAATAGTCTCCACTTCTATTTTTCCTACGAAAGTGCATAACTTCACACTTTCCCACATTGTATTCCATCAGCCATTTCTTTGCCCACTCTCCTAGCCTGTCCATGTCCTTTTGCAGCCTTCCCACTTCCTCAGGACTACTTGTCCCTCCAACTATTTTTGTTTCATCTGCAAACTCTGCAAATATTCCCTCAGTTCCTTTGATTGTTATTTATAACACGTGGTTCTAACACTGAACCCTGCGGAACTCCGCTAGGCACCAGCTGCCACCTGAAAAAGACCCCTTTATCCCAACTCTCTGTCTTCTGCCAGTCAGCCAATCCTCTATCCATGCCAGTACACTGCTCCTAACACCATGGGCTCTTACCTTATTTAGCATCTCTTGTGTGGCACTGATCTTCTGGCACACCACTAGTTACAAGTTGACAGCCTGAAAATTTCCAACTCTTTACCGTCTATTAGTTAGCCAATCCTCTATCCATGCTAATATATTACCTCCAATACCAAGGGCTCTTATCTTATTAATTTGCCAAATGCGTGATACCTTATAAACAGGTTCTGAAAATCCAAATATATAACATCCAATGCTTCAGCTATCTTCCTAGTTACCTCCTCAAAAGATTCTAATAAATTTCTCAGGCATGATTTCCCCTTTATGAATCCACACTGACTTGGCTTGATCATAATATACATTTCTAAAATAGACTCTAACATCTTCCCATCAACAGACATTAAGCTAACTAGCCTATAGCTCCTCGTTTTAGTCTCCTTCTCTTTTTATACAAAGGTATTACATTGGCAGTTTACAATCCTGTGGGAAAGAAAAAGCCAAGGAACTGATGATGCTGAAAGTTAAAAAAAAAAACAACAAAAAAAAAATTGCTATAAAGACTCAGCAGCATCTGTAGAGAGGAAGCAGAACTAACATTTCAGGTCCCATGAACCCTCCTTCAAAACGGGGCCCAAAAAGTTAACTGCTTTCTCTCTATAGATACTGCCAGACTTCAGAGTTTCCCAGCAACATCTGTTTTTGTTTCCAATCCTCTGGGGCTTTTCCAGAAACCTGAGCATTTGTGGAAGAGTACTACCAGTGCATCCACTATCTTTGGCAACGAGGGCCATTGTAATACTTGCAAGCAAGTTACAGATGTTGTAATAACACTGATCGACGTTAGAAAGATGACCGATTATAGGTTCAATAAAATCCTATTTAAATATACAATACTATTGATACTAGGATGACAATTGGTCAGCACTGCTCAAGTTTCCAACTTGATTTGCAAAAGGTAAATGCATGACAGAGAATCGAATCTTAATGACTAAGGATTGTTTCGAAGTCTGAGTTGAATTTGCTGATTTTGCCTGGGGTGGACATAACTGTACATAATATCTCCGAGTTCGGGGAAAACAGATAGAAGCAAGAGTTGAACTTAGAACCCCTAGGCCTGAATGACTGGGTTCGCTGCATCTTCAATAACATTCTAACATATATGGATTTCCTTCAGAAGTGAACAGTCATCTTTCAACCTTTGATCAGTCCGGCTGCAACAATCTGTATATAAACATTACAGCAGATACCCTTGAGCATAATGAATCTGAATTCTGTCCATATCATTGAACAATTAGCTACAGTAATAGACAGTGGGAATGTCAGCCATTGACCAACAAGTCTGTACTGCAGGCCCCAAGGCTGCAGTCTTGTATTTCTTACATTTGGCCCAAGATTTTAAAGCTTCCAGCTCCTGTCTTAACCAGAATAGCACTGTCTAACACATTTTAATGAAATCATTGCTCTTAGGTTCGTGGAAACATCCTCATATCAAGCATTAAGAATATTGAGATGTAAACGGTAAGCCTACTTTTACAACACATGATGTTACATTAGCAAGTTTTGTTGTGAGGTAAAACTGAACATTATTTTTGGGAAATTGGAATGCCAGAATTTTAAAAGTTGTGCTCTTATGAATGCCACATCTCAAAATTTCACTGTATTATCTCAAGTCATTTTTTGATCAGGTAAAAGCAAACATTAAAGATAGACCTTTTTAAGTATTAACAGCTTTCTTTCAAATCATTCACAAAATGTTGATACTATTGTATACAATAAGGCCGGAACTTATTGCCCATTCCTAAATTCTGATGAAGGGTCTAGGCCCGAAACGTCAAGCTTTCCTGCTCCTATGATGCTGCTTGGCCTGCTGTGTTCATCCAGCTCCACACTTTGTTATCTCAGCCCTTAAGAAGCTGTTGGTTAACCGTACTGTAAATCTGCGGCAGTTCATGGAGAGAAAGTACATTCACATGTAATGTAAGGAGCTCCAGAATATCGACCGAGCATTGATAAAGGAATGGCAATATATTCCCAAGTCAAAAGATGCGCGACTTGGAGACAAGGCAGTTGTTATTATATTCCCATGGGCCTGGTTGTCCCTATCCTAGGTGGCAAAAGTAACAGATTTGGAAATTGCTGTCAAAGGAACCTTAGTGAATTGTTGCAATGTATCTGGAAAATAGTATGCCCCGTCGCCAGATTGTACTACTGGTGGAAGGAGTGAAATGTTTAAGATAGTGGATGTAGCACCAATTATCTATAGACAGAGTATGTGTGTGGCTTTTCTGGTATATTTCCCTTCAGCAGCATTAAAGTTTGCAAATACCAGCTACAAAAGCAGTCATTAAGCATGAAACTTAATCTTAAATGCTTTACTTGAGGGGACTGTTGGTGGATTGTGACAAATGGCAAATATGTCAAGTGATTGATATGTCAGTATGACTAATACTCACCCCGTTCATGATTAATGGATTGACAAAAACACAGCCAAGAGGAGGAAATTTGATCATCTTACCTAATTCAGTCATCATTGGGATGTTGGCCCCAGTCGTGACAGACGTTTGTCGGACTAGGCCATGGACTGGACTATTGTCAGGAGAAGGTCTGTCCATTCCTGGAGGTGTGAATCCT
Organism: Ginglymostoma cirratum; assembly: GCA_024137785.1. Lineage (NCBI taxonomy): Eukaryota > Metazoa > Chordata > Chondrichthyes > Orectolobiformes > Ginglymostomatidae > Ginglymostoma > Ginglymostoma cirratum. The sequence goes on from JAHRHZ010000070.1 coordinate 13,007,702, forward strand.
GGCCAGTGAAGAAATAGTTCAGTCAGAAAATCACAAAACCTCCCTTTGATAAACTTAACTGCCTTATTGAGAAAAAGAAAATCTAGATGCATTCTTACACAAGTAAGTGATCCACCCAACCAATTTCCTGATAACACAGAGATTTACCTGCACTAAGAGCAATGGACCTTGAGTCATACAAGTTTGACTATATAGCAATGATGAAAATTCTAATTTTTTTTCTGCTACAAAACCATAATTGAATAACACGTGTACGTTAGCACAGTTGTCAGAATGTTACTTTATTTGCGTAGCATCTCCAAAAAGAAAATTAAGGAACAGAAAAGTGTTACAACAAGCTCTCATTTTAAAACTCTCTGATGTGCCACATTTTACATTGTAATATGGGTTGCTGATAAATACACACAAACCCTCTGAGTTGATAGAGTCCCATCACTGAAACATAATATTTGTATGCTCCCGAAGGGAGTATTATGGTGAAGGGCTACAGTACAAAGGAAGCTGTCAACATCTTAAGTTCAGAGAAATGGAATATGCTTTAAAGTCAAACAACCTCCCCTCAGCGTCACCTCCCTTCCCCCAAAATTGTTAAGAATTCAAATCGAAGTGGGAATCTTAACTGATTAGACACCCCTCAATTTGGGAACATGTGCAGCACAGGAAAAATGAACTCCTGTAGCTTCTTTTAAACCAAGTTCCCCCCAACCAACCCTCTCCTTTTTAATGTTGGTAGATCCAGAACTCATGTAACCTTTTATTCCAAATTTATTTTTGGTTTGTTACATTAATGTTTCACCAAACAGACAAGCCCACTAGCAGCAACCTGAAATAATTTCATCAATAAAAGTCACTTGATACTTATTTAGTATTTACAGCTTCCCATCATGTTGCTGATATTAATATTACATGTTCTCCATTTGGGTTAAACATAGTGAACATAAAACCCTTTTTATCAGAAATGTTAACGTTCAGAGACCTAAAAAAAATCCCCACAAACATGCCATTTCTTTGAAGTCATGGAACTTGACATTTTTCATTTTCCATGTTGACAAGTCAACACCTAAAGCCAGTAATGCTGTATACATAATACATAGACTTCAGGTTTTTTGAGAGGGCTTCAGGCCATTAGTTAATGCTGACACAATAAAACCCAAGCTGCTGGCTTTTGAACTGTTTTCTTTAAAAAAAATCTCTAAGTTTTAAAGAAATCACATTCTTTCAATTGTTTTAAATAACACTATCTGAAATGTCCTTTTCAAATGGAAATCCTCCCCAAATATTAACTACATATTTGATGTTTCCAAAAAGATTTGACTTAAATAAAGAATGGTATTCAACAGAATGCTGAGAAAGAAGCTTTTTTAAAGGTCGGGTTCAGTTAAGTCGATCAAGTTGTTATATTTATTCAAGACTTTGTCTTTTTAAATAACTTATGTTAACAGTTGTTGTTGAAAGGTATCTGTAATGTATCTTTCAGGATTATAAATAACAAAAAAAGCAACAACCTTTACTGTTGCCATGTAAATTTGTTAGCTGCTGTTTTGTTCTTTAGCATGTTGAAAAGCTCAAATCATACAAATTGCCTGTAACTACAGAAAAATAAAACACAAAGGAAGAGTGAGTGAATGAGGAGATCAAAATACCTGGAAACAAAACAATTTAAATCACTAAACCAGAACAAAATGAAATGTGATTTTAAAAATAAATCAAAAAGGTTTAGCAGATTGATTTCTATTATCTTTCACCCCACTGTCTTATTTCATGCAATTGTTCTGTATACAATTCCTTTCCTGTCTCAATAAAAATGAAGTAACTTTGCATTCTGAATGCTGACAGATTCGTTTTAATAAACAAAGGTATCTCAAAGTCTCCAAAAAAACCAAGACTTAATGAAAAAAAGCACTAATTATTACATAGTCCTTCTGCATTCAAACCAATATTTCAAAGTCTATTTTTTGTGCCATTAGAATAATTCATACAATTTCCATACAGATGGCACATATATTTGTGGGGTTGAAGAGTATCACAGCATATAGGAGTTCTTTTATTATTGTACTTGAGGAAAGTCGAACCATTTATTGCTTTTAACACTTTAGCCCACAGAGAATTCCTGCAGAAAAGGCTGTCTTATTCTATGTATTTCACCACTCAGACAAAACAACTCCCATGTTGTTTGAGACTCTTAGTTACTGTAGTTGTGCATGAGAGCTAATATGGAAATAATAAAAAAGGAACCTGACAGTGGTCCTCTGTAGTATTGGTGACAGACATCCCAAAGTATCTAAGGATACTTCTGTGGAGGACACAGATCAAAACACCAACCGGCATATTTTAAGATGTTAATCATTTTGCAATATCCAGCAGATAGTGAACAAAAACAAGTGTTGAATAGAGGAACAATCAGTGATCATGATAAATAAAATTCAGTGACTATATTAAATACTTTTTAATATCACATTAGTATCTCCTGCAACATAAATTATGTAAATTTCACACCAAAGCTTATGTGAAAATTATGCAGATTATAACTTGATTAGGCTTTTATCATGAGACCCAATTTGGCTTTTTTATCTATTAAGCTTCAATAAATGAGGCATCTGAATAGCTCCCTTGAGCAACTGCAGTAATAACTACACCAGCAGTTATTTCAGCTTTTGATGTCAAAGTAATTTGACGTTAGCAGAGAGAGTGGGGATGGAGGAGAATGGAATGATGGTTGGGGATGGGGAGAAGAGGGCAGGGTAAAGATTGTTCATCTTAATGTATAAGTATATACTTTAGGTACTATAATCCAAAGTGATTTTGAAAAATCAAGAACATGGAAGATGGTGACAGCACACCCAAGCTATCCCAGAACATACATAAAGTAATTGCAAAATGATGCTGATTTAAGTACAGGAGTTGAAATATGGCCGAGAAATGTGCTGCCAGAATGGACTATCAAATGGCAATGTAGTCGCTATTCAGTTCTACTCCTCCATGTTGGGCACGAAGCAGTTTATATTCTTTCTTAACCTTTGCTGAATCTTCTCCTAATTAAGGGTTCTCACACTCACAAAGAAAATGAAAAAGACCAGCTACTGAAAAGAAATGTAGCATGACTAAATAACATTTACATTCACAAAACAACATCTTTCTGAAATTAAAAATTGGCTTTTTTATGAGGTGTTACCTCTTCGTAAGAAGTTTTTGAGAAAGCCAAGAGAAAGGCCTGCTTGAGGAGAGCTCCATAAAAGTGCTTATGATAACCTCTGTGTTAATGCACCTAGCTTGTTGAATAAGTACAGGGTTCAGGCTAATCTCAAGTCCATGCATGACACAGGCCACGTCTTTCAAACCTGTCCATGTTATGTTATGTGCTTCTTGTCTGGTTCATTCAGTGGAGGGGCTGAGCTTTTCCTATTACATTCTTGAGTTTGTGTCGAGGAAAATCCCATGTATTCTTGATGGCATTCATTGGGCAGAACATGAAGTGGATATTTTGTTGGGTTTTACCATTTTGGAACACCCATTTTAATATAAATATGTACACAAAACACTTTAGAAAGTATGAAGAGCTGTTAACAATAATTTGATTTTGCAGACAAATGCAGATTATATTACACACGTCAAGAAGCCAAAGCAACAAACTGCTACAATGAGTTTACATATCTCCAGTCAACACTTGGTATATCTATTTTATATCTTGACATGAATCTATGACCTCAGTGCCTTTGTCTGGAAGGAAGACAGCCTGCCTGGAGATTTCACAGGCACTGTAATTGTGACCATCTTCAGGAAAGAAGACAGGTCTGAGTGTGGAAATTACAGAGGGATTTCCTTACTGTCCACCTCCTCAACAGCCTCCTCCCAGTATCTGAAGAGCTCCCCGTCGAGTCTCAACGTGGCTTCTGCCTGTCAAGGGGCACAATGGACATGACTTTCAGTGCATGACAAATCCTTGAAAATTGCAGTGAACAGCACCAATCTCTGTACGTGACCTTCCTCAATCTCACAAAGACCTCTGACTTTGTCAATCATTGAAGGACTGTGGAATACCTTTTTCAAATTCGGCTGCCGACAGAAATTTGTCACCCTTCTCCATTTGCTTCATTACGACATACAAGCCATTATCCTCAGCAACAGATCCACCATACGTCCGACGCAAGTGCAAACTGGGGACAAGCAAGGGGCTGCATCATTGCACCAACACTTCTCTGTCTGTCTTTCTCGCTGCAACACTCCAGCTATTTGGAAAAGTGAAGCTAGCGTCCAGGATGAGCGGGAAACTGTTCAACTTTTGTCTGCAGGCCAGAACCAAGACCACTCCAACTTCTGTTAGTGAGCTGCAGTATGCAGACAACACTTACACATACACACACTCAGAGGCTCAGGAACTTGAGGAACAGAGCGTTCGAAGTACAAGACCTCAAACCCAGCAACAAGTGCATGGTCTACAGAGAAGCCGTCGCCCCCAACTTTGTTGTATGCAGCAGAAACTTGGTGCAGCAGACACATCAAATTCCTGAAGGATTATCACCAATGCTGCCTTCACAAAATTCAGTAAATCCATTGGCAGGATGTGGTACCAATGTGAAAGCCCTGTCCCAGACCAACATTCCCAGTATTGAGGCACTAGCCCTGCCTGACCAGCTGCAATGGGCAGGCCACAATGTTTGCATGCCCAACACATGTTCCCCTAAACAAGTGCTCTACTCTGATCTCCACAATGGCAAATGGCGGGCAGAGGGACAAGGGCTCCCCACAAGCCTCCTTAAACAAATGCAAGTCCCCATTGACACTTGGGAATTACTTGCCCTAGAACACACAAACAAAAGATGAAGCATCCATAATGGCATCAACCACTTGGAGCACATGGAGGCTAAGTGCAAGCAGCAGAAAGTGTGCAAAGAATGGAGAGTATCCCACACACCCAAGTCCCCGGACACCTCCTACACTATCTGTGCAGAGTCTGTGACTCCAGGATTGGACTATTCAGCCAGCGCAGAACTCACCCTTAGAGTGAAAGCAAGTTGTCCTCAAACGTAAGGGGCTGCCAGAGAAGAAAAAGATGCATAAGATCTAAACCTGCAGTTCTGAAAATAGCTTTTCTTGAAGAACTCAACATGGGTTCTTTTTTTGGTTTGTGTAATTTTTGTGAACACATCTTAGCATGGCAACATGAGATAGTAGGAACTGCCGATGCTGGAGTCAAAGATAACAAGGTGTGGAGCCGGATGAACACAGCAGACCAGGCAGCATCAGAGGAGCAGGAAAGCTGACATTCTGAAACGTCAGCTTTCCTGCTCCTCTGATGCTGCCTGGCCTGCTGCATTCGTCCAGTTCCACACCTTGTTATCTTAGCATGGCAAGAAGACTTGAATAAGGAGTAGTACGGAAGCAAAGCGCTGCCAGTTTCATCCCTTGTTTACTTACAAATCCATTGCACTTTACATTCAGGGGAATTACTATTCTGATTGTGCACTGTCTACTACAAAGTGACAATAAAATTTGGTGATGCAACATAATCAGTATCTTCTATAGCTCAACAGAGCAGACAAAGCCAAGTTTCAATGGTTTGTCTGAAAGACAGTACTCTGATAATGCAGCACTGTCACTGCAGTGCTGCACTGGTACCTCCACCCAGACTGTGTGTGCCAACCTTTGCAAAGGAATTTTAACCTCGGCCTAGCAAACTAAGTGTTAAAGCAGCTTCCACTGAGTCAAGGCAAGATTGACTGGCCAGCTTTAATTTTCATTGAAATTAGTGGAAATTAAAATCAGACAGCTTCTATAATGGATGCTGATCCACAAAACCAAATTGATGCATTGATAGAAGATAGAATATCTAAACCCAAGAGTCCATCACGACGTGCGATTTATGAGTTATAAAGCAGCCAGAACGGTGACAGGTTTCATCCTTGAAGTACATCGCCGAGCCAATTCAATCAGGTGGCCTTCATTGTCTGATGCAAACCCACAATTTAATGAATTTGCTTTCCAAGTTGACATGCTGAGATTTTCACTCACACCCTCTGGGATGCTGGTTGAATATCACCGCTACTAAGTTACTGTACCCTTATGCTCATTTGAAATATTTTGCACATTCTGATATAATAAAACAGAAAATAGATGATAAAATCAGCATAAAAATAAATTGTTAATCTACACAGAATTAGTGCCTTTTGACATGAAATGGAGAAATGGGAATAGTTTGGATAGTCTTGGCAATGTGACTGTAGACATTTGAACCAAAATCTTACAGAAAACCCTCCTGATGGATCAATGCGAAACATGTTGAAAATATCCAGGAAGACAAAAATAACCTTTTCCAACAAATGCACAACAGATGCCATATCAACTCTAAACTGGAGAAGCACAGCAGGTCAGACAGCATCTGAGGAGAAGGGAAGTCAACGTTTCGGGCAAAAACTCCTTGTCAGGGCTGACTCTAGCTTCCAGCATCTGCAGTCCTTACTGTCTCCAAGTCTCAACTCTAAACTGGATCAGCAAAGCCATATAGATTTATTTTTGTCAGCAAGGTTTGTTACAGAAAGATAGATAGAGGAGGAAAAGGAGAGGTAGGGACAATGAAAGGAAGTGTACAAAAGCCAAAAGGATTTAGAGACAAAAGTGTGCAAGAGATAAATGGAGTGCAAGGTTACGTTGAAATGTAGTTACCCTAGTCCTAGAGAATGATAAAGCTGCTCTCTCATGACAGACAGAGACAACTTGTGGTAAGTTTAACCAGAGGGGCACCATGCTTCAGGTGAGGCTGGGAAGAAACAACATTCCTAGTAACCTTATCCAGCGCTGGAATCCAACCTGTGCTGTTGATGTCAATCTGCATTGCAAACCAGCCATCCAGCCAATTGAGCTAACAGCCTCTGACAAGTAGTAAAATAGTGGGAAGTGCAGACGAGTCAACTAGCAGAAAAACAGGTTCAGGAAGAAAGTAGAGATAACAAGCATGGGGCTGGATGAACACAGCAGGTCAAGCAGCATCATAGGAGCAGGAAAACTCGACGTTTCGGGCCTAAACCCTTCATCAGAAAGTATTTTGCATGGGAGACCAACAAGCTATATCCTGAGCATGGCCAAATTCCAACAAAGTAAAACAGATGCAGTATGCGAAGACATTCCCACGTATAAACATGGCAAGTTTTGAAGTAAGTATTATGAATGTATTATTTGAATAACATATGCAGAAATATATACAAATTGCTGTTTCCATTAAAATTTGGATTTTCAGTTTGAGACTCATTGCATTAAATTAAAAGAAGAAAAAAATGGAATATCCTAAAAAAACAGAAATAATAAAATAGCTGAAGAATCAGTTGCTACAATGAATCCAGGAATGTGAATAGAGGTACTAAATATACTGTCAGTTCAGATGCTTCAATCACCATTGATGCAAAGTGAGGCATTAGCAGTTCTAACACAGTATGAAGAGAATATTGATCGGCTTCTAAGTGTAGCTGAGGAGAAATTATTTAACTCCTTCCCTTACATGCGGATTAAAATTATATTTATATATTATTTACTGCAGTTCTTCCTCAACGATATGACAGAGGTATCAATAGCGTAATTATGTAGGCACATGTTAGGTTAATAATGTGATCAGATAACAATCAAAATGAGCTTTCAGTGTTGACGAATGTATTTATTTGGTAATTTCTATATGTTGGAAATAAATAAAACATTTATTCACATAGCTTATTTCGTACAGAAACTGGACGGATGAGAAAAGCCCTCAAAGTCCTCCAGTGATGGGTGTTGACAGCTTAGGTTATGGAGATCATTTGAAAAGTAATCAAAATGTCATGAGATGAAAGTATATTGAGACTGGCTAAAGTCAACCACTCTTCCAACATTGATTTTATTTTAAATGGTTCTGTGTTTTAAAAAAAAAAATTTTCGTGATAATAACGACAATACCACTAGGCGATGGCCTAGTAATGTTATCACTAGACTATCAATCCAGAAACTCAGCTAATGTTCTGGGGACCCAGGTTCAAATCCCGCCATGGCAGATGGTGGAACTTGAATTCAAAAAACAAAACTCTGGAATTAAGAATCTACTGATCACAATGAGGTCATCATCGATTGTCAGAAAAACCCATCTGCTTCATTAATGCCCTTCAGGGAAGGAAATCTGCCATCCTCACCTGGTCTGGCCTACATGTGACTCCAGACCCACAGCAATGTGGTTGACTCTCAATTGCCCTCTGAAATGGCCGAGCAAGCCACTCAGTTGTACCAATTGCTACAAAACCTCAAAGAAATGAAACCGGATGGATTACCTGGCGTTGACATAGGCACTGAGAAAGACAATGGCAGAAACAGCCCTGTCGACCCTGCAAAGTCCTCCTCACTAACAACTGGAGGTTAGTGCCAAAATTGGGAGAGCTGTCTCACACACTAGTTAAGCAACAGCCTGACATAGTCATACTCACCGAATCATACCTTACAGACAATGTCCCAGACACCACCATCACAGTCCCTGGATACGTCCTGTCCCACCGGCAGGACAGACCCAGCAGAGGGGGCTGCACAGTGGTATACAGTCAGGAGGGTGTTGCTCTAGGAGTCCTCAAAATTGACTCCGCACCCCATGAAGTCTCAAGGCTTCAGGTTAAACATGGGCAAGGAAACGTCCTGCTGATTACCACACACTGTCCTCCCTCAGCTGATGAATCAGTACTCCTCCATGTTAAACAACACTTGGAGGAAGTACTGCGGATGGAAAGGGCACAAAATGTACACTGGGTGGGGGATTTCAATGTCCACCACCAAGAGTTGCTCGGCAGCAGTACTACTGGGTCTGCAGCAGGTCATGAGGGAACCAAGAGGGAAAAACATACTTGACCTCATCCTTAGCAATCTGCCAGCTGCAGATGCATCTGTCTATGACAGTATCGGGAAGAGTGACCACCGCATAGTCCTTATGGAGACGTAGACCGCCTTCACATTGAGAACAACCTCCATCATGTTTTGCGGCTTTATCACTGTGCTAAATGAGACAGATTTGGAACAGATCCAGCAACTCAAGACTGGGCATCCATGAGGTGCTGTGGGCCATCAACGGCAGCAGAAGTGTACTCCAGCACAATCTGTTACCTCATGGCCCAGCATATCCCCCACTCAACCATTACCATCAAGCCAAGGGATCAACCCTGGTTCAATGGGGACTTCAGGAGAGCATGCCAGGAGCAGCACCAGTCATACCTGAAGATGAGGTGTCAACCCGATGAAGTCACCAAACAGGACTACTTGCGTGGCAAACAGCGAAATGTTAGATAGAGCTAAGCGATCCCACAACCAAAAAGATCGGATCTAATCTCTGCAGTACCGCCACATCCAGTCGTGAATGGTGGTGGATGATTGAACAACTCACTGGAGGACGAGGTTCTGCAGATATCCCCATCCTTAATGATGGAAGAGCCCAGCACATCAGTGCAAAAGATAAGGCTGAAGCTTTCACAGCAATCTTCAGCCAGAAGTGCTGAGAGCATGATCCATCTCGGCCTCCTCCAGTGGACCCCAGCATCCCCAGTCTTCAACCAATTCAATTCACTTCACGTGATATCAAGAAACAGTTGGAGACACTGGATACCGCAAAGGCTACAGGCCCTGACAACATTCTGGAAATAGTACCGAAGACTTGTGCTCCAGAACCTGCCACTCCCCGAGCTAAGCTGTCTCAGTACAACATTGGCATCTACCCGACAATGTGGAAAATTGCCCAAGTATGTCCTGTACATAAAAAGCAAGACAAATCCAGCCCAGCCAAATACCACCCCATCAGTCTACTCTCGATCATTAGTAAAGTGATGGAAGGTGTCATCAACACTGCTATCGAGAAGCACATGCTCAGAAATAACCTGCTCAGTGACGCCCAGTTTGGGTTCCACCAGGGCCACTCCGCTCCTGATCTCATTACAGCCTTGGTTCAAACATGGACAAAAGAGCTGAATTCCAGAGGTGAGGCTAGAGTGACAGCCCTTGACATCAACGTTGCATTTGACCAGATGTGGCAACAAGGAGCCCTAGCAAAATTGGTATCAATGGGTATCGGGGGCAAACTCTCTAGTGATTGGACTCATACCTGACACATAGGAAGATGGCTGGTTGTTGGATGTCAATCATCTCAGTTCCAGGGCATCTCGCAAGAGTTCCTCAGGGTAGTGTCCTCAGCCCAACCATCTTCAGCTGCTTCATCAAGGGCCTTCCCTCCATCATAAGGTCAGAAGTGGGGATGTTCATCAATGATTACACAAGGTTCAGCACCATTTGCGATTCCTCAGATACTGAAGCAGTCCACGTTCAAATGCAACAATATCCAGGCTTGGCTGAAAAGTGGCAAATAACATTCATGCCACACAAATGCCTGGTTATGACTATCACCAATAAGAGACAATTTAACCACCGCTCCTTGGCATTCAGTGGTGTTATCATCACTGAATCCCCCACTATCAACGTCCTGGGGGTTATCATTGACCAGGAACTCAGCTAGACTCACCACATAAACACAGGGGCTACAAGAGCTGGTCACAGAGGCTTATAATACGATGGTGCGTAACTCACCTCCTGACTCCTCAAAGCCTGTACATCATCTATTAAGCACAAGTCAGGAGTGTGAAGGAATACTCCCCACTTGCCTGGATGAGTGCAGCTGCAAAAACACTCAAGAAGCTTGACACCATCCAGGACAAAACAACCCACTTGATTGGCACCACATCCACAAGCATTCATTCCCTCCACCACCGAAGCTCAGTAGCAGTAGTGTGTAGTATATACAAGATGCACTGTAGAAATTCACCAAAGATCCTCAGACAGCACCTTCCAAACCCACAAACGCTTCCATCGAGAAGGACAAGGGCAGCAGATATATAGGAACACCACCACCTTCAAGTTCCCCTGTGAGCCACTCACCATCCTGACTTGGAAATATATCATTGTTGCTTCAGTGTCGCTGGGTCAAAATCCTGGAATTCCCTCCCTAATGGCATCGTGGGCCAACCCACAGCAGGTGGACTGTAGCAGTTCAAGAAGGCAGCTCACCACCACCTTCTTGAGGGCAACTAGGGATGGGCAATAAATGCTGGCCAGCCAGCAACGCCCACATCCCACAACTGAATAGGGATCAAAAGCGAACATTTGTTACTCATCCTTACTGTCTTTGAGTGACTTGTTAGGCCATTTCAGAAAGGATTTCAGAGTCAACCAGATTGCTTTGAGTCTGTAGTCACACGTAAGACAGATTTCCTTCTCGAAAAGGCATCAGTGATTTTTAAGACAACCATGGAAAACTTTACATTCGTCATTATTCGGACTAGCTTTCAATTCTAAATAGAGCTTATTAATTAGAGTTTCATCAGCTGCCATGGTGGAATTTAGAGATATGTTTGCAAAGCATTAGAGATAAAAGGTACTGCAGATGCTGGAGAATCCGAGATGACAAGCATGGGGCTGGATGAACACAGCAGGTCAAGCAGCATCATAGGAGCAGGAAAACTTGACGTTTCGGGCCTAGACCCTTCATCAGAAATGGGGGAGGGGAAGAGGGTTCTGAAATAAATAGGGAGAGAGGGGGAGGCGGATAGAGGATGGATAGAGGAGAGGATAGGTGGAGAGGAGGCAGACAAGTCGAAGAGGCGGGGATGGAGCCAGTAAAGGTGAGTGTCGGTAGGGAGGTAGGGAGGAGATAGGTCAGTCCAGGGAGGACGGACAGGTCAAGGGGGCGGGATGATGTTAGTAGGTAGGAGATGGGGGTGGGGCTTGAGGTGGGAGGAGGGGATAGGTGAGAGGAAAAACAGGTTAGGGAGGTGGAGATGAGCTGGGCTGGTTTTGGGATGCGGTTGGGGGAGGGGAGATTTTGAAGCTTGTGAAATCCACATTGATACCATTGGGCTGCAGGGTTCCCAGGCTGAATATGATTTGCTGTTCCTGCAGCCTTCGGGTGGCATCACTGTGGCATTGCAGGAGGCCCAGGATGGACATGTCGTCTGAGGAATGGGAGGGGGAGTTGAAATGGTTCGTGACTGGGAGGTGCAGTTGTTTGTTGCGAACTGAGCGCAGGTGTTCTGCAAAGCGGTCCCCAGGCCTCCGCTTGGTTTCCCCGATGTAGAGGAGGCCACAACGGGTACAGCGGATGCGGTATACCACATTGGCAGATGTGCAGGTGAACATCTGCCTGATGTGGAAAGTCTTCTTGGGGCCTGGGATTGGGGTGAGGGAGGAGGTGTGGGGGCAGGTGTAGCACTTCCTGCGGTTGCAGGGAAAAGTGCCGGGTGTGGTGGGGCTGGAGGGGAGTGTGGAGCGGACAAGGGAGTCGCAGAGGGAGTGGTCCCTCCGGAAGGCAGATAAGGGTGGGGAGGGAAAAATGTCTTTGGTGGTGGGGTCTGTTGGCAGATGGCGGAAGTGTCGGAGGATGATGCCTTGGATCCGGAGGTTGGTGGGGTGGTACGTGAGGACGAGGGAGATTCTTTTTTGGTTGTCATTGCGGGGACGGGGCGTGAGGGATGTGTTACGGGAAATGCGGGAGACACGGTCGAGGGCGTTCTCGACCACTGTCGGGGGGAAGTTGCGGTCCTTGAAGAATGAGGACATTTGAGATGTACGGGAGTGGAATGTCTCATCCTGGGAGCAGATGCGGCGGAGGCTAAGGAATTGGGAATAGGGGATGGCATTTTTGCAGGAAGGTGGGTGGGAGGAGGTGTATTCCAGGTAGCTGTGGGAGTCAGTGAGCTTGAAATGGACATCGGTTTCTTGGTGGTTACCCAAGATGGAGACAGAGAGTTCCAGGAAGGAGAGAGAAGTGTTGGAGATGGTCCAGGTGAACTTCAGGTTGGGGTGGAAGGTGTTGGTGAAGTGGATGAACTGTTCGAGCTCCTCGTGGGAGCACGAGGCAGCGCCGATGCAGTCATCAATGTAACGGAGGAAGAGGTGGGGTTTAGGGCCAGTGTAGGTACGGAAGAGGGATTGTTCCACGTAACCTACAAAGAGGCAGGCATAGCTTGGGCCAATGCGGGTACCCATGGCCACCCCCTTTGTCTGTCGGAAGTGGGAGGAATTGAAAGAGAAGTTGTTGAGTGTGAGGGCTAGTTCGGCTAAACGGATGAGGGTGCCAGTGGATGGGGACTGGTCAGGCCTCTGGGACAGGAAGAAACGGAGGGCCTTTAGGCCATCTGCTTGGGGAATGCAGGTGTATAGGGACTGGACGTCCATAGTAAAAATGAGGTGTTGGGGACAGGGGAATTGGAAGTTCTGGAGGAGGTGGAGGGCGTGGGTGGTGTCACGGACGTAGGTAGGGAGTTCCTGGACCAAGGGGGTGAAAATGGAGTCTAGGTAGGTGGAGATGAGTTCGGTGGGGCAGGAGCAGGCGGAGACAATGGGTCGACCAGGGCATTCAGGTTTGTGGATTTTGGGAAGGAGATAGACGCGGGCGGTGTGGGGTCGGGGAACGATGAGGTTGGAGGCGGTGGGTGGGAGGTCACCTGAGGTGATGAGTTTGTGGATGGTAGCATTAGCCTGAATCTCTGGATTACTAGTTCAGCAACATTATCACAACACCAGTGTCTTGCACCGAAAATTCAGAAAAGCATCTTTAGGATGGAGGCTTTGACATGCACGTTAAGTACTTGGCCATTTTCTAATCACCGCAGGACAAATGAGAATGAATTCAAATCGGAATTCAAGAAAAACTTCTTGACTTGAAATGTAGGAACTCACTACTACTAACAGTGGTTGAGATAAGAGCAGAGTTTTACTTAAGGGGAATCCAGATAAACATGAGGGATAAAAGGATGGAAGGATATGTTGACAGGATGAGATGAAGAGGGATGAAAGGAGGCTCCTTTAGAGCACAAACAATGATCGGTACGATAGAGTGGAGAAAGGTTGATGCATTAAATGAAATTAAGAAATTTCTTTTTTTGGAAGGGGAGGCCCAGTTAGAGTGATTTTCATCTTAACACCTGAAACCAAAAGAATATGCTTGGTGTATGGAAATTAATTCTGCCAATGACCGCTGGTTTGAAACTCTGTTATACAATTTGATCAAGCCTGTGGTGGGCTCCGAAAGCTGAAGTTTCCGTAGTGTAAGGGAAAGGGACAGCCACGGTCCATTTTATAATCCTGATGTGGAGGTGCTGGTGTTGGACTGGGGTCAGAAATCACATAACACCATTGTTGAGGATGTACTAAACAAACCTTAGATGCTGTTAATTCTTTAATCAGTTAGAAGGTTTTAATTGATTAATGTATATATGTAAATCCCTGAATTCCTTTCAAGTTACGGTCCTGAGAGAACTGAAGGCTTTATCAGTGTAAAGAAGAGGTGACATTTTAGGTCAGACAATGCATGTTGGATGTGAGATCTTGTTCAGAATCTGCCTGTGTCTTAGTTTGGAGTCAGTCCGGCTTTATCTCCAAAGCAGGAATTTATAAAATACCATGTTGACTGCCTGTCTATAAATTGTGTGCTTTTTGAACAAAATGAAATGTATCTGCAAATATAAATTTACCCCATAGACTGACTCAGACACACTCGCTCTAATCCTCCTCACACACACATACACGTGAATCTATGGGGTGAATTTAAAATTGCAGATACATTTTATTTTGTTCAAAAAGCACACAATTAATAGACAGTCAGTCATGGAGATAAAGCCGGTCTGACTCCAAAGTAAGACACAGGCAGATTCTAAACAAGGTCTCATACCAAACATGCATTTCTGGCTTAAAATGTCACCTCTTCTTTATACCGATAAAACCTTTCGCTCTCTCAGGACCGTGACTTGAAAGGAATTCAGAGACTTACATATATTTATTAATCAATTAAAACCTTCCAACTGATTAAACAGCATCTTGGGTTTGTTTAGTACATCCTCATCAATGGTAGAACCTTTGATCTTTTACTTATAAATTCTGTGTCTGATACTACCTCTCTCACTAACACCTGAAGGAGGACCGAGGCTCCGAAAGCTTGTGTTTTCAAATAAATCTGCTCGACTATAGCCATTTTACAACGCGCGAGTCATACAAGACATCAGCTCCCAAAACACACATTAAAACCCGGGGTCCTCTACTGGAAACTGTTTAAGACACCCGTCAATTTTAAATGCAAATACAGCTGACATTTGAAAGGCCCTGCTTGAAATTTTTCTTCTGTTTTTACAGCATACACATTCTCGTATCTGAGAATGCACTTCAGGCATCATGAATGGAGTTTCATCCTCCTACTTGTAACTGTGCCTGCTGATCCCTGGGTGGCATCACAAATAACAGAATCAATGCCTCTCTAACCCTTTTCTCTCGGCAAAAGCGTGATTTGCCAAGAGGTTGCGACCTCCATGCATAGGTCTTGATAACCATTTCTAACAGTCCATACAGTCTGTACGACTGTGTGAATATTGAAGCCGTTGTCTTTGTCATCATCATCAAATTCCTTCTTAATGCCAAAGACCGCTGTTAGGTTGCTTTTCTAAAGAAAAGTTCAAGTGATATGGGCAGGGCAAGTCTTTGCAACTGTGACTGATTGTACACAGCTAGGCTTTGCTGGGTGTGGGTCTATGCGTGAAGACATGTGTGAGTGTGATCATTAAAGGAGATAGGATGGGGCTCAGCAATGGCATTCCACTTCATGCAACCAGTGTGCTAATACTCAGGCTCACAGATGAACAGTAGTTACTTAGGAGATCTGGAACTGCAAATATCAGTGCCAGTGGAACTAATAAGATGCCAAAGGAAAAAACTGATAGATTAATTTGCTTTGTAGTTTCTCTAATGGATCAGTAGGCAGATTCATCAAGTCAGGTAGCATAAGACATGCAGAAAATTTCAGTCTGTGCAAACCAGTTGCTTTCAGCTGAATAGATATAGAACTGCAACAATTGGCCCTAAGTGTTCAAAATGAGGTGAGGAGACATAGGGGAAAATCTGCTATTGTTGGCATTCTTTGTTGGTGTCCAATGTTTCAGCACAGATCGGAAAAATGCACTTGTGGAGATATCTTCGGGTGCAATCATGATTTTCCTGACAACAGATTGCCAGAACTCACTGTTAAACATTTGCATAGAATTTTCATGACTTCAGCACACCCCAAAGCTATACAGCTAATGACATAGATAGCAAGAATTGCAGATGCTGGAGTCAGAGGCAACACAGTGTGGAGTTGGAGGAACACAGCAGGCCAGGCAGCATCAGAGGAGCAGGAAAATTCTAAAGAAGAGTCCCGACCCAAAACATCAACTTCCCTGCTCCTTTGATACTGCCTGGCCTGCTGTGTTCCTCCAGCTAATGAACTACTTCTGATATGAATTTAAGTCATGCTTATCATTTCATCACAACAGCAATGAGATAATCATTACAAAATTTGTTTTTTTTACAAAGAAATGTTGATTGAGGGAAAAATATTGGTCAAAACATTGAGATGAATTCTTCAAAATAGTGTCTATCTACCTGGGATCTTTTATGTTCACCCACAAGAGGTAACGAGGATTCGGTTTCATCTAAGAAATAAACTTTCAAGTTTGCTCAATACTTGTTCAGCGCCGGGATGGACTGTCATTCTGGAATTTTGTAATCAACTCTCTAGAACAGACCTTAAACCCACAACCTTTTGACTCTCCAGTAAATGCTACCAACTGATCGATGCAAGGCTGATGACTGCCTGTGAAGCTGTACTTCAGCAAGAAAACCAGAATATTCAAAATGAGTGAAGAAAGTGGAAAGATTGACTAGCCACAACAAAAATCCAACAAATGTAAATTTGATCCTCTTCTCTTTCCTTTAAATTCACTCACGTAAACCAAAAAAAAATGAATTAGATGGCAGAAAGTGGCAAATAACTCACAAAAACTAATGAATATGGAACAGCTTTAATCATCCACCCCACAAGTTACGCTGCAACACGTGAAATATTTTCATGCTTAGAAAGCCCCTGCATGAAAACAGAATTACTGTCATGTTTGTGAAATTATACCTTATTTATTCATTTAAAAGGTGAAATAGTCAACATTATAAATCATCACACTCTCTTTATATTCATAGAACAAATATATTACACAGAAATAAGTCTGAGTTTCATGTCACACCTGAAAAAAAAATTAGCACATCAATCATGAAGATAAAATATTTTGTGTAAATCGCACCACTTCTCAAAACTCACACTGATTCCTTACTATACATCATTTTGTCCCCTTTTTACCATATAGTCAATTTTCTGGTATTTTTTGGTTCACGAAATAGGAAATGTACCAGGTACACACTTCATCTCATTTGTACAACATTGGGGATCTTCTTTGTGGATCATTGCCTTGACATAGTGGAAATGGTTTGTGTGCTCCAATGATCCTTTAAGCAAAACTGTTGGGAGCACCTTGCCCCTACCTTGGCCATCCACGGAGGCAAGGGCTGGGAGTATAAAGGAGGTGCCAGACAAAGTATGGTCCAAAAAAATTCTCAATGATAGAACAGGCAAAGGAAAACTGCGTTTCTCACCAGCTGTGAAGGCAGAAGAAGACTGTAGTGGCATAGTAGTCCCGGTCAATTTGGCTCAACATAATCATCAATCTGTCATGGATCATGCAACCAGTGGCAATGTTCCAAGCTCCCTTTATTAAATGAAATCATGTACAGGTTTCTATCAGGGTGTGTTTATCAGGTTCTGAGGTGATGGAGAACCAGCGACAGTGACAGGGACAGGGTTATGGCTGGGGGAGAACAGAGTCAAGAATGTATCCACAGACAACAGATGCATGAACGTCATTAGACATTTTGGTTGGGACAGGGATGCCTTTGGCCAACAACATCTGTGACTGATCAGCTGTTGCTCAAATACTATGGCCTTAAGAGGTATATTTTGTCCTTTTTTAAAAAATTTGGAACAGTAGATGCAATTTAAATGGCAGGGTTGGGGGTGGGGAGGGGTGGGGGTCCCTCAAAACCAGGATTTTCAGTTTAAGCTTCCTAAAGTTGTTGTGTTCTTGAAGCTGGATGCGGAAGCTCTTATTCCTCTCTCTGTTACAGCTAAAAGCCAGGGTTTTCTTCCTGCTGCTAGAATTGCACATGAATCAATCTATTTTACTGAATTTGCCTTTGCCAAGGGTGTGTTAATGGGATGTTGCTACACTGTAACAGTTACACATAAAATAACTTTATTAAGTCAATTCTTTTATTTCTATTTTGTCTGTATTTTAACTGTTGTGTAAAAATAAAATGTGTTTTGCTTAAAGTCGAGTAGTTTAAAATAGGCAAAAATTAGGATCTACGCTATCTTCTTAATATATTTTGAGGGGCTTAGTTTGGTCCATAACAATCATTTTCAAGATAACTTTTGCTTAATCTGGATGGAGAAGAGGCTAGAGAAGGTGCCTTAAAAATAGGTTTCTCTCTTGCTTAAAAACCACATTCAATGAGATCACCACCTATGTAGTCAAAGAAAGGAAACATTAAAATTTGTAACTTGGAATGTTAGAACACTCCTGCACGATCTCAAAAATGAACATCCGGAAAGAACAGCAACAGTACCAAGTGAACTACCAAGACTCCAAATGGACATTACTGCCCACAGAGAGACCTGCAGCTCAGGGGAGGGCCAACTGAAGGAACAAGTCGGCAAATAAAACTTCGAGAGAAAGGTGAGAATGACATTGACCTTTGTAATAGTTTTGCCATCCAGGATAGGATCTTGGATACACTTCCAGAGTTACCAAATAGTACAAATGAAACATTGAGGACACTTATAGCCAAACTCTTGACTGAGATCAAGATGCTAAGCAAAAGCTCTGTTCTAACCTTCAAGAAGATCCTTTGGAGGGCTTTGATACCAGGATTGGCCTTGACTTTGATTCTGGAGAGGAACTATATGTGGAAAGCTTATGCAAATGGTGTCCTCTTGTCGTCAAAGCGTGCTCAACATGGCCTCATTATCTCAAAAAACTGCAGATGCTGGAAGTCTGGGTGATTGCTTTGCCGAACACCTACGTTCCGTGTGCAAAAATGACCCTGAACTTCCGGCTGCCTGTCACTTTAACACACCAGCCAACATATTCTCTGGCCAATATCTCTGTCTTAGGCTTAGTGCAGTGCTCCAGTGAAGCTCAACACAAGCTGGAAGAATAGCACCTCATTTTCCGCTTGGGACCCTGCAGCCTTCTGGAGTCAATAATAAATTCAATAACTTTAGAGCTTGAGCACCTTCTCCCATGTCCCTATCCAGTCCTTGACATCATATAGGCTGCTACCACAAACAACCCATTATCAGCCACAATTGGGCCCCATTAACAGCTATTCATTCTCCCAGCCTGACATTTACCACTTCCTTTGTCTGCCCAACTATTTCTCTCTCTCTCCTTGGGCTCCTTCACTATCTATTGTTTACTCCTTCTCCCTCACCCCACCCCATCTTTAGCATATATACAAAGCTTTATCCAGTCACAATTGGTCCTGAAGAAGGGTCACACTGGGCCTGAAACATTAATTCTGCTTTCTCTCTACAGATGGAGACAGACCTACTGTGTTTTTTCCAGCAAATTTTTTTTGTTGTTTCTCATTATAACAAACAGAAGGATTAACACAAAACCCAATGGAGGCACTTAGATCAAAGCACTGGCACGTCCTGGATTCTGTCTTTGTTGGAATCCAACATCTAAATGATTTCTGGGTCACTCGATTCATTTAAAGGCCTGAAGTCTACTCAACAGGTCTTCAATAGTGAACATTTACCTAAAACAAAGGCTCAAGCGAAGATCAGAATTTCAAAAGCAACTCAATCAATCTGGAAAATATTTGTATGTCCAAATCAAGTTCAGGTCAATGGGATCAAATGAAGTCAGCTGTACTAGACCCCTGTTGCAGACTATTGGACTTCAAACATTGTCAGCAGGCCTGGATTGATGAAAATGATGCAGAAATATGCGACCACCTCACGTAAAAACAAATTGCTTTTGCTTCAATGCCTGGCAGACCAACTAAAGATTACAAGTTAAGAACACAACATTCCAAGAGCTCAAGACAGAAGGCCAAAGACAAAACCAAAACATAAACGACCAGTGGTGGGAAGTCAGTCTGATATATCTAAATGTATCCTGACCATCATGATTACCAAAGGTTTTTTCTTTCTGAAGCCACCAACACCATATAGAAGAACCAAAATCAAGTGGACAAGCACTTCTCTTCTTGAGAATGATTATCCTATTCAACAACTCTGAGAAGAACAGCTCCTCAAATGTGAATACCACAGTGGCAGCTGATATTCTTCAGGCTATGATACAAATAATGGGTGAACCACTGTCAATGGGACAGCTGCAAAGGCAATCAGACGAAAATACTGTCGTCTCGATAGCATTCCAGCTGAGGTCTTCAAAGCCGGTATCCTTTCTGCTCACATCAAGATACCATGCATGCATTCTATGGGTTTGGGATGTTCCTACACCCCAGCGATTGCTTACATCTACAAAAAAAAGAGATAAATCAGAACAGGGAAAGGACTGAGATCTTTCCCTGTTGTCCTTGATAAGAAAAATTGTGGCAAATGTTGTCCTGATCACCTATTGCATGTGGCTGAGAAATTCCTGCCGGGGCACAATGTGACTTTGGGCCTTCCAGAGAAACCTCTGACGTAGTCTTCGTTACCAGGAAAACTCCAGGAAAATGTCAACAAAAAATCCCGCCATTGTTCAGAGAGGCGCCAATGGCCACTGTATTTTCATCTTGAATGTCCTGGGCTTCTAAGTGGGCTTCTAAGCATCTAAGCAATGCTTCTACGTTTGCATTGCAGCTAGTAAAATGAGGCCCACAAGATTCATTCCCAAATCACCCGACTGAGAAAAGGGATATGTTGTGATGTTCAGTCACAGAAAATCACACGCTCAATTTTCCAATTGTAACCGCTGTCTGAGAGACCAAGCACCCTTGGTGTGGCCTCAGAATCACTAAATTTAACACAGTCTTTTCAGTTGCTCTGAACGCTAAAATTTGCTACACTGCTTATAAAATTAAAACAAAATCCAATCATTCCACAGCAAAAGAACAGCAAGAGGAAATGGGGCTCAATTACAGCCCTGGGCACTCCCATCGCGGGGGCAGGTTTGGAGACTCAGAGAGTACTGCCAAGAGCCACAGGTTAAGGTAAGGCACACCCCAAATGGCGCCAGGCTATACTATGATTACTACTGATTTGAGAATTATAATAAATATCACTTGCTGAATAAAAATAAACAGGGCTAAACACTATCAAATCTTCTGAAGGAATCAGCAACATTTCTAGCCAAAAGATAATCAACAGATGCTGGATATTAATGCATTCTTTCTCCATAATAATTTTTTTTTGCTTAAAGTAATTCTGCCAGGCAGAGGGCAAGGTTTTAGCAGTTAACACATTTAAATAACCTTTCGCTGCACATTTCCAAACAAAGTCATCTCAAAGTACAAAGCATTAACTTTCAGTTCAAAACAACTCACTTGTATTTTTCCCAGCTCCAGTCCACTCTTGACAACATTTAGATTGGCACAGCTAAACCAAATCCCAGATCTGCACCGCAGATATCCACAAACAGAGGGGCATGCAATGGAAATGGAATCTTTACTAATCCTTGCACTCAGCTACATCACAGGGAGAGACGGGTCAATTATTGATTATTGCTATATCACCCAAGCACTCTGCATTGGGCAGGATAGACAGAACAACAGCATCTCCTTGTTGCATTTGGTACAAACATCTTCCTGTAGCAAACAATGACACTATATTGTCAGAAGGTCAGTCTCATCCTGCGCTCCAGCCCAATCTGGAAGAATAGAGGAGGAAAAGAAATAAAACCATTTGCATTTACATAGCATCTTTCACAGCGTCAGGACAACCGAAGGGTTTTACATCCAAATAATTACTTTTGAAATGTTTGGGATGTAGGAAAATATAGCAGTCAAGTTGTGCAAGACAAATAGCAATGAGATAAATGACCAGATATTCTGTTTTATGGATATTGATTGGGGTGGAAATATTGGCCAGGGAGAGAGACAGGGAAAACCTTCTTGCTCCTTTCAAATAGTGTCATAGCATCTTTTATGTCCAGAAGAAAGGACAGAGTCTTGATTTAACGCCTCATCTGAAAGTCAGCACCCTGGTAGTGCAGCACTCCTTCAGTATTGCCTTTCTTTTCTCTCAGCAAGCGCAATATCAAATTCAATATCTCTGGTGCAAGGAAAAGGGATTTATGCAAGATTAGTCTGTCTCTACCATCCTCTCTTTCACTATCCAAAAGGGAAACAGAATATGATTTAAGATGTGTGAGTGGAGGCAGTTCATTGTGTTTGGAAAAGAACACTACTATAAAGATATTTAAATATTTACAGTTTCTATCAACTTTTCTATTCTAAATTCCTGTGTCTACACATACAATAGAAACCACCAATGTAAACATGTCACACTGTAATTGCATCACCTCCCCTGTACCCCCCAAAGGAGGTCTGCATCACCACCAGTACAGGAGGGACTAATAACGATTTGACATGTTTACCTAAGGTTCTCCCATCATAAATGTTGATAAGGAATGTACAATGTAAATACTAATTTGGCAGAAGGCACTACTTGAAAGTGGACTCAATTGCAAAGCTATGCTCTAGTTCAACTTCTCACACAATAACACCACTCCATTTGACAAGTGTACTTAAACCTTCAAGGTCTTATTCCTTAATGAGCAGCATCGCGAGAGATTTTCTGAGATTATACATTAACTCCAGCCACCAGTGCGAACTGCCCAGGTTATTTACCTGCTTTAGAGTTGCCAGTTGTATACTGATTTGATTTGATTTATTATAGTCACATGTACCTAGCGACAGTGAACAGTTTGTTGTGCATGCAGTACAGGCGGATAATAACCATACTAACTGCATAAGGGTAATAGAACAGACCAAGGAATACAATATTATGACTGCACATAAGGTGCACAAACGGCAAGGTCAACATTAAATTTGAAATTTGAGAAGTCCATTCCGGAGTCGAATAGCAGCATGGAAGAAGCTGTTCTTGAATCTGCTGGCCTGTATGATTAAGCTTTTCTATCTTCCGCCTGACGGAAGAGGCTGGAAGAGACTATAACTGGGGTGGGAGGGGTTTTTGATTATGCTGGCTGCCCTACCGAGGCAGCAAAAAGTATAGATGGAGTCAATGAGTGGGAGGTTGGCTTGGGTGGTGGACTGGGCTGTGCTCAAAACTCTTTGTATTTTCTTAGGGTCCTCGATAGAGCAGTTGCCATACCAAGCCATGATACATCGGACAGAATGCTTTCTATGGTGTATCTCTAAAAGTTGCTAAGAGTCCTTAGGGATATGATTTTCCTTAGCCTCCTGAGGAAGTAGAGACGTTCTTGTGCTTTATTGACCTTCGCATTGACACGAGTGGACCAGGACAGATTGAGGTGATCATCACTCCTAGGAACTTGACACATTTGACCATCTCCACCTCAGCATCATTGATGTAGACAGGGGCGTGCCCTCCACATTGCTTCCTTAAGTCAATGATCTACTCTTTTGTTCTGTTGACTTTGAGGGAGAGATTGTTATCTTTACACCACACCACGAAGCACCCTCTTTCCTGTATTCTGCCTTGTCATTGTTGAGATCCAGCCTACAACGTTGGTGTCGTCAGTGAACTTGTAGATGGACTCAGGACAAAATTTGGTCACACAGTCATGAGTGTACAGGGAGCATAATAAGGGGCTGATTTTGCAGCTTTGAAGGAAACTAGCGTTGAGGAGGTCCTGCTGCCTATTCTCACTGATTGCAGTCTGTAGGTCAGGAAGTCGAGGATCCAGTTGCAGAGGGTGAAGCAGAGACATAAGTCTCAGATTTTAGTTTGGTTGGAATTATGGTGTTGAAAGCGGAGCTGTAGTCAATGAGTAGCAGCCTGACGTATGTATCCTTGCTATCCAGTTGTTCCAGGGACGAATGTCTGCTGTAGATGTGTTGTGATGGTAGGCAGTTGCAAGGGATCAACGCAGGCAGGGAGGCTAGAGTTAATGTGAGCCACGACTAACCTCTCGAAGCACTTCATAATTATGGAAGTCAAAGCTACTGGGCAGTAGTCATTGAGGCACGCTGCATGAGTTTTCTTTGGTATTGGGATGGCAGCGGTCTTCTTGAAGCAGATGGGGAATTCAGTTTGTAGTAAGGAGAGGTTAAAGTTGTCAGCGAATATTCCCGCCAGCTGGTGCGTGCAGGATCTGTGTGTATGGCCAGGGCCTCCGTCTGGGCCAGTCGCTTTCCATGGGTTTACTTTTAAAAAGGCTGATCTGATATCTGCAGTGGTGGCTAGGGAAAAGGTGCATCGGAGACTATTGGGGTAGGTGACACCATTTCACTGACCTGCTGTTCAAAGCGAGTATAAAATGCTTTGAATGCATTGGGGAGGAATGTATTTTACTCTGCTATTCTGCTCTGCTTCACGTTGTGACCTGTGCAAGCCTTGCCACAAACAGCAGGTGTCCGTGTGGTTAGTTTGGGTCTTTAGCTAAATCTGGTATTGCCTCTTGGCACCTCGAAAGGCTTCACGGTGGTCACATCTGGATTCCCTGTAAAGGTCCGGGTCATCTGATGTGAACGCTACACACCTGGATTTCGACAGGCAATGGATCTCCCAGATCACCCATGTCTTCTGGTCAGGGAACATTCGGATTGACTTCCTTGGCATGCAGTCTTCTATACACTTGCTAACGAACTCTGTGACGGTACTGGCATACTCATCTAGTTTGGCCGCTAAGTTCTTGAATATGGACCAGTCCACCAATTCTAAGCAGTCCCATCAAAGCCTATCTCTGCCTGAGACCAGCACTGTATTACTACTGAGCTGCTGGTAAGGATGTTCACTCAAGTCCAATACAATGCTTTTAATATATGGGCATGTTGTAGCTTGGTGATGTCATTGGGATTGCCTAATGGACTTTGTATTGGTGGGGAAAAGAATCTATAGCCAGTGCCAGGCTCAAACAGGCGCAAGAATGTTCCTCCATGGCCTGGCATGACAACTTTAAGCCTCTCCTGCTGAAGACTCATCCTACATATCCTGTCCCTCATTATTCTCACCATAATCCCCCTGCCCTTACTACTACAAACCAATCCTGGCACCAACTTGGGTTAACTGACATGCCACCAATTTCCACCAAAATCAGGTGGAAAATCCGTGTTGGATTCCAACCAGGCCAAGAAGTTAAAAATAGCCCAGGCTTCATTTCTGGAGTTGCAAACATGCTTCTAACTGAAAGAAATGATTCACAGTTGAAACTGAACTTCTGAACCTCTCAGCCACTGTTGTTCGTACCAAAGCACCTGTACTCAGTTCATTCCATTTCTGGAAGTAGTTGACCTGCTCTCTTTCCTGTCAGTCTGCCTATTTTGCACAAAGTTGCAGCACACGCTACTACAAATATTTCTCTCATTGCAGGGCCTGGTCAGAGGTTGTGTTTGCACTGTTTCTCGTTGAACTGCTTTGCACAAGATCATCTGATGTTCACGGCAATCTCATTTAACCGCATGCTTAGAATCTTAAAACAAAAGAAAATGGACTTTGCTGTCTGTGTTAAACCCGAGGCGATGAAACTTGCCACAGAAATAAATCTGAATCTTATGAGGTTTTGTAAAGGTCACTTTTATGAGATCTCGTATCTCTAGTTAACATTCTACATTTCCCATGTTGCTGGTTTAACACTCTGGTCCAGATGAGTGCTCCTGACTTAGGTAACTTGTCCTCAGCTTGTTGATGCGATTATTCATTCTGGTCAGGAAACGGAGACCGAGGCAATCAAAAAGACACATGGGATGTTTACAACTTTAACAAGCTGCTGACTTCATTAGCAGTCACATGTCAGCCAGCATAACCCTGTAACCAGCAACAAGGCTTACACTTAGCTGCTAACCACTTGCCGCCAGATTGATGTGCCACAGCCTGGATGGGAATTCAACTTCCACCCCGCCCCCCCACCCCTCCCAAGGTCACATGCAGAGTACATACACTGTAAATTCATGGTCGACATTATATCAGTGAGCGTAATTAGCCTTGTAAATCCCAGAAAGCTGCCTTTGACAGCTATGCTGAATGCTTGCAATGTTTTACACTAGTGATCTAAGCTTAACATAAAATCGTACCTTGGGCAAACCACAAGCATTCTGTAGAGCTCCTGAATTATGTGAGTTTTTCATTTGTTTCATTTTGATACGCCAACAGGGTGGAAATTTGACTGATGACCATGAATTTTAAGCAAGCAACAGGTGAAAGCAGCTCACAGGGATCTCTACTGCCTTTTGGTCTTTCCACCACCAGCCTTCTCCCTGACCCTCAGTGACTGACCTCCTCAACTCCTCCCCCTGCCCCGCCCCCTCCACTGACCACCCTGCCCACTGTCACCAGCAATTAGGCCAATACATGGACTAATTCTCTGCTGGTTACCATTTTATGGACTGACATATATTGCTTTATAGCTTTCCTTTGGCTCGGTTTTAGAACACAACGTGATCAGTTACATTTGGATGTACTCCTGGAATTTCCAGCTCCTGCTGACCTGTTCAGGCAGCCTTTATGCCATCTCTCAATATTTTTATTACCAACAAACAGAGTGTTGCATGGAAATGGGAAAAAGGCAAAACTTTCTTTTTAAGGTATTTCTACAATTTTTATCTCATACACTTGCTTACAGCAGTGTCTGGTAGATTAATTTTTTAATCTGTGGAGACTCCAGGGTGAACTGGACAGTTGATAACATTAGAAAAATAGCCTATGTGTGGCATCTTTCCCACTTACATTTAGTGCCAGAACCTGTTAACGTAGGCCCTGGGCTCCTGGAACCAGATATTGTTGCACTACAAGCACATGGGACTGCTTTTGGTTCGCAGATGTGATGGGATTAATTGTCCGCACCTGAGGTGGGCTGGTGCTGTGATAGGAATAGGTCATTAAATTGGCCAAAATGGTGCCAAGTTTCACATGTCTGGGAGGCAGGGCTTGGTGCAAATTGAAGACATTAAGTAGGCTATTAATAACCATGTAAGAGCCTTATCGTAGCATCATCCGTACTCACTTAGCAGTGGGCAAAGAACTCACCACGTGGGAAGTTAGAAACTCAGCCCCTGTTAGGATCACTTGCGGTGCCCCTACAAGGGGACCTGTCCTTCGTTCAAAGAGAAAGTGCTGTGTTTAGCCACCTAGCATTGGGAATTGTGGTACCTGCTGAGCATCACATTGCAGTCCTTTCTTCTGAACCATGTCACTATCCCTTCTGCATGAACCCCATCTTACCATCAATCTCTTGTGTGCTGGGGCCCTTTGTGGATACTGGGTCTCAGATCATTGCATTGCTGGCAGTGCCTGCTAAAGGCACCATCGAACAATGAAACTACCAGCTCCTGATTGTTTGAAATGGAGAGAGAGAGAGAGAGAGAGAAAAATAGATAGACATTTATTGTGGGACAAGGATTTTGATCCCAAGTAAGATCCACTGCTGCTAAAGGTGGGTCTTCCTGAAAAGAAGGTGATCTGGGACTCTTGTTGGTGGGCAAGACATCCATTGCCTACAGTAAAGTCCACACTGGTCTGGAACAGGAGGTATCTAAATCCTATAGTAGGTTCTTAATCTCCCAATTTTAGCAATACTTATCCAATGTTGGCAAATCTACCTCGTTACCAAAGTTACCACACTACCTTCACTCAATGTGAAATGCCTTGCAGACTTCTGAAAATGCAGAATTCAAGATTCTGTTGGAAGAAGTGCCATATGATTTCCTCTGCACCCTTTGAAGGAACAATTAAAGACTTAGTCCTTTCAATTGGTCATAAAGATACTATTTGGCCTGACCATACTTGAGCCACCTTTACCTTTTGAGTAAACTAGTCATTCTACCTATTCAAATGGCTCCCACAACTTTTGCCTATCAGAGGTACACATTCATCAGTTTTAGCAAATATCCATCATCTTCAACTATGATTAAAACTCAGTTTTCTTATTGGTCTCTGCTCTTTTTCTATGTGACACTGTAGCTCACAGTCACCTGAGTCGGATAGTCCTGGGTTCAGGCCCCCACCTTAGGTGACTGAAAGGCAGAACCTAGGCTGACATTTCATTATACTATCTAGAAAGTGCCGGATTATTGCAGGCACTTAGTTTTGTGTTCCAAACTAAGGTCTTATAACTTGTTTCAAACAAATGTAAAAGATCTCAACACAGAATTGGATCCAGCTCAACCAATACCATGAAAAAAATTGATTAACTGGTCATTTCATGCTTATAATGATAGAAAACTTTGAACAGTGTAGGAGCAATAGGATTTTGCCATCCATGTGTACAACTTATGAAAAGCAAATGGGCAAATGGTAATGAAACAAATGAATGAAAATGAATTTGAATTTATAAGCAAAAGATATATCATTTCCATCGTACAGAACCATGCTTAGACACTATTAGGAGATCTGAGTTTCTTTTTGGGAACTGAACATCCGTCCTTTAACGGAGCTCAATGATAGCCAGGCTTTAGTAATGTGGACAGGATGTGATTGATCTATCCAGATGTTGAAGAGGATTATGGAATTTGATAGGGTAGGTACTTAGAATATTTCCTTTGCAGGGAGAACTGAGTACACACCCAATAAAGGCTGCAGATGAAAAGTTTAACTGCTAGACCTAGTTATTGATTCTTGCAGTGAAAAACTTGATGGATCAAGAAGCCACCCACTAGATTCAGAAACTGGTTCTCAGTGATGAGGTGAAATCATGAAGAGGGTGGGAACAGTATAGAGGCTTGGATTTTCCTTGAGTTCCCAGTGAAACAGTACTGCTCTTCCAACTCTTGCGTAAGAAAAGGATTTTTTGACAATTTATCTTAGCAGACTCCATCAGCTTCCGACAGGAAAGAGTGGGCAACCCACTCAACAGCTAGTTAAAAGTCCAATGGCACAGATCTGTGCATACATAGGATCCTGATTTGTAGTCATCAACTGGACTCCCGCTGGCAGAAGCTACATCAGCTGCCAAAACAAACAGCATTCATTTAGCAGATTGTGGAAACGGATAATATCCCTCTGTATTACTGAACCCACTCCGTTCCTGCTGATCAGTGAAGGGTTAAAACAAGGCTTGACACGCCTGATTACTGGAGACACAAGACACCAGTCTGACACAAAGCTGGTGAAAAATTCCAGTTAAAAATAAATCTAACTCAAGGATATAATAAATATTGATAGCAGCTTAAGAGGTTAATTAGTCAATTACAGCCTTCAGGACACAGATGCAACCTCAAACCTTCAATACGACTTTCACCTTTGCTTGCTATAATGAACTCTCATTGACCCTTCGCCAATAGTTCACAATTGCATCCTGCAACTGCAGTTCATATTTCCATACCACACATTTCAGCTCAATAACTGTATCCATTTACCGTAAACCCAGTTTTTAGTTGGATTTCAAATAGTTCAATTCCATAACAACCTTCTGCAAAAAGGAGTTTCTCCTATCTCCATTCCTCAGTTAGAATAACAAATTATGATAAAGCATTGCAAGGTTCCCAGAAGCACTGTAAAGTGAAGTTTGACACTAGGCTATATCAGGTGATGTTAGAGCCAAAAGCTTGATCATGGAGAATCTCAATAGTGAAAAGCCATAGGGAGGTTGACAGGTTTAGTAAAGGAATTCCAGAGCTTAGGGCCTAGGAAGCTGAAGGCCACCAATCATGGAGCAATCAAAATGGGGATGTTCAAGAGGCCAGAATGAGAAGAATGCAGAAATTATTGAGAGTTGTGGAGCTAATATTTCTTCTTCTCTTTATATTATTAAAGTCTTATATAAAAATACTTCAATTAAATTACCTATTGGAGTATTCTGCTCCAATATGACAAGGTTTCATCATGACTGTAGCTTTCCACTACTAGCATCAATCTAGTTTCTGTGTGTTAATGTCCTTTCAGTAACCAGTTACTGCAGAAACAGTGCCCTAACTGGAGCCTATTACAAAAGCAAAACTGTGTAGATGCTGAAAATCAGAAGTAAAATTAGAAAATATTGGAGACATTCAGCAGGTCTAGCAGCATGTGAGGAGAATGAAACAAGAGTTAATGTTTCAAGTCTGTACACTTCTATCAAAACCCCGTTGCGGCCTTGCATAATGTATTTACATTTTGGTCTTTTACTCTCCTGCTTCTGCTTATAGAACCCAAAATGCTACTAGCCTTTTGCTTTGTGGCTTCAGCACTAGTGCTCACATTCGCAGAAATTTTGTATTGAAACTCCTAGCTGTCTTTGATCTACCCATCAGATAACATGGTAGGGTTGAACGTTCTAGAAAATTAACAGAGTAGCCAGCACTTAAAGGTTAACCTCTTGGGCACTGATATGAACACTGATGAGCTGCTGTATTCTGGTTGAAAAATCCAAGCTAGTGTCTTTGTTTCAATTTTTAAAAAACATTTTTGTTCATTACTTCTAGAATGAGTAAACGTAGGAAGAAAAAGGCTGTTTACATTGCTATTAGGAATCAATCTGGCGATGACTTTAAATTGGCATGGGAAGATGGTGTATCATGTGCATGGGCATGCTGGCTGACAAAAAATAGCAGTGTAGGGGGCATAGCACACGGAGGCAAGATGACTTTATAACAGCTTCAGGAATATGTCCAAACAGGATTCGCCATTTATGCCAAGGGAATATCTGTCACAATGCACACTTTTTATCCACACTGTCTGGATTTAAGAACCTACTGAGGTAGTTCTGATTCACAGTGTTAGGAATAGTGTGATGTGAAAACTGGCTTCAGCATTCAGGGGATAGGAAGCTGGAAATCTCGTTGGAATTTCACCTCCTCATCATTAAGTGGACACCATGTGAGAACTGAGTTCAACTATAATTCCCCAGGCAGATGGCTTGATGAATCCAAGCTTTGAGTTTTCAAAGACCATGATGTTCACCCATTGCACCATACCCACTGACCTACACTGGGTTTCTGTAACTAGAAATTCAGGTACGTACATGAACAAAATAAATGAATAGCGCTTCGCAATGGAGTTGAATAATGCAGCTCACACCATGACAATAAATAATAAGCTTTATGCTACTTAATACAGTCTATCTGACAAAATTCCATATTTTAATTTCACAATATAACCTTTAAAGATATAAGATGATGAACAGTGAAATCCCATTCCAAATGGAATGCAATGTTTAAAGAAAGATTGGTAGTGTTCTATTTTCAAGTTCAAATGGGTGTACGTTACTATTTTTATTCACAGCATGTGTAATTGTAGTGTTGAATTGCAGAAAGCAAAATAAAAGTGAAGTGCCTCATAAATCAGAACCTGCCACTTTTAACTTGATATAAAGGCTAATTAAAACCTAATTCACTTCGTTGCTTGGGCAAGTTTAATGAAAAGTAGTCATTCCAGCACCGAAATGTATTAGCTTTGGCTCCAGCTCAGTTCATGACAAGATCATGGTGCAAGCAGAACATCAGAGGGCAACACTTATTATCTGCCAAATGTGGGCAGTTCCCATATGCTTAGCAAAGATAAGGGGACAGTTTATTCCTAAACTGGCAGTACAGTTTCATCTGGTGTTCTGGCAAGGTACTTTCTAAATATGATTTAATTTTACAGACAAAATGTGAAAAGGAGAAATTAAGCCATGTAAGCATTCGTTAACTTTCAATTCTTGGTGGTTCCTTCATGACTTCTTTCTTTCTTCTCTAATTCCTACTGGGGCATAATTCCAGACTGCTGGTGGGGATCTTGCTCAAGTGACTAAAATGAGCCCACACACTGTGTTGTACAGACATTCACTTTTGGACAACTAGTCTGTAGACACATCAGATTCACAAGACAAAGGGGGATCTTGAAGAAGTACCAACTTTCATCTTTTGCTAGGAAGTGCAGCTAGTTTTTTCCTCCTCAGGAATTTAAACTCTGTAGGTAGGGGACTAGTATTCCATTGGTGCTGATTTCTCAAGCATAGGCAGTGATGTGGTCACAAAGCATATCCAAACAGAGAACCTTGAAATGACTCACAATTGGGCCTCTGACTGAATGACCCAGTCTAAATAATTTCCTGGAAGGGTCCTAAAACAGGTGTTAAGCCCTTTGTCTACACACTTAACAGACCGAGTGTCTGTTTTGGGTGGGGGCTGTGATGTCTGAAAAATTGCCCACTCAGTTGGACTCCAGATGCAACAATGCATTGAATAAATTCTAATTCTTATGTAATAAGCATTTGGAATAACTTATCAGGTAAGGTAATAAAGACAATATTTTCAGACACTGGTCTGAGAGAGCTGGGGTAAGAGGTTTGAAGGGTTCAGAGGAGTCTCCTCATTTTTTTTCATATTCTAATTGTAAAGACTGTACCACTGCCTAGTTGGCATCAAATCTGGAACCTCTTGGGTTTGCAAGGCTCAGTATGCAGAGAATCTAGAAAATCACCGGGAAACACACTGGTTATAAAATTATAACATCCAACTGGAGAAATGAACCTTATATTCCCAAAGACAACTGTGTAGCAACAATAACAAGTTCTGAAGGGGCTTTTAATCAGCAAGAGAAGGCTAGAAGGGGTACACACTTTCTCCGGCATGAGTGGGGGAGAGACACAGTCAAACTAACATCCACAATCAAGTTATCTACAGCACTGGCAGATTTTTAATTGGACCTCTGCATAAAATAACAATTAAACATTCTTGTAAATGAAGACAAAAGGCACATTTTAACAGAACTCGCTGCAGGTTCAAAGATTTCTTTTAACAACTCATGCGACTGAACTGTTAAAAAAATGGTTATCTAGGTTTGGTACAGTGAGTAATAAATGTAAATGACAGGAATTTGGAGGTAATGTCTTTCTGAACAATTCCCTTAAGGCCATACTGTGAAAAAAATCCTAAATGCAGATACCGGGCTAATGTACTTCAACCTGCAATTAGTACATTACTGGAACCATTACCCACTTAAACAATAGCATCAGATGCAGTCCTTGTAGTCTCATTAGAATTTTAAGGGTTATGTGGTTTACTAGCATTGTGTTACTGCTTTGAATTTGCAATTAGTAAACATAAACCAGCAGGGTGGCTAGTCATGTCACACTAAAGGTGTGTAAAATATTAAAATTAGAAAATTTAATTTTTATTTGCAAGCAGACAGTTTAAATGCCATTCTCGTAGCCATTGCAGCCTCATTTAATTAAGATTGCTGAGCCACTTAAGAAAACATCAAAGGGCCAAAAGTCATTCTAATAAGGCACCAAACACAATTACTGTAATAATGATAGACCTCTAAATCTATTCCAGAGACTTTTAAAATATACTATATTCACGTCAAATGTCTTACTGGCAAGAGAGCTTTTCAATCTATTCTGAGGAAAATTAAGAACAGACATGGAACAACCAGTCCAGCATTAAAGACTCAGAACATTTTAAAAGTCTCAAAGGAGGTATAAAGTGCTTTTATAAATATTTCAGAAGTACAATCATTTAAACGGTGTTATTATCTATTGCTCTTTTAGCTCTCTAATACCACTACTTGAAGTTGGTGAGTGTTATTTAGCAATTGTTGCAAATCGATTTCAGTAATTTTATAAACAGCCTTAAGCAATGGTTGATTTTCTACCTGTTGCCAAGCAACTGCTGCAATGCATAGTCATCTATATAAATCATTACATTCTGTTGGAACAAACATTGATCTCCTCGTACATTTTAATTAAATCATAATATTCTTCTCAGATTCATAAAAGTACTACAGATTGCTGTACAGAACCCAAGTCGGAACACTCTTAAAGAAATTCAATGTCTTAAGGCAAAGAGAGACATTAAAATATTTATAACAGGGGCTAAGAAGCAGTAAATAATTGCTTTCCACACCAATATGTAAATGTTATCAAGCATATATTTGCTGATTTTACAGGTCCCACGTCATTTCTCATTTTCAAGAAGGTAGTCAGCTTTAAGTCCCAAATGAGACAGAAACATATCAACGGTTTCTAATATGTTTATGTCCCCAGATAGTAGTGCGTAAAATATTTCCACAAGAGGTACATTACTACATAAACAACTGTACAATCTGACAATGGATAGAATTTAAATCTTTTCCAACAAAACATTTTACGAGGTCAAACTGTTCCCCGCCTCATTCTATCATCAGATAGCTCAGTGAGGTCGACGTGTGAGATGTTGAGGCCTTAAACAGAACCAGCGTTAAACAGTGGTTAGTCATAGTTTGGAAAATAAAACACACTGCGCATTTCAATGTTTAATCGATAATGGCGTCTTTCTGAGCTAAACAGAGTAGATATGAAACCTTCTCCAAACCCTAGACTTCGGAGTTGAAAATGTCCAAGTTAGCATATGCCTTGACCTTCTGAGCATCAGTGAAATTTTGAGGAAAGTGAAAAAAGACAATTGTTGCAAGAGAAATTATCATATATATTAAGAAAAGTATCTCTTTGTCATTTTTTTTTGTTCTTTCTTCTCAAACAGTCACAAAAACAGCCACACACAAACTATAAATATGAATCCTTTGAAACACTTAAGTTTAATTGGACCCTTGCTATAGAAGGTTCAGCCCATTTAAAAATTCCCCATCATTCCAAAGCTATTCTTTTCCATTGCTGTTCATCTTCGTCCTGTTTAAAACATCATTGCAGTCAGTTGCCCTTATTGTCAAACATACCAATCTGAGACTGTTTGAATTACTGAGTGAGGGATATTCTTTTTGCCAGCTCCTGTCCCCTCAAGGCATAGCAGGGAAGTATTATAGGGCAGTCCTTACCTTGGGAATTAGCCTGCAAGACCCCTATGCTGTCATCAAACTGCATAGATTTGATGTTGAGTGACGCCAAGATGCATTCTTTGTCCTGCAGCGAACAATCATCGATATTGTTCTGATTGGCTGATAGAATAACACACATGTCGCAGAGGTTGATGTTGACAGCCCTTAAATCAGCTCGACATAATGGCGTACCCTTCAGCGAATAAAAAATAGAAAAACAAATTAAAGATCAAGACTGCAGCTATGGGACAATACTTAACAAGTAGTCTTTTATACTCCAACATTAAACCAATGTAACTATGTGCTGGGGAATTGGAGATGTGCACTTATCTGAAAGGGTAGATGGTGCTGATGGCAACTCATTGTTTATACTCACTGAAGCCATTAAAAGCAAATAAGAGACAGGCACATTGCCAGCTTTCTACATCTGAGTCATTGATGCCAAGTCAATAACTGTAAGTAATCTTTTTTAACCAGCATTCAAAATGCGTGAACTAAACGCCAGGCCACTCATCATTGCAATTAAATGTCAAATAGCCACTTGTGGTATCTGGATATCCTTCGAACGAAGGGTGAAGAAAGTGAAGGAGCCGAAACAATGGCAGTTATTTGTGCACACTTGCCTTTGCTAGTACGTTGATGGGTACTTGCACTGCAGGATATGTTATACATGCTTTTTTTTAAAAAACACGTTCACAGGATGTGAGCATCACAGCTAACATTTCTAATTGCCCTGGAAGAGGTGGTGGTGAGCTTGCTTCTGAACCACTGCAATTCTTGTGGAGTATGGACACCTACAATGCTGTCAGGAAGGACGTTCCAGGATTTTGATCCAGCGACTGTGAAGGAACAGCAATACAGTTGAAAGACAGAATGGATGTGTGGGTTGGAGGGAAACCTGCAGATGGTGGTGTTGCCTTGTATAAGTTACATAAGGTGTTGTCAAAGGAGCCATTACTGCAGTGCACCTTGTAAATGGTACACATAGTCATTAATGGGCATAGGTAGTGAAGGGAGTGAATGTTTAAGGTGGTGGATGGTGTACCAGATGAGATGCCTTGTCCTTGGTAGCTTCAATCTTTTCAGTGTTATTGGAGCTGCACTATGCAGACAAGTGGAAAGTATTCCATTACACTTCTGACTTCTGCCTTGTAGATGGTGAACAGGCACTGGAGATACAGGAGGTGAGCTACTTGCTGAGAATTCCTATTGTCTGACCTGCTTGAGTAGCTTTGTAGCTCGGTTCGTGGATGCTGTGGTTGGTTCACTCACCGAGCTGGTTCATTAGTTTGTAGACATTTCATTACCCTGCTGGGTAACATCATCAGTGCAGCCTCCGATGAAGCATTGTTGTGTTTTCCCGCTTGTTATTTAAACTCTGGGGTCTGTTGGAGTTGATTACCTCATTTCTGGTACATCAACTCCAACGGACTCCAGAGTTTAAATAACAAGTGGAAAAACACAACAATGCTTCATCAGAGTCTGCACTGATGATGTTACCCAGCAGGGTAATGAAACATCTCCAAACTAATGAACCAGCTCGGTGAGCAAACCAACCACAGCATCCACAGCATTTATATGGCTGGTCCAGTTTAGTTTCTGGTCAATGGTTACCCCTATAATGTCGATAGCAGGTGATTCAACAAAGCTATTACTATTTGAAAATCAAGAGGCAATGGTTAAATTCTCTCATGTTACAGTCAGTCATTGCCTGGCACTTGTGTGGTGGAAATGATACTTGCCATTTATCAGTCCACAGACTCCTTTAGTATCCGCAGAGACGCAAACTGTACTTATCATGTGCAATCATCAGCAAAATTCCCTACTTCTGACCTTATGATGGAGGGAAGATCATTGATGAGACAGCTGAAGATGGTACAGCCTAGGGCACACCCCTGAGGAACTTTTGCAATGATAAACTGGAGCTGAGATGTTTGACCTCCAACAACCACAACCACAACCATTTTCGCTTGAGCTAGGGTATGACTCCAACCAGCAGATACTTTCCCTCTTAATCCTCATTGACTTCAACTTTGTTGGGAATCTTTGGTGCCATAATTGGTCAAATGCTGCCTTGATCTCAAGGGCAGTCATCTCTCCACATGTCTGGAGTTCAGATCATGTCGATGTGTGGGCCATGGCTGCAATGAGGTCGGGAGTTGGGTGGAAGCCAAACTGAGCATCTGTGAGCAGGTTATCGCTAAGCAAGTACTGATTGGTAGGTCAACGACCTACCTTCATCATTTTGCCGAAAATGGAGCGTAGGTGACGGAGCAGAAATTAGCTCAGTTGCACCTGTCCTGCTTTTTATGGACAGGACACAGCTGGGCAATTTTCCACTTTGTTGGGTGTAGATGCCGGTGATTCATGCTGTACTGGGACAGCTTGGCTAAGGATGTAACTGGTCCTGAAGCATAAGTCTTCAGTAGTATTGTGGAATGTTATCTGGGCTCAAAGATACTGCAGTATTCGAGGCCTTCAGCATTCCTTGATATCATGTGAAGTAAGTCAAAATGGTTGAAAATGACAATCTGACAGGCTGGGGGCCTCAGTAGGAGGCCATCTGAACCACAACTCCGTTGGAAGCTACACCATTATCAACAGTACAATCTCTAAACAAAGAAAATATTTCTAATATCGTGGAAGATGTTTTAAATTGTATTTTGAAGAATTTGCACTCATATACATATGTGTGTGGTATATATTACATTACCTGGTTCATACAGGAGCTTTAGGGTTTATTTATATGTTTATGAAGAAGGACTGGATTTTAGGGCTAAAGCATTTTGTTTTTGGTCCCTTGGGTCCATTGGGATAAGCAGCAAGAGAGACTGCTGCCTCTTGTTTGTGGGCTTTGGCCCTTGTTGTCCTTTGCTGACCCTAATTAGGATATATAATCACGAATGCTTATTCTCTCTTTGCCGCTGGTCTGTTTCTTCCTTCTGATAATTCTTTTGAGTGTATTGTTGGGAACATTACACTGAAGGGCCTTGAAAATAATTACTTGATATTCTCCAACTTCAGCTGGTAGACAAAAGCCAATTGTTTACTATTCCGTAACTGCTTCAGACACATATTTGTCATGGAGAGACACTCAGCACACTACAGTGCGTGGAAAGACAGAGGGAGTTGGGCAGAAAGAATGAATCTTTTCTCAGCCTACGTCAAAAACTGTGCTGACCTATGTGCAGTTTGAGAGCTGCTCACTGCTTAGTTAGTAGGATCAGTAATAATTAGGGTGGACTCTTTGAATTGGAGGATCTTTGGTACTAATGTTCAGAATGATACTGCAAGGGGTTGACTAGAATTTAAATAAAAGAGATAACCAACTTGTTTATAACTTCCTCAGCAATACACTTCCATTGCATTGTGGCTTCAGTGTGTACTATATAGATAACGTACTGCTGGAACTCACCAATTTTAGTTTCACAGCACCTATCAAGCCCTGTGACCTCTATCAGGAGGAGCATTAGAACAGAAATATCATGGAAATTCTACCAACTCCAAGTTCCATTGCAAGTCACAGGTGATTCTGACTTGGGCAAATATTGTTGCTCTTTATTTATTGTAAGGTCAAAATCCAGGAAGGGCCTACTTAATATACTGTATATGTTACTGTGAGCTGTAGGTCCTTGAAGTCACTGTGAACTGACCAGATATCTTACTAAAAGCACATAATAAGGAGAAGGGACTAATCTATGAAGACAGGTTGGGCAAAATGGGCCTGCATTTGGAAGGATGATCTTAGTGAAATTTACAAAATACTTAAAGAGACAGACAGCGTGGGGGCAGGTAAGATGTTTTCCCTGGTTGGGGAGTCTAGAACTTGGGGCACAATTTAAAAATAAAGAGGATGTCACTTATTAGTTTTTACTCAGATGATTGTGAACCTTTGGAATTGTCTACCACAGAGGACTGTGAAAACTCAGTTTTTGGGAATGTTTAAGGTGGAGATTATTAGTTGGATCCAGAATTGGCTGAATGGCAGGAAGTAGTAGGTGATGTTTGAGGAGTGTTTTTGTGACCGGAAGCCTGACTCCAGTGGGATTCTGCGGTGGTGGGCCCCTTGGTGTCTGTGGTGTATATAAATAATTTAGACTTGAATATAAGAGGATTGATCAATAAGTTTGTGGATGGTAATGAAAATTGGTGGGGTTGTAAAAAGTGAGGATGACACCCTTAGATTACAGGAGGATATAAAGGGGCTAATCAGTGGCAAATGGAACTCAATCTGTGTAAGTGAGAGGTGATGCGCTTAGGTAGGACGAACAAGGCAAGGGAATACATAATGAACAGTTGGATTTTGGGAAGCACTAAAGAGCATGTCCACCGGTCCCTGAAAGTAACGAGAGAGATAGATAAAGTGGTTAACTAAACATATAAGGGACATGCTTCTATTTAAGACGAGGGATAGAGTTTAAGAGCAGGGAGGTTATGGAACTGTATAACATCTTGGCTAGGTCACAATTAGAGTACTGTGTACAGTACTGGAATCCAAATTACAGGAGGGATGCAATTACACTGAAGGGGTGCACAGGAGATTTGCCTGACTGGAGAGTTTTCGCTTTGAAGAAAGATTGGATAGTCTGGGGCTCTTTTCCTTGGAGCAAAGGAGACTAAACGGAGACATGATTCAGATGTATAAAATTATGACAGGCACAGTTAAGGTCGACAGGAAGAAACTTTTCTCCCTGGCGGAGGGATTAATGACTGGGAATGCAGATTTAAGGTAAGGGGCAGGAGGTTAACAGGGAATGTGAGGAAAACCTTTTTCACTCAGAGGGTGGTGGGAATCTGAAATTCACTGCCTGTCGGGTGTTAGAGACAGAAACCCTCATAACATTTTATAAGTTTTTAGAGTGCACTTGCAATGCCAAGGCATACAGGCTATGGGCCAAGTGCTGGAAAGTGGGATGACAATAGTTATGTGCCTGTTTTTGATGGGCGCAGACTCGATGAGCCAAACAGCCTTTTTCTGTGCTTTAGACATCTCTGACTTGATGATAGATTTCTGATTCCAGTGGTGGTACAGGGTTATAGGAATGGGTGGATAAAAGGCACTGATGTGTTCAATCAGCCATAACTATCTTGAATGGCAGGTCAGGCTCAATGGACTGAATGGTCTACTCCAGTTCCTGTGTTTCTACATTCTTATCAGACACCAGGAAACTTGCTTTATGCATGGCAAAAAGCTACCAAAAACCTGTCAGAAAAACACAAGAACTAAATGACTGAGAGGTCTCCTAACACTGTCTTCTGTAACAGGGACTTTTTAGAACGTGTTTTTCTCTAAGTGTAACTTCTGATGCTTTCACTCTGAATTACCAACAAGGTGATGAAATTCACCACTCAACTAAATTGATGACAGAACAAAAACACGTTCTTTCACATAATGGAATTCAAGGGCCTACATTACCAGTTGTACTTGGGAGTGGCTTTTGATCTCGGTTTTAAGGCTGAACCAGAGTGACAAACTGTTTTATTAGGTTCTTCTTTTGCAAGCTCAGTGGAGATTTTTCAGAAATCTGAGGTTGATAGAACTCACCGGTAATATTGATACTTTGGGGAAGTTGTGAAGCGTCTCCCATTCTCTGGTTAGGTACTCCAGTGTCCCAACAAAAACAATGTGCTTCAGTTCATGATAATGGAAATTGCTGGCTCGTAAAGGCATCACTAAGTTGCGCAAACCAACCAAAGCAGAGTTCATATCCCCAAATATACACACGACCACATGCCCACTTAAAACCGTCATGGCAGCTTCACTCCGGGTCTAGGGAACAGAGATTTTTATTAATGATAAATATAAAGCTCATTCAGGTGCATAAAAAGTAACCACAGATTAAATGACAGCACATTCATAACAGACCTGGACTTTGTTCCATGCAAATCTACAGCACTAATAGCTTTACCTGTAAATTGCATCTTACTTTTATAAAAAGAACGGTCATAATCAAAAGCAGCTGTCCTACTTTTTACTTCCATTCTGCCCACATGTCTCTAAAACTTTGATCAAGTTAACAAGGAAACACTGTTTTCACTGGTGGGGTGGTCAGTAACTTGAGGATATTTGAAGCAATTAGCAAAAGAACCAGCAGTGATATGAGGATAATTTTCCCTGCAAGTCATGAAATTCTGGAACACATGGCCCGAAAGAGGAGTGAAAGCAGATTAGGTACTAACTCACGATAGGGAATACCTGAAGGTGAAAAATGTGGCTGTGGGGAACAAGCAGGTAAGTGGAACATTTGGATAGTTCTTTCAAAGAATCATCACAAGCATGTTGAGTCAAATGGTCTCCCAAAGCGCTGTAAAATTCTGTAAGCATCAGCTATTTGCATGCGTGCCAAGAGGGAAAAATTGTTTCATATATGGGACGTCAGTCATAGCTACTGTAAAACAGGACAATAGAATAATAGGTGCAGCAAAATCCAGGCATCCTCAATCCTCAACCGGTTATCCTTATTATTTTGATTTTCACACTGCTAAATGTCCTTCCTGTCATTTAGCATCTGCGAAACTGATTTGCTATAAATTTTCATGGATGAGTGTTATTAAATTGTAGAATTGTGTGGAGCTTTACTGCTGTTAATTGTCAGCACATTTTGAACAGACAGAAATTCTAACTCAAGTCAGAAGTGCCAACAAAGCTATCAGAGAGTAAATCAAAGCACATAAACCCAATCTTGCCAGGTCCATTATACCAGAATTTATCCTAATGAAAATAGGAAAAGTTCTTTTGATGTTAATCATCACTTGTATCGCGCTGAAAGATCAAGTGTAATTGTCCGGGGGTAATGCTAAAACTGGGTCCAAGACATGAGATGATCTAATTGCACAGTATGTGGAAATGAGGCACAAACTGGAAGGGCTGAGTTCAAGGTCAAGTACTACCAACCAGAAGGAACAGTAGTTTTCAAAAAGTGTTATGAAAAAAAAGTTTCCTCTCTCATCTGGTTTCATTACTGGGCCTGAGGAGCAGATCAGAGAGAAAAAAAAATTACTTCTCCCTCACCCGGTCTTATGCTTATTGCAGACAGTGAGGATCAGGATAAGGACAAATGACTTCATTGAAAGGGTTGAGAATCTTTGGAATTCTTATCTTCAACTGTTAATGTTGAGATGTTGAGAAAATTTGTAACATCACCCTTGCAACATTTGCGATGGAATCCTTCAGATGTCCCAAGGACTCCATGGAAATTTCCCAAGAAGTCTGAATTTCAGATGCACAATTCCCTTGCTCCTGCAGACTCTGGGGAAGTTTCCATCTCTGAGTTAGAAGTAGAGGCTTCTGAGGATTCCAAAATACTGACCTGGATAGTTACCTAGGTAACATTACACAGGAAAAGACTTAGTCAAGTTCCTAGATAAATACAGAATTGACATGCTCCCCCCACCTCCCCCCCTCCCTTCCAATTACTGACGCTGACACCTGCTCTACTGACCCTGGCAATTCCCCAACCACCTCTCCTTGAACTCTTGACTATGCTGCTAAATCCCAACTCTCTCCAGACCCAACTGACTTTGCCCCGAACTAATGTAACCCGACCTGGCCCCACCTAACAGACCGCAACCCAACACCCTTCCCTCACCCTCACCCCCACCCCCAAAACTACCCAAACTGACTGACAACCTGACAGACCCTTGTGACCCACTTTCTCATCTGCAACCAATATAGTTCACACACCTGCTACTCGATTCCCTGAACCACAATATGATCCCTTCCCACATCATCTTTTCTCCACAGCTCCTCGTGGAACATTTGGGGTATTGACACTCTTTACTTAGTGGAATGCTGCAACTAATACCATAAAAAGATGGCGTGGCTTCTGCTCACATTCTCTATGCTGCTCTGTCCAACTTTTGCTGCAATGAGTCAGTTCTGAAATATCCTTCTCAGAAGGTCACTCAAAAATCACAGGAAGGTAAATGTATGATCTTTGGCTGATTGGGGTCAGAAATAAGATTTCCGATTATAGTCGGACAATGTGAAGCAATATAAAGGCAACTTATTACCTAAATGGGCAGAAACTTCAGTGTAATTCGATGCAGAGGGATCTGGGTGTCTTCGTGCATGAATCATAGAAAACTAGTAAGCAGATACAACAGCTAATAAGGAAAGCAAGTGGAATGTTGACTTTTATTGCTAAATAAATAAAGTATAAAAGGTAGGGAAGTATTATTGCAACTATTCAAGGCATTAGTAAGGCCCTACCTGGACTATTACGGATAATATCGGTGTCCTTACTGGAGGAGGGATGCAGTTGTTCTGGAGGCAGTTCAGAGAAAATTCACTAGATTGATTCCAGAGATGACAGGTTTGTCTTATGAAGAAAAATTGAGCAGTTTAGGCCTATACTCTGTGGAGTTTAGAAGAATGAGAGAGATCTAATTGAGGTATATAATATGTTAAAGGGGATTGACGAAGTAGACATTGAAAGGATGTTTTCTCATGTGGGGCAATTTAGAACATGACTTCATCATTTTAGGATAAGGGGTAGCAGATTTAAAATAGAAATGAGAAATTACTCCTCTCAAAATCATGAATTTATGGGATTCACTACCCCAGAGTGTGGTGGATGCTGGGACATTGAGTAAATTTAAGGAGGAGACAGACAGATTTTTAATGAGTAATGGGTTGAAGGGTTGTAGAGAGCAGGCAGGAAAGTGGAGTTGAGGCTGAAATGAGATTAGCCATGATTGTATCACATGGCAAAGCAGCCTTGAGAAACTGAATTACCGACTTCTGCTCCTAGTTCTTACATTCTTATGTAGACCCATGGTTTAATTTAGATACAAATTAGACCTGCAACATATCTGCTAAAATATAACTTCATTTAGCAAAGCCATTATTTATCCTCTGTATTCACAGCATTACCGAATAGTTATTCAGTACACATTAATAAAATGGCTTGCTACAGGCTCTTGTGGTGCAGTGGGACTGTCCCTATCTCTAGGCTAGGAGGCACGAGTTCAAGTTCCACCTGGACCAGAAGTATGTAATGACATTTCTGACCAACAGAATGTTTACAAAAACCATCTCCAGAGGCGCATCAGAACATATCTGAACAGGTTGATTCAAAATATCTAAAATGAGCGGCTATAATTATTCACTTGAGTTCCCATGATACCTAACAACTAGGCAAAGAAGACCACTCCCAACACTAAGTTGGTAAGACAGTAATATTAACAAACAAATCACTGGTATTAACAGCAAAAATGTTCACTGACTCTTTCAGATCATTCTCTTAAGTCCTTTTAATTCAATTGACTAGTCATTAGGATGGAAGCTTTCAATCTTAAGTACCCAGCTGACAGGGACCAGCAGTCCTAGGTTCAAGCCCCACCTGCTCCAGAGGTGTGTAATCACATCTCTGAACAGCTTAGAAAATATCTATCTCTTGCCTAGCTCGGGTAAGCTGATATCAATTTAGGGAGTGAAGGGTAAATATACAAATTTATGGCAATAACCCTGGATCGAGGGGTGAAAAATCACTGCCATTTCCGGTAAATAGTTTATCACTGCCACTGAAAGAACAGGCCAAAGAATGTCACGTGAGTGCA
Organism: Ginglymostoma cirratum; assembly: GCA_024137785.1. Taxonomy (NCBI): domain Eukaryota; kingdom Metazoa; phylum Chordata; class Chondrichthyes; order Orectolobiformes; family Ginglymostomatidae; genus Ginglymostoma; species Ginglymostoma cirratum. The sequence continues at coordinate 13,052,022 of JAHRHZ010000070.1, forward strand.
TTGACTATTTTTCCATTGGCCATGCTGACAACATACTGACAGCCCCAGAAAGGGCCCTGAATTTTTCATTGAAGCAAATACAGGCATGGAGACAGCATGGGGCCATGATCAGATTTGTAACAGTCCCCATGACCGAACAGCCTAAATTATCCAAGTTCAGTGACATAAACACCTACATCAATTACTGCAGCTGCAGTGTAATCCACTGACTGCAGCATAGTAAAAGCAATTGTCTTTAGACAGAGAGAGGAGAAAGAGAAATAAAAAAAACATTTTGAATGACAAGTAATTATGATAAGAACGAAATTGCAAATAAATACAAACAAAGAACAGAATTGAAACCTAACTCACTACAAAGCCATAATCTCCTCCTCACTTTGTCTGATTTGGCAAAGTATCATCAGAAAATCATTTTTAAGACAATTTGTGATAGATTACACATTGTGCAGTGAATAAAAGATCAGTGCGCAAAGGGACAGCAGAAATCCAATGAGGTGATTAATGGTTGAATATCAACAATACCATAGCAGTGAACAGTTTGCTATCATTGTTCAGCTCATGGCATCAATGCCATTCTGATTACATAAAAATACTTTCAGGCAGCATTACTTTCTCTGATATTACACATCAACTGTGTTGGTGGGTACGCCCTCCTGAAATTAGTACTTTAATACTGGCATTTGAGTATTTAAAATGGTTTGTCCTTTCAAAACTATTATTCACTCTGTTTACATTCATGATAACATTGGTGCACCAGTGAGTAGCTGATCATTGAATATGACAAACAGAAACTGTTATATTTCAATCCTCCTCTGATGCAGTGTTGCAGACAAATAGCCAAAGGCATTCTCTTTTGTGGAACTCACTAAGTGGGTCATAAGTATAAATCTCTGGCCTGAGCTTAGTCAGATGATCTCAGCCATGTTTGAAATGAAGAGAAAATTCCCTCTCCGCATTTAGGATACAGAAGAGTAAGTTCAACCAGTGAAATCCACCACTGGAGAACACCTCCACGTGGACATAAAGTGAGAACAGCCATGGATGGTTCTCCTGAGTTCGGAATATGGTGCTAACCCTTGCTAATGAAGAGGCATTTGGGTGAGGTCTTAATGGGCTCAACAGCCATCAGCTAGAATAGAAGTCAGAGGATTCAGAGAGGAAGAAATCAGTTTAAAAATGGTAGCTCCACGCGTATGAAAGCACAATGTAACTTTCTGGAGATTTGTAAATTGCTTTGGGTGTGTTTGACCAACTGGGATCTCAGCTATGCCAATTCCAAATGGCCTTGACTGATTGGTGACCTCCAGTGGCAGCATGCCCTAGTGGGAATTCTCAGTGATCACTGTCCTCAACACAGCTGAATCTTCCCATCAACCTGTGTGTGCAAATTCCACATCATGAGTGCTAATTTGGAAGTTGTCCATGATGGATGGAAAGTAATTAGCTAGAAGTGTGCTCATGAAACATGCACTAGTATTTCAAAGGGACTGGAGTATAAAAATAGGTGGTTCTTGCTTAAAACTATACAAGGCACTCATTAGACCATACCTAGAATACTGTGAACAGGTTTTCCCCCCGTTATGTAAGGGAGGATATACTAGTATTGGAGCAGTCCAGAGAAGGGTCATCAGGTTGATCTTGGAGCTTAGAAGAATGACAGGCAACCTCATTAAAACATATAAGACTATGAGAAGCCTTGATAGGGTAGTGGAGATGCTGCTTCCTCCTGTGGGACAGTAGAGGATCCAAAAGCATAATCTTACAAGGGCTTAAGAGGGCTGCTCATTTAAGACAGAAATGGAGTAGTGAATCTACAAAATCCTAACTGCAGAGGGCTGTAGACTATTATTAAGTATATTCAAGGCTGGGATAGAGAGATTTGTAAATGAGTAACAGAATCAAGAGTTATGGAAATAAGGCAGGAAATGGAGTTGAGGATTATCAGATTATCCATGATCTTGTCAAACGGCAGAACAGACTTGATGGGCTGAATGGCCTCTTTCTGTCCCTACATCTCATAGTCTTGTGGGAAGTGTCCATGATGATATTGTTACCCAAATGGACTTTATGCTGTTTTGATGAGCTGAATCATTGGGACAGAAGGAAATAGAATGAATCAAACTCCTTCACTGGCATTCCTGTATCAATTTGATGTCAGAGATTTTGAAGTTACTCTTATGCTTAACAAGTTTCTTTAACAAACTTAATAATTGCAGTTAACAATATTAAAAACATTGGCAATTTGTGTGGAAATAGACAGTGCTTTCTCTAGGTTTTCTCCTACTCAGGAAATCATTTCACTATTCCAAAATAAGGAGGAAGCTATAGGGAGCACTCAGAACAGAAAGTAATGGAACAGAATGATAACATAACTGCAAGAATTCATTACTTACAGATGAGAAAACATCAGTGTTATAAAGAGAGTCATGGCTGACAGTGAGACAGAATAAATATCTCCACTTGAGAGGCCACTCAGTGATCACTCGTGATTTCACCACTCATGAGGATTCGTTGAGACGTGTCACTTCACATGGCCAGCCAGGATGAAACAAACCCATTCAGGTATGCTAGGGGGCGAAAGCATGGAGCTAGTTTGACTGCAAATCCTGGTGCGTTGGGTACCTTACAACCCGGCACTATTGCTGTTTCTCTGTATCAGGCCTGCCTGTCAAACAGGCTCTGAAGCTGGTCTCTGTGAAGAAATCAAATCTCCAGCAGAGACTGCGCAGGTTAGCATGTATTTCAAAGCAGAACTGCCACATTATTGCAAATCACCATAGTGATTTTACAAACGAGAAGTGGCATTTATGTAATCAATGAATGCAGCATCATTTTGAGGACTGGCTGCGGATAGGCAACCAGGCATTTAAATGCAGAAATACCCACCTTTGTTTGTTGATCTGATTGCAATTAAATAGCAAATTTACGGTTCTAATTGTAGTTGTATGGTTGAAATATTTTAGGGGCTATCTAACTAGCTGAACCCTGTTAATATTTGAATGAATTATCCATAGCCAGTGCATGTTATTTCAGTGTCTCAAACTGAGAGCGGTCAACTTTGTTCAAAAGATATGAACCGGTTCCTACTGAAGCAGAATCTGATTTGTCATACTGCTAAGTTAGTCAAAATCTGCAAACAGTGGTTTGATCAGAAGACAGTGGATCTTAATGAGGTTCAGGGCTGTTGATGGCAGTTTGTAAAATAACATGTCACTTTTGCTCTTACAAGATACTGAAAAGTGCAGCATATATGCATGTCAGATTCCACTAAATGAAATGTCAATTACAAGTGATTAGGGAGTCACGTCACCTTGCACCATCCAAGGTCACAACCCGCTTGTGATACCCACCAGAATGACCTTCTCCATTTCTTTAGCTGGGCACCAGTGAAACATCCCAGTGGAATCATATTTCTTCACATTGGCGTCCATTTCCTCTATCTGCTCATTTCCTGGAATTGACAAGGGGTCGTGCCTGCACAGACAAGAGAACCAAGGCAAGAGTTGTCCGTCAGCCTGACACCTCACTCAATTTGCTTTGACCAGTTGACAAGTTACTGCTGGCCAGGAACGTACTTGGTGAATGCGAGTCATTTCATTTACAAGCAATCCCATTACTGCAGTACTTACTCCAGCCACCACCCCACCCCCATCTTCCTTGCACTCCTTCCAAAAAATGATCAAAAGGCAGACATTAACTGCTGCAATGAGGTGAAATAGATAGAGACAGAGCCTCATGCTGGCTGAGTGGCAAGAAGATGAAAAGCCAATTACAGGCTTTTACCGCATACAACTTCCGATGCTGTTCTCTGTGCAATAAAAGCTTTAACAGGGTACACTTGATATATTTTAGCAATTTTACCCCCATCATATTTTGCTTTTTTGAAAACGGGAAGCCATTAAAGTTTCAGAGGATGTCAGCTCGGAGCAGATTGATTAATTTACATCTACATTGCGAGCAGATGATTTTTCTTCTGAAGAACACTGAGTATAAAAGTGGTCTTCAGCAGCTGCCACCTGGCCATCAATGCCTGCACTTCTAACATTTCACTGCATTCTGCACATCCATCATTTGCCACCACCTGTCATCCCAAGTCTCTATCTTGAATAGTCAGCAATAGAGCTTTAAAAACCCCTTTTCATCCTGACCTAGCTGAAACTCTATCAGAATCCCCATTACTTCAAATTCCATCACTTACAGGGTAATTACACCTGTGACAAACCTTTATTTCAACCTGCATAAGTTGCACTTAAGAAATGTTTCCAGAATTTTCAATGCACACAGAAACCCTGTTGCGATACTAGAAAATCTGTAAATAAATTCTGAGAAATAAATCATTATTTTTGGGAACAACTAAATTTTGTAAATATCAAAACTCCAGTGCAATGATCAGTAAATGATGGAATACATATTTAGCTGTGTTAATTCGGCCTCTTAAAAAAAATCAAGATTTCAACAGATGCAAACAGGACTGGCTGTTTAACCCTTTCACCCGGAAAGTCTCACATTGTGAGTCCTCTCCCGACCCTGAAATTGTTGCATATAATGTACTTTTTGAACTGCAGGCCCCCTCACGTAGTACCATGTTCAGTGCTCATAGCTCCCTTATGTAATGTGATGCTTCATGTAACCCAGTCTGAGGTGAGCACTGCAGACATTTGAGAACATTTAATACACAGAATTAATTAGACAGCAGGTGAAAGCACCTTTCCAGGGTCATGTGGTTGACAGTAACCTCAGAACTTCAATGGCTTAAAAACTGGAGAGAAGAGTGAAGTTACTCTACAAGGATTTATATTAACTTTCTTTGAATGCATTTAGGCAGCCTTTTACTAATTCTGTTCTTTCTATATTTAATTTTTGTATTTTTTCAGTCTATTTTTATTAGTGCAGCTTATTATAAATAGTCACCTACTGACAAATATGTCACTGGAAATGGTGTCCTGTAACAAGCCAAGAATGTGTTATCAAGTTTGTGACTGGCAAAAGCCTGTTTGGAACATCACATCCAACCACACAGTTTAAGGACGAGTAAAAATCGTGGATAATGTACTATGAGTGCACACTAACCAAGCCAACTCTCAAGCAACAGCCAGAAGCAAAACCACAATCCCATCCAGTAACGTTATGGGGATATATTTTCTGCAGATCCGACAAAATATTGCTTCTTGCTTGGCACTTCAGTCATGTCTGCTCGAAACCTCACATGTTTATTTAATTTCCCCCTTCGTTTTCTGCGTTCCATACTCTCAGTCCTTCACAATCATCATGACAAAACATTTGTCTATTAAAATGTTCGTCGCTTAGATGCATGCAGTCAGTGCAGGTGCTAATAACTGCAAAACCATTTAGCGATTTTACACCATGGCTGAATATTTCATGACGCTCTCTGTGTTTCATGATTTAGTCAATGGACCTCTGTCACTTCAATCTTTGCTGACTGTCTTGACTGGCGCAATAAAGCTCCGCCAAGATAGCTATCTTTCACCAACTGTCACTCACTGCAGCCTGTCACTGGCAAACTCTTGTTGAATGCTGCTACTCACAGGGAATAACTACAACATTTGTTACATCGTAATGCTCTGTTCTGATGGATTTGAACAAATGCGTTGTGATTAATAGACCCTGCATTCAGTGACTACAATTAGAAGCAAGTATCCAATGACCCTCTGAAATCCAACAGAATGGTATTAATTTCATGTAAAGAATGTCAGACTGGCACTCGTTAGAACTTGTTATACTGAAGGCTCAAACAGTTTTGTGCTTGGTGTTCAAGCTGCGTTTAGCAATTCCAATGTGATGCTGACTAGACAGCACTAGCAGGGGATGACTATTCTTGCTCAGTCCCACTCCACTAGGCAATGAAAGCAGAAAGCTCTTTGAAATTTCCCATTCCCATCATGCAAACTGACAAAGGCACGCTTTTCAAAACCCACATCCAAACTGTTGATCATTACTTATTTACAAAGGCCTTGAGGCATATGCGCCTGCAAAAACCATATATGATACATTACATACCAGCTTATTCACCCTTGTGCAATAAGCACCCCTTAGGCTGACTTAAATCAGTACTTAATATTGCCTATAAAATGTATCTTGTAATTCCAAAATATGTAATATTTAAGGTATAATATATCTACAGGAAAAGGATTTGTGAAGGGTTCGGTGACTCTGCTATCAGTAATTCTATGTTTTGCTGAGGGCTATGAGTTGAAAAAAGCCGCACCAAGCATAGACGACCTGTCATTTCACTACCCAAGGGCCACTAATATAAAGGAGTACCCTACAGCAGCAAAACTTCAGCACAGCTTTGAAGCATACAAGAACAGCAGAACTTGCTCTCTAGAATTATTACTGCATACAGATCAAAAGGGCTGATGCATATTTTACATGGGAAACAGGGACCCTCTGCTCATCTGTAAAATGTTTAGAGTTTCTGTAAACCTGAAGCAATTCTTGTGTAATATTGTTTTATATGCTAAATGGATGAAGCTGTTTACATGTCTGACATTGTACGCACTTTAATCTCTGACACAGGAGCAGCACAGCACCCATCAACCCTCCTCCTACCTTACCCCACCAATTATTAGCTTTCGTTTCCTACTTCTAAGTCAAAATCAATTAATGCCACATTAATGTAAATGGACAAGATAAAAGGAATGCAAAAAATTTGGGTTCATTTTTCATTGCGATGCCACATTGCACATATGGCCAAAAGTACAGAAAACAGGACTCGAAGGGCTTTGCGCAAACGGTGAACAGCCTGAGGCAAAGTAACCGTATGAGTCCCTCTGATTGGTTACTGCTGTCATTAGTGCCATTGCTGTTTAAGAAGTACATGCGGACAGGTTGAGGTGACAGCTGAGACTTTAAAGGCTGCGTTTTCTCTAACAGCTTTTCCTACCCTCTTTCATGACAGAAATTTTTCAGCTCTATCATTAACTGCTGACAGGCTGACAGAATAAATACTTCAGCCTTTAAGCATTTCTCTCTTGCTCGCTCACTCCCCTCTCTCTCTCTCTCTCTTTAGACACAAGAGTTCTTTAAACTGTCTTACCTCATCAGTTTGGGTGAACTGTTGGGTGAATTTCGCATACCTCCATTTCGCTGCTTTTTTTTGGGCGACAGGGCTGATGGGTTTTCATCTTGAACTGCAAACATATGGAAGATGGGAGATTAGGAGCCATTTTAAGTCTGATGTGAAATGCAAATGAAATATTTAAAAAATGTATATTAAACAGAAAGTGACTCATTATGAAAGTTAAAGGTCCCCACTACAAGCAACTAACAAGACTCGAGAATAGAAGTGTAGCTTGGAAAAAGCATCAATCAGAATGAGTTTGAAACCCTATATATCAGAACTGGGGTTATGTATTATTCAGTATGATTCGGACTACGGAGCTGTAAGGACAGTAAAACAGATAATTAAAGGAAAATTGAAAAGAATACACATACAAACAAAAAGAAAAAGAAAGTTGAGAGTGCAAACAGTCTAAACCCTGGGCAGTTAGGAATGCAAGGCATCACCCATCTCTCCAAAAACACAAGTAAACAACACAATGAATAGATTCAATATATGTAATGCGCTTAAGTAATTTATTAAAAAAATAAATCAAACCACTCGGGTTAAAGACGGTGTCATTCCACGAGTGCAGTTTTCACAAATGGGCTCCTGTGTTCAATCAGCGTGACCAAAGGAACTACAAATGTACCACTTGCAGGACTGGGCAAAGCATACAGAGTGAGAGAAAATACTGCAGGGTACGTTCCTCTGTCTTTGCCTTTCAAACAACGGCTGTTAAAAAAGGTAGACAAAGTTTAACTGAAGTATTTAATCCATTATGGAAGCACCATTAATTCTGTTAGTCCACTTAAACAGTCTGTGAATGCTGTGAAAATGTTAAAATCCACACAATAGTGTGCCTTTATACATCTTGCCTGTCATTCTGTTCTAGGGGTTTTAAAGGCATTTAGGCAAATAGCATATTTTCAATTGCTCTAACACCATTTGATACCTTATTTAAATATTCATTGAATCACTGGAATTCAATTGGAATCTTTAAAACAGGTATAGAGTTAAAGTGCTGTTGTGCTCTGAACGATATGCAATTTTAGTTTTGTTTGGGTAAGAACTAATGTTTTATGGACAAATGAGGCTACGGTGTGCATTCAGTGATTCATGCACTATAACTAGGATTATTGACAGCCAATGGAAAGCAGCGACTAATGAGGAATCTTATAGAATGCAGGTCAGTAAACGGCAATTGGATCGAAGGTACGGGAAAAGAAATGAAAAGGTAGGGCAAGGAGAGAAGGTCATTTCCAATGATTAGAGTTACAGAGCACAGGAAATAAGGTGTTGTGGGAAACTGCAGCTAATATTACAGTTTTGGGGCTCCCCGTTTACAACATACCATTAACCCTATCAGTCTGTGCAGGATCATTGCACACTATACAGCGGGAGCACAGATAAAAATCCATGGTAGTACTACTCCCTTGGCCAATGACAGCAGCAGCAACAAAAGAGCATAATTCTCTCTAAAGTGCACATTGGAATAAATTGAGATACTGCAAATGGTAATATTTTTGACACAATAAAAAAAGGCTTCCAGAATCTGTGGGGATCTCAATTTCATCGCGGCTGTCAGACTATGACGAACAGATCAACCAACATTCGACAACAATGTCTAGAACACAATTAGCAAGAGATTCGATTCTAATATAATACGCTTCGTAAGAATAAATCCTTGCCAAGTGTTCTGGAGGGCTCAGCAGTGACGACAGTGTTAGTTGGAAAGAAAATAATTCATGGGCTGTTAAATCAGGTTGGACTGAGATACTGGCTGGCTTGAAACGTTAAAGAGCAGCGTTTTGGCTCAGGAATTTTCAAACATTTTCTGGAACATGTTTAGTCAAACTTCAAACTGTTATTACTGGCAAGTGATAAGATGACACAGTCCCCCAGATAGTGATCCACAAAACCTGGAAAAGCATATTCTTTACTTTTAACGCTGTAGTATATTATTATGAAATCACATGGTATTTTCATTCCTCATTTGCAATGTAATTTTATTACTTGTTTGAACATTCATTTCTTTAACATTAAATCAGCACAGGCAGGTGGATTCTGAAAATAAGATAGGCTTCATCTATTGGTGTTAACCTATAAACAGTGATAGATAGTGGATGTGTACCAATATGGAACAGTTACTGGGTCTCCACTGTAAAGTGTATCGCTGTGGATGATTCTGCATGAGATATTGGAAAAAAAGACACTGAAGAAGAATTTAGGAAGTACATCCAAAGAGCCATCTGCCAGATTTGTGAATACTATTCTGATTGTGACTCAAAAGGTTTTTGCTCCTTTCTAACTTAAGTAACTTCAACGTATTGTACTTGTTCTGTCCAAATCTCAGTCTACCAACACATCAAAACACAGCCAGTTTTAAGCTCTTGAACGCTGGATATGGCTGTTTTTATTAGGAGTTCTTTGTGTGTGTGTGTGTGTGTCTACTCTTGCATTTGAAAGTTAATTGTATTTATTTGGGTTCGCTTAAAGGCTGCTATGAAATGGAGACTCAATTCAGATCAGACAATAAAAGGATCACTTCTGGGTGGACCACACTCCTGTCACCACTTGGCAGATTTTCTGTCTGTGTGTGTGTGTTTCTTTTAAGTACTGTTTGAAAAAGGAGAAAAAAAAAGGCGCCCCAAACTACGCTGTCATGCACAGCTGTCAACACTGGCTGCGGAATGTGACCAAGGGCACCTATGGAGGTCACTGAAAGCAGAGTGGATGGACCGGTATCTGTATTTCATGAGCAGGCTTAGTGCCCCGAGTAACTTACACTGGACAACACTTCCCTGTTCCCTTATTTTCAGCAGACATAGACGTCTGAGTGAAGGGTCGCTGAGCAAGTAAAGGCCCCCTTTGTGGCGTTTAACAAGCAGCAATGGATTCAGCCTCTTATGTAACAGGTGCAAGATTCAGCAATACCATGTGATCTGCATGACTGTGGGCTTTAAATGACTGTAATAAAACGGCTTTAAGCTTCATCCTTTACTGATAAGAATGAAAGAGATGACAAATTAAAACAAATTGCAACCAAGCATCTGCATTGTCAGAAGTTATTTTTGGTAGCATTTTACAACTTCTTTTCCCCTGTCCTATGAAAAAAAATTACACAAAATTCTCTGGCAAGTCTAGGCTGACTACTGGAGCCAATAGGAATGCAGATTGTATCATCTCCAATGAGGGAACAGTCAAACCAGCTGTACAGTGTGCCTGTGCTTGTAGTTCATCATCTGGCATGCTGGTAAATCAGTCAGAAGCAATCTGCATGAGTACAAATTGCATAGGTAACAACACAGTTGCTACCTTATGACTACGCTGTAGGATTTTAGCGCTTACAACTGAGTTGATGGCAACCTACAATCTGCTCCTTGGGCAATCTTTAACAACGCGAACCATATGATGTATTCTAAGAACTTGAAGGGTGTCAAACCAGATACTAACCAGAGGGCAAATTTTCCCGATTATGTGAAGATTTAATTTGCTGTTAAATGATAAATCAAATCATGCTTACAGGGAAGTCCATTTGATTTAGTCCCTTCCCACTTCCCCTACTCCCCTTTCACTTTTGATGGGTTGCTTTGTCCATAACGGGCTCTGCTTGTAAATACCTAATCCGCTACATGGGTGATCACTGGCAGTGGTTAGTATTTTGAAAAAAAAGCAAAGAAAAAACCTTATGGGGTGATTTGTTGGTGGTAAAGTCACTCAGATGTGTGTGATAACACTTCAGGGCAGGAGAAAGAGAAAAGAGGAAATCAATGAATTTCCTCCTTCTCTCACTACTTTGATATTCTTGTATTTTCTGCAAATTTTTCACTTTCCCCAACCCAAAAGGATGAGTTCTTCATGGGTCTTACGAATGGTGATCTGGATCCATATACTAAGGGACATCACCAAGTAGCTGGAAATTTCAGGACTTGCAAGCCACTTTTTCCTGTAAACCTGCTATATGTTTAGAAATTGTTTGGCCTCCATTCACCACTGGTAACACAGCACAGCTAAAGTAGCAAATACAGTATTTGTGCAAGGCCAAGATCCTGCCCCATTTCCATCAATTCTGTGCTACAGCGACTGAAGCCTAAAATGTGTTGTTGCTACCAGGAAATCCGACTCCTCTCCTTCATTATTCACCAATGCAAACGTTTCTCTTGTTAACTTCAACTCCCATTACTGCATTCTCAAAACTAAAGAGCTAACATTATTGTTACCTGCAAAATGGGCAACTAAGCAGCATCAAGATTTCACATTGAAAATGAATCTAACTATAATGTCTCTAGGTTGCAAAATATTGTCCTCTGGATTGCTAGTTAGAGTTACATTTAGTAACAGCATGCTGTCAATAGTGGATCCCCATCGTAGACCATAAGATATAGGAGCAGAATTGGGCCATTCAGCCCATCAACTTGACTTTACCATTCGATCATGGATGATATGTTTCTCAATGCCATTCTCCTGCCGTCTCCTTGTAACCCTCTCCGCCTTAGTATCTATTTCTGGCTAAATACACTCAAAGACTTGGCCTCCCAAGCCTACTGCAGCAATGAGTTCCACACATTCACCACCCTCTAAGTGAAGAAATTTCTCCTCATTTCAGTTCTAAAGGGTCGTCTTTTCACTCTGAGGCTGTGCCCTAGTCTCTCCTACTGTTGGAAACATCTCCATGTCCACTCTATTCAATCCTCTTAGTATATCTTGACAATACTAAACAGTACTGAGTCACATGCTGCTGTCTACACTTTCACTCATCACGACAATGTCATATACTCGTCACTACAAACTCAATTTCTGTAAGACAGCAATGGAATGTAACGATCATAGTGGGAGAAACCCTACTGAAACTTCGACTGGCTTCCTGCTCTCCTTTAATACTTGGCACCATTGCATATGGATCTAACTTGCAAGCTGAGATTTCAGTCACAAAGCACTTTCTAAAGTCTCTAACTCCACTCCATCCCATCTCTCATTACACACAAAAGGCTGATGGCATTGAAAATACTAAACAAAAGTACCATTTGGAAAGAAAATGGTTCATCCATCAAACAATTTTAGCTAAAATTAATAAATGATGAACAACAATAATAGTACAAGTGATGCCAACATTCTTTGCCAACATTCTCTGGCAGGATAATAACAGGGCCTGAGTGGAAATAATGTGAGATTCATCCATGCTTCATTAGTGTGCGCAGTAATTGTAATGAATAGTGCCATGTGAACAATAGCAAATTATTTGGGTGAATGTAATACTTGGAGAAATGCTTGCGAGATTGACAATAATACAAACAACTATTTATAGCAAGTATGTTTTGCCATAGTTAATCATGCGCAATCCTTGTGAATGACTTGCTGAAATTATACTGCAATATTTATCATTTCCCAATGACTTTGCAATTTTACTTCATAAAATGTTGGGTCCTCAGGAAACTCAGTATAGGAAACTCTGATCAAACGGATCTGAGTCCAGTTGTGTATCAAGCATACGAACCCGAGGAAGTGTAATATTTCCATGTCTCATGTTACTAAATAATTGGACAGGGTTAATTCATTTCATCGAGCCATTATTATAAATTTTATTCAACTGATTATCAGGCATCAAAAATGATAGGATCACATTGTGCTCACTTCGCTTTTAGTATAAGCCAATGGCATTTTTGAAATTATTGCTCTTCCACATTAACGAGGGCAGTTCCTGAAATCTTTGGACAACAGCAGCAAAATACCCAAACTAGCTTAGAGCAATCCATGGAGCTTGATTCTAACGTCAGCTGCTGCTTAGATTTAAACCCCCGCACCGATAACTCCTGGATTCATCTGCATGTTGTCAAACATATACAGCATTAGTTTGAGAATTCGCAGGGTGGCAGCTTCACTGAGGATCCAGAATGATCCAGACGGCTGCTGTCTATTTACGCACGGTGAAGCAAATGACGAGCTTGCCATGCATTTTTTCTCAGCTATGCAATGACTGGTTAGCAATTCAAAAGATAACATATAGAAAAATATTCATATTTTCATCAGCAACAATGTGTCTTCAACCTCGTTATTTGTATTTCCCATTTTGCCCGAATTTGGAATTTGAAGGTCTTTGTCACATCACTGGTAAAGGAAAACATGTGAAACATTGCTAGAGAGTGTCTCTCTGAATATGGTCAGCTACCATCAGTCATGTGTTGGGCTATGTAGAATTTGCAGATGGACAGCTACATTTGTACATTTGTGATATCTATAAAAGCAGAACAGGCCACACCCTGGTGTCCCATTCAAATCAGCCCACTATCTTTCAGTTACATTTCTCTTGTCAAATTTAGAGGGCTAGAAATTTTAACATAGAGGGCCCTCAGGAAGGTATTAGTGGGATGCATTGAAACCTTTAATAATCTATTTAGGATCAAATGACATAGAACTTTTTGTAGTCACTTGTGGAGAATCAGTAGGAGGTAAGGAAATAAATACCCTATTTACTCTAATGCCAAAGAATGTGTGTATTTGTGCACGCGCGTATAATATATAAATGCAGGGTTTTCTGATACCTTATTCTTTAAGTAGTAGCACCACCTGCTGTTTATTATATTCATTTAATAGTCTGCATTGCCTGCCACACTCACCATCTATTGCGTTAATTTAGTTTTAAATGAAAGAAAAACAACCACAATGTATGGCGGTCATACTTGCATTTGACACACCGAGGCAGTGCACAACATTATTACTAAGGTAAACAATTCCACTAAATCAGTTACAATTTAAAAGCTTACTTCCATTCTAAGAAGTAGAACTAATGGATTACTTTTAACAACTAATGGGTAAAATACTCAACTATTTAATAATAGTTTTCTCACAAGGATCATTTCTTCAGTACATAGCTAATGCCCATCCCTGCAACATAGACATGACATCTGAATGAAACTTTCCAAATGATAGATAGCATATATTAAAGACAATATCTATATTTGAATCTGCTAAGTGGTATTCAATAGTGCTACAATCTGTGTCACTGCACTTTTTAATTCGACCACCACATTGTTGTTCCCACACTATACTACGGAACAGCAAGAAACCACACTTAGCTTTTAATGTAGCAATAGAAAGGCATGTGCAATTAAAACAAAAAGTAGACAGGAGTGCATAAAGACTGCAATCCAAACTTGGGTTCAGATATTGTTCACCAAAACATCTGAATGCTGTCCTCCTTGTGGTTTTAATGACACCATTAAAAGCTTTTGCCTCATCTGCAGGATTGTGGCTTTCTCCCAGGAACCTGCGTAACTGTCTGGATTCCATTCCAGCTTCACTCAAAGATGATTTTTAGAACCTTTAAGATTATGCTTCTTGTGTAATATGTTCAGAGAATGAGCAGACTGGAAATCAGGATGGAGTAGGGGATGTGACAGAGGATGGCTCAGCAGGCAATTCAAATACGTCCAGCAATTATTTTTGATCAATGGGCAGGACAGCACTTGAAGACTTGCCACAAGCAGCAGCTCGAAAGAGCCAGAGCTTTGCTGACGGTGCTGGCATCTGCACATGAAGATTCTGCAAAATGGAGCTGCTGATATAGATACTCTTCCTCCCAATATTTCACTTACAGCTTCCCCCCCTCCCCCAACCTCTCTAATGTCTCATTACAATATTCAGGAAGTAGTCGAATTGTAATAACCAAGTAGGTGCTGGGTCTGATCCCCTGTCTGTGCCGCATTAACTGACTGCAGATCAACACAGCCTCTCTATTTTAGAGAGGCACCAATTTGGTTTCAGTCATTCAGTCATCCCTATTAGGGGATCATGTGTTTAAATGTTGAGCTGAAAACCTTTCTGTGATTGTTTCCCACTTGCATGTTCACACTCCCTGTCAAGATTCGCACATAAATAATAAACACTAAAACACAATACCAGAAGGTGACCAGCACCTGGGTAACCATGCAGTGTTAGGAATCAACACCTTAAAGAAATGAAGAGACAAAAACAATCTAATTTAAAAGCCAATGCTTCAGCTAAAGTGCCCAGATATTTGACCTTATTTGTGTTGACTCAGGCACAAGCCAGTGATATATATGAAAAGGCTTAAGATCCCAACGATCAATATCAGCCATTTCAACTGAGCAAATCTTGATTATGGCTAGTTCTGATATCACTGAAGTCTAATTTATGAAGGGGTTGCAAAAAGAGCCAACTAAATAGGTAATCACTGCACTCCAAATAGAGGAATAAATCTAAAGAAATGGAAACAAGCCATAGAAGGGAAAAGCAAGTGGGTTAAGAGGAGAATACTGGGGGTAAAAATCAAACACGCAAAAGATAAAGGGATAAACTAATTACTGACAAACCAATGACTTACTTGAGCTGATATATCCGTTATAGCCATATTTAGCTGAAGACAATGCAAAAAATGACAGGTTAAAAGATGCAGGAAACAAGAATTATGTCTCATGAAAGGTCATTGGAAGCACAGAAGTAAAATCAATACAAGGGACCTTAAGTTTTAAAATGTTGGTGCTGATAATGCACTCTGCCCAGTGCTTTGCTATTTGCCTCTACATATAAAGTAGCTTTTACACAAAGTGGTCACTGATGTACAGAGGTGACATTCTTACCAATAAATTCAACAACACAACATCAAAGATATCCTAAATACGACACATGTTGCACGTCTCATAGCGAAATTCAAAAGTCTTTAAGCCATTACATTTTTTTACTTGCATCTGTAGCACTCAGAATAAATGCCAAGGTGCTGCCCACCTCTGCTAAGCTTGTTATAAAGGTTGGTACACATTTCCACTTTCCATTCCTTGCCCCACGAAACATTAATACCAACAGGAGGGACAGGTCATACGCTGACAGTTGGGAGACAAGCCACTTTCTGAAGTCAAATCAAATTTCACTTGAGCTTTCCTGTCAGCTACAGACTGAACCAGAAAGAATGCTGGGAAAATTCCTTGAAAGCAGAACGTAGAGCAAGGAAAGGGCTGTGAAGAGGAGAAAACTACATTTTTCAGCAAAGGGGAACACCCCTAGGTGAAGCATCAGGTCATATTTTTAAAGATTAGACTCAAAGAATTTCAATGAAAAATTAGCTTAATGCCAATTATACTGAAGAAACGTAATAATGCAGGAAAGCAGTGCTGAACTGAAGGACTACAGAGATAACAAAATTGTTTACAAAACAATGACATACCTGAGCAGTTATTGCTAACCGGATTTCCTTGTCAATCTAAGTAACTTTTGCTTTCAGTATGGGATTCGACTCTGGAGATAATGTTAGCAGAAGAACTGCCTCACTAAAATTACTGAATTCAGTGCTGACATGGGCAATTGATGTCTGCATCTAGATAGCCTGGGTAGAACTCTGCTTCTAATACAGGCTGACTTGAGGGAAGGGAACAGGAGCTGAAATTTGCTTTGAGCCTGCTCTGGATGAAGGTTTGTACTAGTCCATAAAAGCTTTTGTTTTATTCACAAAAGGTCACTCTTTGGACTGAAGGCAGGACTCTGACAGAAATGTTCCCAGGAAACAGTTCTTGTCCTGGCATCTGTCGCTTGGAATAGTCCGGAGCGAAAGAGCTCTGAAAAATAACTGCCGAGCATCTGTCTTGCACAAAAAATGTTGAGAGGAATCTGCTGCCTGGTGGTAAGAAACTGTCAGGGTGCGTTTCATGACAACCAGCAGCACTCAGAAAATGAAAATGCAAACATAATTTCCATGTCACCACATATAAACCCTCCACTGAATTCACAGCAGAAGATGCAGACAGCATCATTTCCAGCCTGTCCACATCACAACAAGCCACTTGCTGTTTAGTTTTCAGTGACCCTAGTAAGCAACACTGTAGTAACAAGCCCATGCTAACAAATGCCTTCAGCATTTGAAATTCTTGACCTCTCTTAGAATCAGTGAGTTATACAGCACAGAAACAGATCCTTCAGTCCAACTCCCCTACGCTGACCCAATATCCCAAACTGGTCTTGCCCCATTGCCAGCATTTGGCCGATATCCATCTGAACCCTTTCTATTCACGTACCTGTCCAGGTGCCTTTTACATGTTGTAATTGTACCAGCCTCCACCATCTCCTCTGGCAGCTCATCCCTTACACAGATCACCCGCAGTGTGAAAAAGTTGCCCTTTAGGTCCTTTATAAATCTTCCCCCTCTCATCTTAAACCTATGCCCTCTGGCTTTGGACTCCCTTAACTTGGGGGAAAAAACCTCGGTTACTCACTTTATCCATGCCCCTCATGATTTTCTTGAAGCCCCAGTCTCTCTTCCAGTTGGCCTACACAGGTAGTTGTTTAAATGCCATTTTGATGCAAAGACCCCTTTAAATTGGTGTTAAGACTAGTTTTGTAATTTAACTGTATTAATATGTCATATATCATTTGGATTTAACAAACAGCACCTAATATGTTGAACTTGTATTGTTACACACAAATAAGTGCACATGTGAACATGTTCAAGGTTCCCTTCCAAGCAACATTCCATTTTCACATGGAAATAAAATTCCCTACTAAACACCAAAATTGTAAAGATGAGATCAGGGCAGCTACAGAATAGGAAATAAATGTGGCCTTAGAAAAATCACTCATCCTAAAAACAAACATCACAAGATAAGCGCAGACAACAAACAAACAACTTGGGCTAAGATGCTTCATTTAATCTTTTAACTAAAGGCAAAATACTTGTCTGTCCTAAACCTTAACGCTCAGCAATTTACTTCAACCTATACCTAGAAAAATGAAAAGCAGAATACGGTGGATACTACAAATTTGAAATAAAAACAGAGAAGTGCTAGAAATACTCAGCAGGCCAGGCAACATCTGTGGATGGAGAAATGAAATTAAAAAGTTTTACATCTTGACCCTTCATTAGCACTGGGAAAAGTTAGAAATGGAATAGGTTTTGAGCAAGGGAGTGGGTGGGACAAGGACTGAAAGAAAGTCTGTGAGAGAAGAGATTTAATGACAGAACAGTTGGTCTTTGAACTACAGGGAATTATTTACTTCTTACTCAAAATATATTATATTCCTAACTTCTCTCAAGTGTAATAATAGGTTTCAGACTCTGAAATATTAACTCTCCTTTCCATCCAACAGACGCTGCTTGACCTGCTGAGCATTTCCAGCACCTTCTGATTTTGTATAAGAATGATTTATTGCCATTTCTCAATCTAAATATGTCACAATCAATTTCAAACTGTAGTTTTCTGCCCTGATATGTGCATAACATGAAAGCATAGGCAGACAAATTAATCCAACATGCTTTCATGATAAAAACTTGCACTGAAGTTGACTTTTTGAAATAATTATAGCATGAAAGAAATTTAACAATGAGTAGGGCTGTTACAGCATTCATTTCCCTCAAACCCAATAAGGTTTGTCTGTAGTTCATACTGAGCTCCCAGATGTACTAAGTACGAGACAATGGAGCATATGATACTCTTATTTGTATGGCATGTGCATGTCAACTCTAACATTTTATGTAGTTATTGGTAAAATGGTAGGACAAAGCAAAATGTGCGATTTACATCCTTGATTGCTCAATGTTACTGAATGTTTGTTAAGTAAACATACACAGTACATTCACCTGTATTGTGTGACTACACAAGGTGTCTTCTACTAACATCATGCTGATGAAACTATGTTGTTATGGCCACATCTGTGACTAGTCAGAATTTTCAAAGAGAATTGGACAATGCTGCTTTAAAAGCTTTACTAAGAGATAATCAGGGAACAAGGCATGGATTCTGTAGCTGGCACTACTGCTATTCCTGTACCATGTTGATATGTGCTAACATGTTGGCATATCTGTATCTCTGCAATATCATATATTCTTTAACCTGCCAAATATTTTGCACGCTTGACAAAATAATGAGTTACTCTCTATGGACCAATAACATTTCTACAGTTTTACTTACTCAGAGTTCAAAGGCATAATTGTGTTGATGAATGCACCTTTAGCTTGTACTAATGCAAAAACATTTGCATCAATCATTCCACCAGGAATTACTGAGTAGCTAAAAGATAGGAAGACTGCTCTATGTGACAATTCTCCTGCTCATCCATTTCCCAGTAGCTTCCCCTCATTTCCAATCTGGTATAGAATAATGAAATGTGAGTCAATTATGATTTTTAATCTGCTACTAAACTAATCTATTTTCCTTTGAGGACAAGATTTGTTAATGTTGTACTGCTGAAGTAACAGTATCGCTATATTAAGTCATCTAACTGTCAGTGTCATTAAAAGATTACTATGGAACTGTGAAGGTTGCAAACTGAGTGGAACAATTAAATAGCACAGGGGCCTTCCAATTCAAAGAATCTAGTCTGACCTAGGCTGCTCGAGTAAAAGATGCCTCTCCCGGATACTTGTAGAGGGTCTTTGTGAAATGATTTTTGACAATCTCAACCAAGTTCTCATTGTGTATCAACACACATCTATGAAAATTGACAATAATTTAGGCACCAGTTAGCAACTGCACTTATCACGGGTCATGACAATATTACATCGGACAAGTGAATGGTCTTCTGATTCCACGCCAGTGTTCTGATCACTCAAGAGATAAAGGAAAACATTTAAGTCCTGGATGTAGTGGAGAAAAGAGCCGTGTGACAAATCCCTCCTTGTTGGCAACTGATTTGTGAAGGAGGACTTTTATTTTAAATTGGTCTTTCAGGCTTGAAAAGAACAGAAGAGAATCTTCCAGATACTAAGTGCTATAGAAAAGGGAAATTTGAAAAAAATGCTTCAAATTGCACCACAACAATAGGAGATGGAATAGGTTCAAGCTAGGAAAAAGCAGATTTAGGAATGACTAACATTTGGAATAGACTTTTAGGTCAGGCAAAGTTCATTTACAGAATAAAACAGCAAAAGCTTGAGAAACTCAGCATGTCTAGCAACATCTGTGAGAAACAGAGTCATACCGGGCTCAAAACATTAACTCTGTGTCTCTCTCCAGAGATGCTGCTAGACCTGCTGAGCTTTTCCAGCATTTGCAGTTTCTATTTCAAGTCTCCAGCATCTGCTGTACTTTACTCTCATTTAAGGTGATGGATGACTGCAGACTATTTTAAAAAGATGACTTAGAATTCATTGAATAGTTTTTTTTCAGCTTTTTCCACCTTGTGGCTGGATCAATAATGCTGTTCATTGCTGTTGTATGCATCCTCAGCACTAGCAACCTTCAATATGATGATCATAAAGATGCAAGACATCCTTTCACCCTCACCCCACATACACCCACAACAAAACTGAAACATTTTTAACAGGTGAACAAAGTCTTGTTGGGGTAACAGTTACTTTGAAGGGATCAGTTAGGTCAGATGGTTTGTGGCTGGTCTGGTATGCAGGCTAATGTCAACAGTGTGGGTGGGTTCATTTCCTGCACCAGCTGAGGTTACAATGAAGAACTCACCTTCTCAACCTCTCCCCTCACCTGAGACATGGTGACTCTCAGGTTAAACCACCATCAGTCGTCTCTCTCTAACGAGTGAACAACTTTACGGTCCTGTAGGACTATGGCATCCTCACCCCTATTTTACTGAAGGTTATGTTTCTCGGGAAGTTGGTGGATATATACATTTTATATCCTGTGATTTATGGTCAGAGGCCAGTTGGGGAAAAATCAATTTTGTGTCATGAGCAAGTGGGTGTCTGAAAACAAACTCCCAAGAATCACACCTAATTGGGTTCCACTTCCATAATACCAGTGAACTGCATATTTTACTTGGGCTTCGTAATGCAGCTCATCAGTCAAAGAATTTCCCAAATTGTCTGATTCAGTCAGTGAGCGCATGTGTATATGTTCTGGAGGAGGGACGGCAGAGCCGAAAGTACTCTTGCTCCTCCTGGCTTTACACAGGAACAAGTTTTCAAAATAAAATCAACATGCTTTTCTATCAGTGGTCCCTAGTCATCATTTTAAGGACCAGTGGTTAGACAGTGCAGCAAGTGGAAAAAAAATGGAGTGGGCTACATATGGTGTGTATTCAATGCTATTTCAGGCAGATTACACAGCGTAGCGCAAAATCAGTGATAGGTTTCACCATTAGCAGATCGACATGATTTTAAATAGTGGTGCTAAGAAGATGGTGCATGTGAGTACAAGTTTATGGAAAATGTCATATTATTAAATCTCGATGTAATGTTTATGCTTTTCAATACTCAAATGCTAACAAAAATGGAATAGAAGTCAGATTGAATAAGATTATAATAAAGCTTTGGCAGTTAGTCTAACATGAAGACTAGGTCACTCCAGCTACATGCAATCCAATCCTGATAAAGACATAATCAATCTGCCAAGTACTAGTCTACTTGGCTCAAGAGTGTGCTTCGATCAGGGATTTTATTTAATAAGAGTGAATAGGAACCGTACTCTGTAATCATCCATTTGGAACAGGATTCTTGAATAACATCAGTAAATAGACAGGGAAACCTATAACTATACTGGGTAAAGGTAATTATGCATCAACACATAGTAAGGACATATATACATTGGCTATATCTGTATACTATACATTGGAACTCTGCAGCTGAGCGGGGGTTTGAATGCAACAATGATTACTGAAAATTCTACACCGCAACTCTGTACTTCAATCAGTATTCATAAATGATAGGGATAATACACTCCAGCTCTATACTTTGAACAAGACTTGTACACAACAGGAGTGCTCATTAACGTGTCTTCACTGTTAGCAGCCCATTTTTCTGTGATTAAGTTTTCAATTTAATATAAATTCCCTCTCTGTGATCCCATCAGAAAGGTGATACAGCTTACCAATCCCTTTGGCAACACAGATAGGATTTAATACTGCCAATTCACTTCAAAAGTCCTTGACATCACCTATTTATTCATGTTGTGACTTGGGAAATTTATTTTCTTAATTGGTTATGGTTTTACTGTTCTTAAAATTGCCCTCTATTTAATGAACATTGCCTTGATCATGCCCTCTGCATGACTAACCTGCTCCCAGTGCACTCTCAGGGTTGCTCATAAGCAATCAGGACGAGCCTGAATAAACTGGTTGCAAGGTAGGACTGTACGTTACTGAATTAAATCAGTCTGGCCCTCAAGCCTGCTCTGCCATTCAGTAAGATCATGATTGGATTTATAGTGCATCTTCACTTTTCTACCTCTGTTCCATATCCCCAAATACCTTCGCCTATCAAAAAAATGATATACTTTTTATACATTTGTGGGATGTGGGCGTTGCTGGCTGGGCCAGCATTTATTCCCCATCCCTAGTTGCCCTTGAGATGGTGAGCTGCCTTTTTGAACTGCTGCAGTCAATTCAATGTAGGTTGACCCACAATATTATTAGGGAGCGAATTCTGGGATTTTGACCCAGTGACACGGAATGAACAGCAAAACATTTCCAAGTTAGAATGGTGGGTAGAATGGTGAGGGAAATTTGCAGGTGATGGTGTTCCCATGTATCTGTTGCCACTGTCCTTTTGAGTGGTAGCAACAATGGATTTGGAAGGTGCTATCTAAGGACCATTCATGAATTTCTATAGATGATAGATCCTGCTATTACTGAGCCTCTGTGGTAAAGGGAGAGAATGTTTGTGGATGAGGTGCTAATCAAATAGGCTATTTTGTCCTCAATGGTGTCAAGCTTCATCCGCATTGTTGGAGCTGCACCCATCCAGACAAGTGGGGTAAGGCCCATCACATTCCTAACTTGTGCCTTGTTGATGGCAGACAGGCTCTGGGGAGTCGAAGGTGAGTTACCCATTACAGGATTCTTAGCGTATGACCTGCTCTTGTACCTACTGTATTTATATGACTAGTTTAGTTGAGCCTCTGGTCACTGGTAACCCCAGGATGTTGATAGTGGGGGATTCAGTAATGGCAAAGATATTGAATGTCAAGGGGTGATGGTTAGGTTCTTTCTTGTTGAAGATGTTCATTGCCTGGCCCTTCAGTAATGCAAATATTACTTGACATTTGTCAACCCAAACATTGATATTGTCGAGATCTTGCTACATTTTGACATCGACTGCTTGAGTCATATGGTTAATACCATTGCTTTCAATCTTGAAACAGCCACTTATCTCAGCATCCACAGCCTTTCGGGAGAGTGAACTCGAGACTTCCATGACCCTCGTTGCACACTTTTTTTGTCTTCTAATCACCACGTACTAGGGAAATCGCAACGATTCTCTGAGAATCACAGGCCTAGCGAATGGGGGTCAATATTGTGGATTGAATGTTAGGCTGCCCCTGAAGGCTTTGAAGGCCCTGGAGGCAGGCATTTCACAGGCCCGCAAGCCTCCCTGCCTCACATGTGAAGCACGACCAACTATTGCCTTATAGAGAGACTCCCACACCCAACCTCCCTTCCTACAGTGTTGGTCTGGCTGCTAGATTTTTCAAAAGGTGCCAGAGATAGCATTTTCTTGGTAAAGCACCCTCTCAGTCACCTAACTAAGGTGGCTGCTTCTATGAAGCTAGAATGCCACAGGTTAGCCTTTCAGATTCAAGAGCCACCATCCCCACCCTTAACTTGACTGGAACACCATCTCTATGCCAATTAAAGGATCTCCTATGCGAAAATCTGATATTTTGTCTTTTTCCCTCAGAAGGCAAGGAAACATATCCCACCTCAATGGCAATAATTCAGCTGTGCACGTCTCTATGCTGCGCTAATATTTATTCATGTCACTGTTCTCCAGACTAGGTTATTAAACTAACTATGTTCCAGTGCATAGTTCTGTTTGGTTTTGGAATTATTGTTCTTCTTGGGGAAAAGCTGTCTTAACACAAGAGATGAGAATGGAATTGCAGACTGCTAACCCAACGCAAAGCTTTTGTCAACAGTGCTGCATTATCAAGAGTAAATGAGCAGCCTTGATGACCCATTAATCCTCAGTTCTTTGGGAAAAAGGTACCTTGCCACTATTCTGTAGAAAAAAAATAATGTGAGAAGGAAAGGCTGCAAAATGAGACCACTGGGGTTATTTGCAATCCATACCAGCAAGGACACAATGGACTGAATTGCCTCCTTCCATGCAACAATGTCTGTAACATGATCTTTCCACTTTCTGAAAGCTTACTTTTGAACACCGGCTCAATGTATGCAATAAAGTAGGTGTAAACCCCTGTTCATAGTACCCTAAAGACAAGTTGTCTTGTCTCAAATCGGGTAGTAGAAAGTGAAGGAAGAGGCAGAGAGATGGTTCTTTGCTGTAGCAGTGAAGAATCCATGACAAACCTCACCAATTAGAAATTGTCATTGTGTGCAAAAGCCTGAAAATCAAAATTCCATTTTAAAAAGGATCTCCTAACGATTTAGGGAGGGTTGCAGATTGCCACTATCCTTTGTGTGAAGGATACAGACAGAATGAAGGCAGAATGAAAGTGTCTGAAACAAGGGAACAAATGGTATCGCTGATCACCCAAGTGAAAATTGACAGGGATTGGATGGAGGGTGAGATCTAAGAGGGATCTGAAAGCAATGGTATAGATCTTAAAATCTAAAAATCCAACTTGCTGTGATGTGAAAGACCAATGGAAACTGCAAAGGAGTTGGGCCTTGGGAGAGAAATAGGGAGGAGAGAGAGAGGTGGGGACATTGGGATTGTGTTGTGTGTATAGTATTTTGTGGCAGTTAAGATTCCAGACTGACTATCTGGAGTAAAGGTTAGTTGGACACAGGAAGAATTAAGCCTCAAGACACTGTGTTTTGGCTTGAATCCCTGAGCTTAACAATAAGTTTAGGATCTGCCATCTGAGCAACAGAAAACAGTAATACAAGCATGAAACACCAAAAGGTGCCTCAGACTCGCACTGACTTTTCCCATTCACATCATCAACTGGAACAGACTATACCCAACAGGATTTTGGCAAACTAAACCAATTTTAGTCCTTATTTAATTAGGTTGAGCTACACATGGAAATGTGTGCTACACTTTAAGAAATTAGGTGCAGCTTGTGTTTTCATATTTGATTTTTCATGTTTTACATTCACACAAGCCAACTGCCACTTTGTTCCCTCTCGATGTATGTGAAAATCAGCTTCCAGATGCCTGTACATATTGTCAACAAAATCCTGTTTGCAAAATGTCCCAGTTCTTTGGACCGCGACTGCAGTGTAAATACACCAGCTTTTATTTAAATGTCACCAAGATGTGTGATTGTCTTTTCTGTAAATACAAGGAAGAAGGGCCTCTTGAAACAGATACAGATTTCTATAAATTAAAATACAGCTTTGTTTGGGGAAGTCTTGACTATTTAGTGTACAGGGAAAATGGCAAGACAAAAAAAAAGGAGCATATCTCAAGTCTTATAAATTGGTTGCTTAATTGTGACTATCCTTCATGTGCTTGTTGTACTCAATATTAACTATTACCACACATAAACATGGACAACAGGCAGCTTTTTGTTCACTTGGCATCCTGGCTTCTTTTGCAGAAAAAGTTTAGTTGTATAAGAGCAATCCAAAGTGTCCAGGGTCTAGATTTCAATGTGTGAATCCTCTGACTTGCCTTTGAAATGCAGTATGTACATTGAAGATGGGCCAGGAAACGTCCAATGTAATTATTGTGTTTGCCAGTTTGTGGAACCGGCTATGTGATCTTACTGAAATATCAAAATTGTGTTGTAATGAAAGAAAATTGTCTGACAAAACCATGGAGTGTGCTAACGTTACTGGGGTCCATACTGAAACCAAGCCAAGTAATGATATAATGGGCTTTAATGAGTATCTAGGGAAGCAATCTAGTACCACAGTGAAAGACAAAGGGCAAAAAGCATCATAGCTGAACTGACACTAATTCAAGCTGATTGTCAGAGCAGCTGAAGAATGTAAGAAAGGAAATGTGATCTGTACATTTGACCTCTCTTTGATTCCATCCCCCACTGCTGCCATTTCTAATTGTCAAGTAGTCAACATTTCACATCTGCTCATATTAATTTAATGAAAATCTGAATCTCACCATTCAGTGTCCTTTCTTTTCCCCTTGATTTCATGAACTGTTTCAGTTAAGCAGTCCCTGAACTATCCTGCTTTCCATACATGTATTTTGTTCCTACTGGATTTACAGTATTACTCAACAGCTATTCATCAGTTGAGCAATTGGAGCTTTTCCTCCTGAAGCAAGAGGAATGTTTGCAGTTTATCAACAAATATGTGTAAACAAAAAACAAGTGCAGCCCAAATAAAATGGAAAGCAAAGTTCACAATAAGTCGAAAATAACGTGAGTTTTCATTCGAGATAACTTCAGCAGTCTATGCGCATCTGAGTATAACAGTTGAAGTATAGGTCAGTTTGAAAGCAGAATCTGTTTAGGGAATTTCAGTTTAAATTGTTGCATCTTTCAGGGGAAGTGACATCTGCTTATGGGATTCACTTTCAGGCTAATAAGGCATAAAAGTACTGATTTAATGCCTATGCTTACATAGTTTTACAGAAAATTTTCTGAAAAAGGGTCTAGGCCCGAATCGTCAGCTTTCCTGCTCCTCTGATGCTGCTTGGCCTGTTGTGTTCATCCAGCTCTACACCTTGTTATCTCAGATTCTCCAGCATCTGCAATTCCTACTATCTATTGATTATTTTAAAGTTATCTTTTCCAGCTAGCCTGTCATCTTCCAAAACCTGAAACTCTGCTGCCTCGTTCATCACACAGAATAATCCCTGCTGATACACATATCTGTTCTCCCTCACACACACAATTCATCCCAATTCCCATGCATTTACACTTCAAATTTCCAACCCAATACTGAAATCAACTCAAAACCTTGCCTGTCCTAATTTCTGTAATCTCTTTCTGCTCCTCAACTCCTTTCCATACCATGCACTCAAATGAAGCATTCAAGAGAGCACTAGATTATTAGTTGGATATAAATAATATGCAAGCGTTTAGGAAAAAAAGCAGGAAATTGGGAAGTAGGTAATGATGCTCATTTGGAGAGTCAGAGCAGACAAGGTGGGCCGAATGGCTAACACGTCTATGATTCTGACCACTCCATCTCCTTCTGCATGTTCACTCATTCTGTCTTTGCTCCTTGATAGCTGTTGTTCAGCCGTATGGCTTTTGATCTCTGGAATTCTCCCTTTAAACCCCTCTGTCTCTCCATGTTCCTCTCCTAGATGAAGGCCCTCATAAGATCTTGCTCTTTGATGAAGCATGTGGTCATCATACCTGATCTATGCTCTTTTAAGAGTCTATTTCCTTCATGCTACAGTGTAGTCTCGAGACATTTTCCACATTAAATCCGCAAGTTAAATTTTCCATGGGATATGGTTTAAAATGAGTAACGTGAAGAGGAATGGGTTCAAAACTTCTACTTGTTCTGTGATGTAGAAAGGCTGATCTGAGTTACACTGCCAAACTTCCCATCATCCACTAGTTAAGAAAAGCTGAGCACTGTCCATATTGGTGCAGAGCTCTGTTCAACAAGTTACAAATATTGGTTATATTTTAATGTTTGTGAATGGACTGAAATGTTAAACATGTTAATTTAGTGTTTATTAGTTTAATGGATAGGGAAGTCATTGGCAGGCCAGCATTTATTGCCTGTCCCTAGTTGCCCCTGAAAAGGTAGTGGTGAACTGCCTCCTTGAACCTCTACAGTCTGTGCACTGTAGGTAGACCCGCAATGCCACTAGGAAGGGAGTTCCAGGACTTTGACCCAATGGCACCAAAGGAAAGGCTAAATATTTCCAAGTCAGGATGGTGAGTGGCTTGGAGGGGAACTTGCAGATTGCGGCATTCCCATGTATCTGCTGCCCATGTCATTCTAGATGGGAGCAGTCATGGGTCTATAGGGTGCCTTCGTGAATTTCTGCAGTGCATCTTGTAGACCGTATACATTGCTGCTACTGAACGCCAGTGGTAGAGGTAGTGGATATTCATGAATGCAATGCCAATCATGCAGGCTGCTTTGTCATGGATGGTGCCAAGCTTTGTGACTGTTACCTATATTTATAATCCATATTTTAAAAGCACAATGAGAATGGAGCATGTTTTAAACCAGTGAGGTTTAGGAAATGTACCAATACATGTTGATTTCACATTGCTGACCCAAGTTCAATTTTGGTGATGGTTACAGAATACTGCACACCTTTACATCGTTTACTGGTATCAATACAAAACGTGTCGGTATAATTCTTATGGTTTACCGCAAACACTCAGTTCTGTTCAGACTAAAGTTGGAATCTGTTCTGCAGGTTTCAGAGCTTTCTTCTCCAGATCTAAACTGGAGCAAACAGTCTCATTTCACAATTTAAGACCAATTTAAGACTGCATGAAATGCAATACGATTCCAGTCTCTCTCTTCTGAGCAGCTAGATTAAGATCTCTGGCAACTTTTATGCCCCGAGTAAAACATCGTGGTGTCAAGCTGGCAATTTCAAACTGTGAACTAACTACAGGCACAGCCAAGTGCGACTGTTGAGAGACTTGGCTTAATACAGAACAATCTGATTTAATCTAAATGTTACCTCCTGGTGTAAACAGAATATTATATTATGAAATAAGATGACAGAATTACTGTTTCCTAAAGGGGCCATGGCATCCAGCAACAGAGCAGGCTCAAATATTTCAATTCTCAATCTCTGCAGAGTTGTCAACTCACACTGTAAAACTAAATAAAGTTAGGAGATAAGTATTCTAATGAAAACTGTGGGATACCTGATATAGGATTCAAATTCCAACTTTACAGAACACTTTACATTCATTTGATCTACTCATTGCTAAACCAAGAATACATGGTGCCAATGTTTTCCAATGGTTATAAAGGGATGTTTTTGATCTTTAGTGGGTTAACTGCAGAGTCATGCTAATATGATGCTGTACGATTGGTTGGTATGATACTTGCCAACTCATCAGTAATCTGGAAGTTTGCTTACAGATTACTGTTTATCCCACCAATAGGAAACTGGAACAATGTTGAATGCTGCGGATATTAGCACCAAGCACATAGAAAGGGGTGCTCAAATCTGCAATGTCAGGAGGTATTTGACACTTCTCTGGGCACATGTAACTGTGGGCATTGTGTATTTGTGACAGAAAGAGAGAGTAAAAGAACATTTAAAAACTTAAAAACAGCAATAATTAGAAATAAGTCAGCTAAATTCAAATGGATATTCCAGCCCCCACCCCACCCCAGTCATGTACTTTAACTTTAATGAAGTCACTTCTCCACACTTTATCCAGAATGACATTTAGAGACATGGAATAATTTCAAAACCACACTGTACCAAGAACATCCACATCAAAGCTAAACTGTGGGTCTCCCATGCTCATCCACAGACCCAAGTTCTAGCAAAAGCACACATAGCCAACTTTGTCACTAGGAAGCTCAATGAACACGACAGCAGTGGCAACTAAATTACAACTTACTGGACCACAGAATACAACACAGAAGGGACGACCCCACATAGGACGGACATGGAACAGCATGGTGTTAAAACTTACAGGCACGTAAACTGGTGGAGCAATCATTAACAGAGACAGCAGAAAGTGGGAAGGTTCTCTCAAGGGTGTCCAAGTTACTATGTACACTGTCTGACATGCAAGTGCAGTCACGCTCACAGCGTCCGCAATCAAAACAACATGCGAGTTTCATTCTCTTGTAGATGGACATCTTGGCTATAATCATGTTTTCGATGGAAGGAGAGGAAGAGGAGCAGGTTAATGGCAAGGTTACTCAGTCTGGCAGTTGGAAGGAATTAACACGGGATCTAATACAGGCCTTAGTAACTTACGCAGGCTTGACAAGGAAGAAGAGCTAAGACCAATTCACGAAAGTAGCGATAAGAAAATCACATTCAAGAGTTCAAAAGCAAGAGTTCAGCAGATAACTTTGAATATACAATTCACATTCTTAGATATTTTCAAGTTCATGCCATACAGGATACTGTTCAACAGGAACACAAGAAGCTGGTGAAAATTTCAATTGTAGACCGGCTCATCATATCCCTTTTAAACAAATTAGCCAAAGAGATGGTCGATGGATAAAGAATTGTATTTTTGTGATTGTTCTTTTCGCCGCTCTCCATTGTTTTGCACAAGCATGTGGTGCTGGCAAGAATTTGGTGTAATTAGCATTTCCTTATATTTAATAATGTGCTAATGAGCACGTCAAAATTTAGGTAGCATATAAAATACAGGTCCAATTCTTTCAAGCACACATGATGCCGAAATGGTTATTGAGCTAATTGATTCACTTGTTCAATGAAATTTGTAATATAAATAATATAAAACCATATTATTTGATAATAAACCTAATGTACTTGTAATGAAGAATAATTTAAGTTTCTCATATTAAGTAAAACAAAATCAGCCTTGGACGAACAAGCCATTATGCCACGTGAAAGACATACTTAAAGCTCTCGACTGAGTCAAGCACTGACCTAAGGCCATTTATATCAAAATTACTGGCCAAGCAAGGGTCACGCTATGATTGAGGAAAAAAAGGCACTGGAAGGTGAAGAATGAGAGACATCTTCAGTAGCACCCCATTTCTCTGCAGTCTTTTCAGCGGTTAGTTGCAAAACATTAATTTTCAGCAAAATCTTTTTTTAAGATTATCCGCTAGCTGAGAAAAGAATGATCATATCATGCAGCATTAAGCCTGTTCAATGCACGCAACAAGACTGTTCGGTTAGCACTGGTACTTCAATGAAAGAAGTAGCATCAAAGAATAATAAATGCTGGTGATGCTGGGCAGCATCGGCCTCTTGTCTTCCTTTGAATGATGCCAATCTTTTCAGTGTGACATTAATTGAGTCTGACAAGTCTTTAAGAGGAATGAAATCATGAGGGAGAGGAACCATTTTTTGATCTTGTTTCTTGAAATGAAACCAAATACTTGAGCCAAATTATTCTTCCCAATCAACAGGGGAATTGCGAAGAAGACATGCAGGTGCCTATTTTTTGTTTCAAAAAAAAAGGAAGACTTGAGGAATCTATTTCTGAGTCCATGCAGAACCACCAAAATAACAGCATGCTGATAAAAATAACAGCCTTCATCCTTGGCAATAATGGAAAAAGTAACAAAAAGTTCAAATAGGTTTATTAAGATTGAAGCATCCATAAACATTAATAGTCTAGCTTGTTTTCAAAAAAAACATGCTGTAAGAAATACATTGCATTCGTTGTGGAAATAAAACGCAAACATTAATAGCACTTTCAGACAATGACATGTTGGAAAATGTTAGTTGTTGATGAGATGCATGTAATTCTACACACGAAGGACGTGTCCACTAACTCAACACACAAACTGCTGTATGGATTCCTTGCAAAAACATGTTTATACTGCCACTTTTATATTTAAAAAATGATTTTTTTTTGTGAAAAATCATCATTGAGGAGGACCTGAAATAACCACACACTGTTGGAGACCGGTGGGGGCGGGGGGGAGGGGAAGGAAGGTCTCTGAGGACATCTAGTGGATGGATATCAGAGAGCACCATGCTCAGAAAAAAGTGAAAGCTGTCAAGGTCCAGTCACAGGTAGTGAGTAAAAAAGGGCCCAACTACCAAGAAGAATTGAAATGGTGACAAATTCATTTCAATTCAATATCTACTGATACTTATTTTCATAAAAATGGAATGAGGAATTGAGGGATAATAACAGAAGAACAAGATGCTTATTTTGAATGGTGATTATTAAACTTTTTCTTCTGATAGTAGTTTCCCAAATTGTGGGACTTAGGAGATGGCCTGTTCAGTGAAAATACAGCAGCAATATTAAACTGAGAAGCAGGCTCAAAATGGTGGGAGCATCCAAACTACCTTTACAATCCACTAACATACGTTTTACAACACCTCAATTTTTCTGTAAGTCAAGTAGGGTATCAGGGGCAGGGACTGTTCTTTGTGAAATAAAGATTTTATTTTGCTAACTTATAAAATTAGGCATTGAATTTTATTGCTTGAGGTAGATTGTTGATGCAGAACTAATGTTCTCTGTCTGCTTGTCTTGGACACAAACATTCTCCAAATAATATAAAAGATGTGCAAACAAAACGTTCCATTTGAAAGATTTTAAACATCCTGGACTGTTCTCCTCAAATAAAAGTTCCTTACTGGTTTACTGAAGACTTTATGCAGGTTCAGTCACCCATACAATCTCAAAAATGGGTAGTCACAGGCTATTCAACTATGTCCTCTTATGTTGGCTATACATGAACACTATCTATCAGTGGGTCAATGATTTGCAGGAACCTTGACTATTGTTCCCCTCCATACATAGGGATATTGATACTGACCACAGCCTTCAAACTAAGAGTTGGGCAAAATCAGCTCAGTCAGGAGACCAAATCTGGCACCTCTCAGCTGGCATCTCTTGGTGGTATACTAGACGGAGCCTTTCCACAGTACCAAGGCACTGTGTCACTAATATTGAAAGCCATTGACACCAATGCCATACTCTCTGCAATGCAAATACTCAAGGTTCTCAGCCCATGGGGCAGAACCAAAGTCTCCAGTGGAAGAGGCATTTATGCTTTTGCCACATCTGAGGCTACCTCATTTTGCCTAAAGAGAGGTGAAAGGACATTCTGGTGACAAAAATGGCAGCATGGTTTCCACACTCCTTCTATGCCTCAAGTGAAAATAAAAATTGGAAACATTGCAAGGTGGCTTTGGAATGAATGCAATGCTCAGTTTATCTTTCTTCCTTGTGCTATGTTGAACCAATAAAAGCTCATGAGCTCCAAACCTGGCTTCTACTCCTTCCTTTAACTGAATTTTTATGTATGCTGGTATCTTGCCGTTGGGCTGCTGTATTTTCTACAGATTCAAAGTGATCTGTGGGCAGTGCTGAAGATGATGTGTACGTATGATGTAATTGCTACACATGCAACATAAAAATCTCTTGCTTAAGGTAGACAGGTTGGATCGCACTCTGGGCAACAGGGAACCCGTTTTTACTCACAATAGATCACTACCAGTGTGCAGTTAAATTATAGAGTTTCATGTTCCAGGGCAGCAAGGAGAAAAATAAATTAAAAATACATCAATCATCAAAAGGTATTGCAATCATTTCATACATGGATTCTCATGTGTTTTGAGTTCCACGGAGAAAAGGTCTATGTGTAACTGTGTTTTGTGCTTTCTCTTTTCCCATTACATTTTCTACAATATGAGACACACCTAGAAGGGAAAATAAGTTCATACATACAGCAGAAATATAGATATGCACCAAACTTCAGCATTTTTTCTACCAATTTCCTTCTGGGGGGGGGAGCGGGGGTGGAAATCTGAACCAGCTATTGCAATTCTGCCCCCACCCCAATCTCACCACCTAGAAGAAATTTGTCTTTGCAAATTCTGGATGATTCTTTGAATAATTTAGATTACAATGAAAAAATAATGATACTCTTAAGCTGATTTTTTTTTTGTTGTGCATTCAAACGGCCAGAATTTTTTTTTGAAAAAAGATAAAGCTACTCACTTTAATTATTCTTGACCTCTGCGGATGCGCCAAGTTTTTTTTGTTTAAATTATTAATAATGGGCCTAAAAGGTTTGGACAAGTGGCTAAGTAGGTCAGGTATATGTTGACAATGTGACATGACTAATGCCAATATAATGATAAATCTGCTGGACTTTCATTCTAAATGTGACAGCAACTACTAAGATGTGTGCTCTTATCAAAAAAACCTCTGCATTTCTGGTACTGTACTCAAATATTGCATTTTGCATGCTCCACCATTATGGGCTGTGAAATACAATGCATTTGGCAAGGATTTGTCTTTGTTTTTCCAGCTGACTTGGAGCATTACCTCTAGAGTTTTCAAACAGCGGTAGTTTAGTTCTGACAAGCTCTTTCTTCAGCCTCACTAATCATGTCATTTTATTTATACATCTGTTCTACATCACGTCATTAATAGACTGAAATTTGGACTCCTCATTTTAGGCATTCCGTTATTCTCCAAGTATATTTTTAATTTTTTGCATGCAGCTTAATCACATTAATGCTAATTATTTTTCGCTCGCCAATCTGCAGCATTCATTAATTCTCCTAGATTTCCCATTATGTATTAATGGCATAATGTTAATCTAAACCTGCCTTCCTTTCAGGTAATTAAACTCCCTTTCATATGGCCTGAAAAATGTTGGTCTCCGTTTAATTTCTCTTGCCTTGGTTATTTGACGAGTTAAAGAGGCGGCAAAAGACATTGGTGGCACAGTTACATTGCCACAAGCAGATGGCCAACAGAGGCTAGGCACTATGCCACTGAGCAAGTAGGAAGATATATCAAACAAACTATTCCACAGCCACTCTTCTGCAAACTTAGTTGGCCAAGTTCTGAATAGCCTGGAGCCAGTAATTGGTCCACTCCACTGGCTGCAGAGAGCAAGGGGCATGGGGGGAGATGGGAAGAGTTTCTGCCTTTACAAATTGAAGGCGAAATCCAAGTTTTATTCATTTTGATGCACATTAGGAGTAAAAACATTCATATTCTGCTCTAAAATAATAATTTCATGGTTTACAGATGTCTGAAAAAAATCGTTGCTTTTACAACATCAAAAGTTGACTTGTAATAATTATTAGGTTGAGTTTTCACACACGCTGGTCTTCATCCACAACTTATGTAAAAGGTTTATATCTTGTAACAAACTTTATGGCACTGGAACCAAATTCTGGCAAATAGGGGCCATAATTAATGGTGGAGCTGCAATAAGGCATGCACCTGTACATTTTAGAACTGTTGAAAATGAGTGTGTAGCTGTTGGATTGCTGACATTTATAGTTTGTTGTTTATCACAAGGTGAGTAAATGCAGGGTTAACTACAATAATGTACCCCACTACTGACCAGCAGTGTCAAGCTAATGACAGAAAAAGATCTGATGTCTCACATGCCCTCCACCAATAACTATATTATTTTTATGCATTCAAAATGCACATTGATTGCTACATACTAATAGCAAGTTAATAATGCAAAAAAAAGGATGAAATTATTACTTACGTCGCTTGCAGCCACATTTCTTAATCCTTTTAGTATCTGTGATGTCATCGTGACAAGCTTTGCAGTAGAAAAATGCCCTGAAGCAATAAAGTACAAGAATGACCATTTAATGGGCAGATGCCTTTACACAGGCTACAGTGCCACATTTTCCACTGACACCCAACATGGCTTATTCAGATGGAGAAAGGCAGTGTAATGTCTCAGACAGCTAATCTTTACACAAGTGTAAGTTCAGAAATGTAAGGCCAGAATTTAAGTCTCAAGTTCCTGAGTAAGGTATAGTGTGATTGCTGGGGAGAATACGAGAGACATTTTGTTCCAATTGAAGGAAAAAAATTCAAGAAAACATAAAAGGCCATTTGCCTCATCAATCCCGCTCCTTTCACAGCCATGCACACTTTGTGTTATCGTGGACTCTACCCAACATATTTAATCTCCTGAGAAAAAGTTGTGTGAAATTTCTCCCTGACCCCCTAAGGTAATTGACTGAAACTCCAGAATATCAATCTATCCTAACAAGGCCCATTATTCAATTTTGACCAGCTGCCTCCAACCAATGACGTTTCCATGGCGTCGGTGTCACAAGAACTATTGTGTTTCCGAAAGTCATTGATCATCTCTGTCTGCATGCATCATTATATTCTTTAGTTCTACCTTTAACCAGATATGAGCTGCTCCTCTTAAAGGAGTTAATCAGCACAGCCTGAACTGTTTTTGCTAAGAGTCTGTTCCAATATCTACACTGCTCTGTGGGGGAAAGAACATTCTAATCTCAAGTCCTGCCTGAGGCTTGTTAATTTTGTTCTCATTTCCTGTAGTTCCGCACTCACGTCCAAGTTAAATAACCTGCTTACATCTGTATTATCCACGGCTATCAGCATTTTAAAGATCTGGATCCTTTCCTGAACTAACTTCTCCAATGACAAATTCAGTTTGGACAGCCTCTTTTCATAAATCACAGCCCTAAGGCTTCAATCACCCTCGTTCTTCTTGTAAAATGCTTTTGTTCGTGAAATTTTTCTGCTCGTAAGTGTGTGGGATACTAAATGCTGGGAATGGTGAAGTACTTGCCTGGCATCCAACATCAGCATTTAATAGGACAACCATAGATACAGAGTAAAGTTCTCTCTCTACCAATTAATTTATCTGTTTATTGAGCACCTTCAACAGAGTAATATACTCCTTTCACCGCAGAATTATCAAACAAAGTTTGACATCAAGCACACAGGGTATATTTCTGTGTGAACATAAAAATCTGGAGCAAGGTGAAGCCATTCAGTTCCTTGCTTTGACATACAATCAGTTCACTCATGATCTTATTGAAACATCAAAAGCTCAGTCCCACGCACCCCAGTTAACCTTTCACCCATTACTTAACAAGAACCAAACTACCCTGCCTTAAGAATATTAAATGACTTTGTTTCCAACACCTTTTCAGGAAGAGAACTCTAAAGACTCACGACCGAGAGAAAAATATTCACCTCATCTGTTTGAAATGGGTTACCCTTGATTTTTAAATAGTGACCCCTAATTCTGGATTCTCCCATAACAGAAAACATCCACCTCATATCTACCCTGTCAACATGCTTAGATGTCTTCGATGTTTTGACAAAGTCACGTTTTATTGTCCTATACTCCAGCAGATACAAGCTTATCCTGCCTAATTTCTCTTCATAAGATAACATTCTCATACTGGGCATTTGTCTAGTAAATCTCTGAGCCACCTCCAATACTTTTACATTTTTCATTAATAAGGTGAGCAATGCTGTGCTCTATATGCAATTTCACCAGTGCCCCATATAACTAAAATATGACCTCCCCAATTTTGTATTCAATTCCTCTCACGATAAATATAAGGTTCTAATAACTTTCCTGCTTATTTGTTGGACCTCAGCTGATTTGAACAGATGATCCAAGGCTTAATCCAACATGTAGAGTTTAAATAGTAACTTTGAGAGAGAGAGAGCGGCGGGGGGTGGGTGGGTGAGGAGTTTAGCGTTTAAGACAAAAACAATTGAAAGCATGGTCCCCAGTGGTAGAATGATTAAAATAGGGGATGTGCAAGGCAAGACAGCAGAAGTGGGTGAGTGAAACAATCGAAGAAGCTTGTAGGACAACAGAATGTTACAGGGGTAAGACTTGAAGAGATTTATAAATCAGAGTCTTAAATTATTCTCCCTAATCAACATGTTTAACACCAAACTTTACAATAGAAGACAACTTCCTCCAGCCCCAAAGCTTATACGTCCAACACTAGCCATAATTGTGCCTTCTTGGCAGTGGCACTGTGTTCTACTATGGGTCCATATCCACTAAGCACCCACATATGACTGAACTCAACAGAGGAGTCTTTCATTGCTTTTTGGCTGTATAAGGGCTCGTAGCTCTCTATCCTCCTTTAATATGCCCCCTAAAATGATTTCTTTGACTGAGCTTTAAGCCATGTGTCCTAATGTCACCTTATGTGGTTCAGTGTCAAGTGGTGTCTAATAACGCTCCTGTCAAGTGCTTGGTATATTTTACATTGTTAACAACATTACAGTAGTGCAAGCTCCTGTTACATGCAAGTGAGTGATATCAAAGCTAAGGAGTGGGACACTATGCTTTCCCAGTGATCCTGAATGCACAGTGCAGTATCGACTGCAGTGATGTAATCCTGATCTTAAAATTCCACTGCTGGACCACTTTCATTTGCTCATTTTCCCACATCAGCCAACTTAGTGGCCACTTCCAGTAAGATTACCAGTCCACTAGCAATTTGCAGCAGCTTTGACATGCCGGTCAATGCTGTAGCTAGCCAGAGTGTCGTTGTGCAGAAATTTTAAGATGGAGTCTTCCACCTTCCCCACAGCAGGTGGCAGGAGCCATTTAACAGGGTGTACAATTGTTGGAAGGAGTTCCTGATGGCTTCCTGCTTCCAACCCAATTAAGTCCACAGGTGGGGAGGCCTTTCCCTTCTGCTGCAAATTGAAGCCTTTAAAAGGTAAAGGGGCAGGTCTGATGAAAGTCACCCATCTACCCTTACTGTCAACTCTCCTTTACAACTGTCCCCTTCCTGCTACCAATAGCTTGAGTGCGTGTAGTACATGCAGCAGTCACTGCCTCTCCATTGGAACTGTCTAATCTAGAACAACAGCAGGCCCTTTGATTAGGCAAGAGCTGTAGGTAGGTGGGACATCCATTCCTGGGATCCATGACTAGGACGCAGGCCCACCTATGGCTGTTAACAGCCTGAGTGGCACAAGATGTGTGGGTCTTCTATGGAGAGGACATTGCTTTCACTAGGAAAGCTGGTGAGAGCAAGAGACCACTGTCACCTCCACACTCCGACCAGAGTTAGAGTCGGTGAAGAGAAGAGTTCTTTCATCCCCAAAGTATCAGATGAGAAAAGGCATAATTTAGCAGCTTCCTTCTGTTCTCTAGAAGCATTCCAGTAATTTTTTTTTTTAAGTATTTCTAATGCATAATTTGCATTTTAAGCAAGCTCAAATAAATACCTCCATTTCACAAAATGTATAATTTGTAAATTAGAAGATGTCTTTCTTCACATAAAGTCGAGTCTCACTAAAAAGAATTGGAAATAATTCCCCATGAATTAGTCTCTAGTCTTGACTGGGGTCTAGGACAGCACTCAAAGTTACATAATCCAAACAGGCAATTGCTAGGTATTATCCCAGAACCAATTCTGCTGAGCAGACCACAGGACATTGGATTAGAGCAGTGAAAGCCCGTTCTTTGCCGTCACTGATTCTGAGCTTAAACCCAAGAAGGAAACTTCAAAGGGCAAACTGACAGAAATAGAGTCATGGAGCCATACAGCATAATCATGAACAAAAGAGTAATACCTGCGGAATAAAAGATCCTTCAAGTTACGGGAACAAAACAAAATGATTAGTAGCCATTTCAGTTTCTAGTCACCCAATTTCTCATAAGCAGAAGTCCATCGGACTAAACACTGCCCATAAGCAAGAACTAGCTAGCAT
Organism: Ginglymostoma cirratum; assembly: GCA_024137785.1. NCBI lineage: Eukaryota > Metazoa > Chordata > Chondrichthyes > Orectolobiformes > Ginglymostomatidae > Ginglymostoma > Ginglymostoma cirratum. The sequence continues at coordinate 13,090,992 of JAHRHZ010000070.1, forward strand.
GAGTTCAGACTGATTTCGTAGGCGGTGCTCTTCTGTTTTTAGGACCACAGAGTAACAGAGATACTTTCCGGCTTTCGAAACAATAGTATTTATCTTTTCTTGTTGTTGTTTATTTTAAACTTAGTTTTCCTCTGGATGAATTTTGGATTTTGTTTTCCTTGCTGGAAGAAATCAGGCCAATCAGGATTTGCCTTTGGAAATGCTTATTTGACCCATCTTCTTGTTTAGTTGACACATATAGTTGAGTAACAACCAAAGGGGTTACTTCAACTGTGATTTGAAATTATTGGCCCCATTTTAACTTTCTGTAATTGTGTAGGTTTTGAATAAGTTAAAACTGCAAATGCACAATCTGAATGGTGTGACCACTTCCAGATCATCAAAGAATGAAAGCAGTGGCTTTCTGCTTGTCAATCATAATGATTTATGATCATATTGAAAGAAAGTCAGTTTGCTTTTAAGCAACTGCACTCCTCTAATTTGCACTGAAAATTGCATTCAAATCACTTGTATGATTACCTTCTGTGCGTAATGTTAACAATTTATTTTAACAACCCAAACCTTGAACTCTGCGCATTCACACCAGGCAGTGTAAGATATACTACTGAGGAACATAGTGGGATATTTAGATAATTCAATACCCCTTATCTGTTTAAACTGCCTGTGAATGAAGTGATTTGCATCTGCTTAATGTACAGGCAAGCACAATCCAGCAAGATTTTTTGAGGGGAGTTCATGGGTGATCAGTCTCTGGTAGAACTTGTATTCCATATATCAGAACTAGTTTAAATATTGCAGCAAAATCCATGTTGAACAATATTACTCGTAGCTAAATAGTTGCTGCATCATTTAACTAAGTCCAGTTCAGTGGGTGAACGGATTGCTACCAAATCTTTAATGAAAGGTTGATACATCATAACAGGTATTAACAAGTACTACTGCTTTGCTAGAATACAGTCCTGAATTCCTCTTTCCTTGGAAGGTAGAAAAAGAAGAACAACATGAAAGGCCAATCTGCAGATTTCACTCAGTTCTCAGTTTTTCACCAAACTTAGGATTTAGTGCTGCGCTAAATGGCATAGGCTTAATATCAGACCTATATTCTCTGAAGATGAGAGAAATGAGAGGTGATCTCATTGAAACATACAGGATTCTGGAGGGGCATCGTGAGGTGGATGCCGAGAGATTGTTTCCTCTTGTCACGAGTTCCAAAACATCGACCAGACTCAGGAAAAGAGCCAATCATTTAGGAAGTGGCAGAGGAAATAAGTGAAAGGAATGAAAACGGATGGTCTACTGGCATCAGAAACAACAATGGCAAACTTAATTGTGTCAACCCTGCAAAGTCCTCCTAACTAATGTTTGGGGGACTGTGTCAAAGTTTGGATAATTCTGACTCACAGATAGTCAAGCAATAGCCTGACATGGCTATTGCTTAGAGACCATGTCCCAGACAACACCATCACCATCCCTAACTATGTCTATCCCACTGGCAGTTGCCCTAGGAGTTCTCAATTTTGACTCTGGAACCCATGAAGTCCATGGCATCAGATCAAACATAGCAAAGGAAACCTCTCACTGATTATTATCTACCACAACACCCTATCAGCCATTAAATCAGTACCTCTCCACACTAAACATAACTTGGAGGAAACACTGAGGATGTCAAGGAGCAGAATGTACTCTGTATCAGTGACATCAATGTCCATCACCAAGAGTAGGTCAACATCACCATTGCTGACCAAGGCGGTTGAGTCCTGAAGGACATAGGACACAGCTGCTAAACTGGTAGCTTAGCAGATAATGAAGGAACTAATAAAAAGTAAAAACACTCTACTTTATGCTCATCAATCTGCCTGCCCACTGATGCATCTACCACATCATGTCTTCACATTGTCAAGTGGGATAGACGTTCAACAGACCTAGCAATTCAAGACTGTGTATATAGAAGGTGCTCTGAGTCATTAGCAGCAGTAGAACTGTATGACAACATAATCAAAAGTCGTACCACCCAGCACATCCTCCACAACATTTAGCCAGGGCAATCAACCTCAGTTCAATGAAAAACACAGGAGTACGAGCCAGGAGCAGCACCAGGCATTTCTAAGAAACTGAACTGTCACCCTGGTGAAGCTGCAACACTGGAGTACTTGCATTCCAAAAACCACATATAACAGAGAGCTAAGTGATTTCACAACCAACAGATCAGAGGTAGGCTCTGCAGTCATGCCAAATCTTGCTGTAAATGGTGGTGGACAATTAAACAACTCATTGGAGGAGGAAGCTCCATAAATATCCCCATCCTCAATGACGGGGAAGCCTACTTCAGTGGCAAAAGGTAAAGCTGAAGCATTTGAAACAATCTTCAGCCAAATGTGGATGATCCATCTTAGACTCCAGCGATCACCTTATCTTAAAGGTCTTCAGTAGTTTTGATTCAATTGATATGATGTTAAGAGATAGCTGAAGTAACTGGATGCTGCAAAGGCTATGGGACCTGACAACATTACAGCAAATGTCCGGAAGACATGCGCTCCAGAACTTCCCACACCCCTAGCCAAGCTATTCCACTTACAACACTTATAAAAGTGAAAATTGTCCAGATACATCCCATACATATAAAGGAGGACAAATCTAACTTGGCCAATTACTGCCCCATTAGTCTCCACTTGATCATTAGTGAAGTGATGGAAGCTGTCATCAACAGTGCTATCAAGCAACCTCTGTTCAGCAATAACCTGGCACTGCTAGGGGCATTAAGTTCCTGACCTTGTTAATAGCCTTGTTTCAAACATGGACAAAAGACCTAAACTCCAGAGGGGAGAGAGATAGTCCTTAACATAAACACGGTACTTGACAGACTGTGGTATCAAGGAGCCCTGCCAAAACTAAGTCAATTGGAATCAGGGTAAAACTCACTGATAGTTGGTCTTATTACCAAGCACAAGGGAAGTTGGTAGCTGTTGGTGGTCAGTCATCTCAACTCCAGAACGTTGCTGCTAGAATTCCTCTGTGTCGTTGGCCCAATAACCTTCAGCTACTTCATCAATGATCTTCCCTCCATCACAAGTATGCAGTGGGGATATTTGCTGATGACTACGCAATGTTCAGCTCCATTCACAAGTCCTCAGATCCTGATGCACCCCATGTCCAAATGCAGCAAGATCTGGACAATCTCAAGGCTTTTGCTGACAATTGCCAAGTAACATTTGCACTTGCGAATGTGCCAGGCAATGACCATCTCCATCAAGAAGGAATCTAACCATTTCCCCTTGTCATTCAATGGCATCAATATTACAGAAATCCCTACTAACAGCATCCTGAAGTTATCGCTGATTTGAAACTGAACTGGACTGGATATATGAATACTATGGCTACAAGAGCAGATCAGAAGAATCCCTGCAGTGAATAACTCTTCTCCTGACTCTGCAGAACCTGTCCACCATCTACAGGACACAAGTCACCAGTGTGATGGAGTACTCCCCATTAGTTTGGATGACTGCAGCTCCAACAACTCTTAAGTTGTTTGACATCATCCAGGACAAAGTAGCCCATTTGATTGTCACCACATTCACAAACATGAACATCCACCCAAAACTTGTAATGACTCTGGAGCAGCGGTGAGTACCATCTACGAGATGCATAGCAGAAATTCACCTAGGTTCCTTAGAGGGCAACTTCCATACCCACAACCACTACCATCTAGAGTGACAGGCAACAGACACATGGGAACAGCACTACTTGCAAGTTTCTCTCCAAACCGCTCCCATTCCTTTGATGTCACTGGGTCAAAATCCTGACACTACTTTCCTAACAGACTGCAGTAGTTAAAGAAGGCAGCTCACCACCACATTCTCACAGGCAGTTTCAGATGGACTATAAATGCTAGCCCAGCCAATGTCATCCACATTTCATGAATGAATAAAAAATATTACTTTCCTGAAAGGATTAAGAATTTCCAGAATACTGTACCCTAGAATAATGGACACTCTATTACTGAATACTTTTAAAGCTGAAACAGACAGATTTCCTCGACTTCTCAGAGAATCAATTGATATAGTTAGTGGGCAGGTACTGGAGTTGAAACTCAGAATTGGCCATGATCATATCGAAGGGCAGAGCTAGGTCAACAGCCCCTCTGGTCTACTCCTGCTTCTGCTCCTAATTCTTGTGTTTTTGACATTGACAGACTTGAGTAGAATGAGCTTTGCTCTTTATCTTGACCTATCATGAATGACCAAGTGGTCTTAAATAACTCACTAGATTCTCTGCAGAAAATCTGGTATTAGTTGTTGCATGAATATAATTCCATCCCTTTCTAATTAAGTAATGAAGCTCACTGGTTTTCTGATATCTCACTTCAAAAAGAAAGTGCTTTGGTTTTTTTCTTAAGTTAACATATCCCATCCTGCCTCTGTACAAATTCTGACTGGCACTAATTGTCACACTTCTATTACTAGCCAGCAACGTGGGAGCCATGGAGTTCCACAAAGACAGTCAACTGATCAGAGTGCCACTGTCTTAGAACATCTTCTCACGGGATTACACCCAGCACTGTGTTTCACTCCTTCCAAAGCTGACACTAGTGGTTTTGACAAAGATAGATTAAGTAGCAGGTATAATGATATCTGAGCAACATTATGAGCAGACAATTGAACTTGGCCATCTTGCTTGCCATGACAGCTACAAAGCTCCCAGGCATTTTTAATTAAGTTTGGAGGGCTTACACTTACATTCATCCTTTTACAACCTGAATGTTAAAGAACATTATCGAAATAACACCAAACAATATATTTTAAAAAACCATAAGTTATGAAAATGCTTTGTTCACATAAAAATTGAGTTGCATTGCTGGATCACAAATAATAATATTCTCAGACTGGTCTTGGTATCTCATCCTTCCATAAAAACAAAGATATAGAAGCATTTATCGTTTGGCGTATTTCACCATTAACTGGAAACAGATTACTTTTGCTTTCATTTTCCATGGATCTCAATCAAACAATTACCTTTTCACTTCTTTGGCATCACTTGCAATGAAGAATCCCAATGTGCCTTCATGGATCTTGATGTGGTTCCCAGGATTGATTAGTATGCTACTCAGTGAAAACAGAAAACACCAAATTTCTGTTACCTGCTGCTGAAGAAATGCATTGTCTTGATGGTACGTGAATCAAAGGGAAATGGTGCAAACATTGCCACTGCAATTAAAAACTTTCTTACATGATCTGCACTTTAAGTACATACATTTCGACAAGATGACTGTAAACGATTTGATTAATGCTGAAAGGAGCTTGTTTATCAAACCCATAATATTAAGATAAGCGAAGCACCATCTCCTTAAAAACATACACCCTTAAACAAATCTCATATTTGCTCATTTGAAAGTCTTTGATAGCAAAGCAAATCTCAGGCTATTAAATTTAGTCCGGGTGATGTAGTTCATTGCTAATCACAGTATCCAAACCGACTTTGGAAGTGCAGTTTAAAGGTCAATTTTCAGGGTGAACGTTTTTTGATTTGTAACTGTTGCTTTACTGTTATGGAGAAGTAGTGGGGTTTTTTTGCTGCAGACCTATTTGTTCCAATTTGACATTTTTTTGGTTCTATTTTGCTTCCACTTGCTGTTATGATGAGATGTTCCCCAACTGACAAGGTCCCAAGAAACCCCGCTGTCAAGCTCTCCCCCATTACTCTTGAGCTGGTTAAGAGAAAGACATGACTTTAAGTGAAATCTTCTCTAGTTTTTATCGAGTGTTACCTCTGATAATATATGTTGTGGTCAGAAATTTGACACTTGAATAACTTCTGATAAAATGGCTTAGAAATTGGATGGGAGCATCTGACAGATGAAACAGTTATATTTGAACCAAACAATATTACTTAGGCAGAAAAGATCCTTACAGCAATATTCTGGTGAAATGGACAAGATTCTTCACCGAGTGACCACCATGTATGGATTGAAATCTAGCCCTGAATCCTTAAAGTAAAGCTTTACAAATAATTTACCAGGACAGTTGCTGCAGTGCCAAGCAAAAAAGTTTCACTAGATTTGTTAGTTCCCCTGTGATTGCAAAACAATGTGTGCTCTGTGTAATATCATTATTGAATTGCAGCTTATCAATAGCTTAAAGTAAGTCATAATTCTTTAAAGGTAATACACATCAAACTGATAACTATTGCACAGCACAGCTGTAAGCTGAATTAGGTAGTTGATCCAAAGGAAAGAGATGGCTGGTATATGTTATCGAGAAGTATCCCAATCTATGTTTAAATAAATCTTACTTTAATCCCAATTGTTCACAATATATATCCAGCTCTTTCTTCTGGGTGCTTTCACACTACTTGATTTTATATAGTTCTACTTTCATAACCAAAGGTTTTGATTACTGGTAGACAAGAAGAAAAAAAACATGAAAAAGAAAAGTAACAATAGAGAAAGCACACTCAAGATAAGGGATCTTCACAAATAAAGCACAGCAAGACCTAAATTGCTTCCAGGGATGAATTCCTTGCAGTTGGTGATTTACAAGTGTCATTGATAGGGGAAAATTCTCACCTCTTGGTTTGCTGGAATTACGCCAGCACCACCTTTCATAGATACAGGTAAATTCCACAAGGATTCTTCAATATACTGAGGAGAAAACCAGGCATTTTGGTTCTTTCTTAAAACAAAAACTCTTCAAATTCCCTCTGCCTTGTTCTTAGAATCATTCATCAACTAGATGCTATTCCTTTGATTTACATTATCCTTGCCTCCTACGGTTTTAAGTATTTCTGGAACCCTGCACAATGGACCTTAGCCCCTCACTTTCCTTTCTGAATAATAAAAAACAGCTCAAAGTAAACCTGCTAACATCATTTATTGCAATAATATTTCTAAATGGAATGCTGATTCTGCTTTTAAGTCAAATTTCATTTATCCCAAATATAGAGAAAATACAAAACAGTACAGATCAATGAGCATCAAAGCTAATGAGTTTTCTGGATTTTTTTTTGCTCTTCAGTACATCGATCTTTCATTTTAAACTCCACCATTTTCTTGTATGCAGTTTTTATCTTCCTAGCTACTTCCATGTTTGTTTAATGGATTTCCATTTTTCTCACCAAATTACTTTCCTACTTGGCTTAACGGTCTTTGATTTGTTATTAAGCAAATTATTTAACCCATAAATCTCCTCTCTGTGATTGGAGCTTCTGATAAATTCTTCTTCACCATTTATTCCTAACCAACTGCACACCACCTCCAAACTTTATTTAGCTGCTTATGTGGCATTTCTCATGTACTTGTTTTTCCAAATTTGTTAAAAGCTATTGTTTTACTTCTAGTATAAAACACACTGAATTTTCTACTGTGCAAGCCCTGAATTGTTGGGAAGCTACAAATATCTTTCGACTTCAAGGAGCTGGTGATTTATTCTAAACAGAATAATTTCACAGCAACTAAAAAAGAAAACTTTTATTTATGTAACACTTTATCACATTGTTGAAAGATCTCAAAGTGTTTGACACAATGAACCATACTTCAATATGGGACTCATTTGGGCTCGCCTCCAACTGTTGGGAAATAGCCCAGCTTGTAATGATGACCACGTGTTCTAATTGCCTAGTTCATGAACTGGTTTAGAAAGTTTGAGTCCAGATATGTTCAATTCATAGCATCCAGTTCATTATTAGCACTTCTAATAGTTTTTGTTTTAAAACGTACTTTACAGTTGATGTTTTTGCTATTCAACTGCATTTGGGCCTTCTTTCTAGCACTGTTGCTAGATGTATCTAAGAATATTACATTAAAGGATGCTCTATGTAGTTTCGCAAAGAGGAAAAAAAAATTATGCATTTTAAATCAGACACAATGGTATACATAAAAGCTGCTTCAGGAAAATGATTTGTGCCTCTTGGATTTATAATGAAATTTATCAATAACACCAAGTGATGCACAATATCCATGTCGTAAAAACAAAAAACACTTTTGTGTTATCATTTATACAAAGTCCCTGTATCTTTATCCTGCCATAATTTGTATTGTTGGGTTGAATGGAGCTGTTAAAATACTTGTCTTTTTCGTTTAGACCATCGGATGTATACATTGCACACTGGTATGTGTGTCCCTGTACTCTCATAAGTGTTTCATTCCTTATGAATAGAAATCAGAATTCTGCAGACATCAGATTCAATCTAATATTCAATTGGCATTCTAATTAGATTATAAATTAATAAAAACCAAGTCTCGGTATAGATTTCCATGTATCAGCAAACTATTCATTTGGTGCAAGAGTGACGTATTAACAGATTAAATTTTAACAAGAAAAATAAAGGAATAATCCTAGGAAGCAAATTTACGTTTGTATAGAATAGAGTTCAGTTAAATGTGGCAATGACATGCTTTCACCACAAACACACACAGAACAACAACTCCAAAAGTAGAGGTACAACCACTGCAAAACACATATGATTGCAGTTAACTGCTAGGTAACTGAATGGCATTGGAAGCCCTCTTACTTTTGTTGTACATATATGACTGCACACAAGCTTGGAGTCAGACAAAGGAAGGAGGTGAGTAGGATAGGGAGAAGAATGGGAATTCATGGGACAAAAAATAGAGAATAAGCAAGGAGCTACTAAGCTAGTTGGGTCAGCAATTGAATGCCACTTGAAAAAACAAAAATCATGAAAAAAAATCAAAGATTAAAATTGGTATATTTGGGCAAAAAGATATTGCCAAAAATATTAATTTACTCCATGCATTAATATGTCACTCAATTTCAAGCAAACAGGGGTGGGAGAGGGGCTCAAATGACAAGGGCCTGTCTTTTATAGTGGGCTAGGAGACAATCTGCAAGCTTGCTGAAACAAGAAAAATGTAATGGAGTCACAAAAACTGCTTCTGAAAAAATATTTTCATATTTAGTGATTTGACTGTATAAACACTGAATGTGATCAGTTATCATCAAGGGCATATTAAAATTATCATTGCTAAAAAAAAAGACTCATTAATTAGCTAATGAATCAAATTTTTGACTATTCATTTTTCCCTTTCATTTCAATGAATCCACAAACAACATGAAGTACTGTTCAGATGTACAAAAATCTGAAGACAGACAATGGGTAAGACATCAGTTGAAGACTTTGACAACCAGACAGCATAATAACACCTTGGCTGACTGACATTTATATTACATCATCATGGGGGATGGGGAGGAATAAAACTTTATGCCAGCAAGGTTTTAATAGGGAACAATTCAAGACACAATCCATGAGACAGCAGAGAACGAAGGACCATCTGGAAAAATATATGTCAATATCACTTTTTCTCGCAAAGAAATTAATACAAGGACAAGGACAAGAAACTTTTTTTAAAAAAGGATAAATGTTAAATGTTAACTATTTGATGCGTTTTCACATCACCTTACTGATTTGATGACAGAAAAAAAGGAATAAGCTCTCTAAGAAATATGTCCCAAAGCTGAAAGGCTTAAAGAATTAAAGGGAAAGTTCAGATTAGTTGGAAAGCAAATGATGAGAGCTTTACCGCTTGGCACCTCTGTAAACAACAAGAAAACAATTCAATCAACCACCATAGTCGGAACAAACAACTTGCAACAAAAACAAAGGAAACATTCCAACTTGGCAAACACAAGACAAACAACGTAGTTTTGTTTCTTTAAGAACATGAACATGACAAAATGCAAAAAGGAAACTTAGTAACAAAAACACAACATTTGAACTTTGTAGTATTTTCTCTATGGTGTGAAAGAATTATGCACTCCAACAGATATAGACACGAGTCTTGGTCATTCACTGCTCTGAGGAAGGGTCACTTGACCCAAAACATTAACTCGGATTTCTCTCCACAGATGCTGCCAGACCGGCTGAGCTTTTCCAGCAATTTCCATTTTTGTTGGTCATTCACTATGCTACTTTGCAAAATTTACATATTGCGCCATGGACTTATTTGGCTAGTCAGTGCCCATGATGGTTGTGAGTTTTAATAAACCTTGCCCTCAAACAGCTAATTGAACTTCCTCATCTTTTCTCTCACTTCAAATGAATAAAGGCTGTGTTTTGAGTGTTATCTATGCGCTCTCAAATTAAACAACATAATTATTCTCTCTGTTAAAATCTTCTGTAGAAAAATAACCAATGAATCAAAAAACAGGAGATGCTGGAAATACTCAGCTTGATTGGCACCTGAAAGAGGAACAGCAATTTCTAATGTGACCTTTCACTATAATTGCTTGGTTAAAACTATACATCCAACCTGTGCATTAAACTACCTTAGATAACAAGGTTTTATCAGAAAATTTTCTGAAGAAGGGTCTAGGCCCGAAACGTCAGCTTTCCTGCTCCTCTGATGCTGCTTGGCCTGCTGTGTTCATCCAGCTCAACACCTTGTTACCCCATTAAACTACCTTGCCTCTTTTAGTTGGATGAGCTGCTGTGCTTCCCCAACATTTTCCTTAAAAAAGTGCCCTAAGATGCCTTTTCTAACATAATTACTTCAAATTTATACTTTGTAAAAGTTTCTATAACACAGAACCAATCAATCATATTTTAATGGAAGAGAGTGGACAGGAAATGTATTTTACATTAAGCTGGCATATAACATCGGACACATATAATGACAGTGAGAGGCTAATTAGACTTGCTAATTAGCATTGGTTGATACATAGTTTTTCATGTGAGCAGTTCATTATGTCTTACTGGTGTCTGATGTATGCAGTATTGAGTAGAAGGTTAATATCACATTTAAATGAAATTAAGATCAGTTACCAGTACAAATACCAAGCAATACTATTCTAGAAAGGTATAAAGTTCTTCAATTGGATATCTTTGAGATTATCTTTTGATAATAAAGATTGCATTTACTTGAGCATTGTGAACTCTTCATTACTGGCAGTGAAAGGAATTACAGCGTTAAGTACATTCAGCCTAATATTCTGTCTATTCAATGAACATAACAGCTTAAGAACTGTAATGTACAGACCCTTTAATGACCCTTCTGGCAGAAAATTGGATCTAACATGAATATGAAACACTAATTTGGCCTCACCTACTGCCTTTGAAGGCCTGATAGCTTGGGAATAGAAGGTATCTTGGTCCTTAGCCGAAACGACAATACTGATTTAACTGACCTGTTCCAGTCAGTTTGTTTCAGCACAGTTTAGCACACTTTGGGTAGTGTTTAAGAAATGACATACAGCCAGCAATTTATTTCAACCAGTTTTGCATAATCGGTCGCTGCCAGGCAATATACCCAATTTGAAGGAGCTATTCGAATGATTGTCTCTACTTTAGCACCTAATACATATCCACAGCTGTGAATGGGTATGTAATCTTAGTTCTTTGAGAATCTACAGTGCATATTACGGCTAATTGGGATTAGCATTGAATCAATAATGTTTGCTTAATGCAAATAAGTGGATTAAAGAACAGTTTGCTTAACATGAAGCTGCTTCCATTAAGTGGATTCCACTGTGTTAATGAGTTTAAATCAGCACCATTTATCCCCTTTCACACTTAAGGGCAGCTATATACAGAAATGCATTCACCCTATGAGATGTATCATTCCTTGTTTCCAGTTCAAATCTAATGTTAGGTGAAGTATGCCTGGACTGACTTTTGTATGGTTAAAACTGGCATTGGATGGGATGGAGTGAATTCATAGAGCACATAGATGTTGTCTATCACAGTGACCATTACCCCATTCAAATAGTGAGTGCTGCTGAGTAAGACCTTTCCAATCACGCATGCACCACAAAGCCTGCAAAGCTATCAATGCCTTGATGACACATTACCATCAATCAAGGTGCCAGTGGGGACTAAATGACTATGTATAGGAAGTAGCTTTGAAATGTAGGGACAGTTCCAATTAAAATTATGCTAAATCAGAAGGATGTTAAGCATCAATAATTAACCTTGCTCAACTCCATCAAGATAATTTTATTGATGAACATGTTTTACTAACTGTGTACTTTCAGAAAGGTCATGATATTCCCACTGGAAATAATGTTAATGTCTGGTAAATCACACTATTAAATTGGTTAATGTCTTTACTTAAGGCTAAGAAGAAACAATTGGTGGCTCTTAATTACAAACAAAAACAGAAATTGCTGGGAAAACTTAGCAGATCCGGCAGCATCTGTGGAGAGAAATCAGAGTTAACATTTCGTTCCTCAGTTCTGGGCCTGGAATGTTATCTCTGCTTTCTCTCCACAGATGCTGCCAGACCCTGCTGAGCTTATCCAGCAATTTCTGTCTTCATTTTTGAGTTCCAACATCTGCAGTTCTTTTGGTGGCTATTAATTGTCTGAGCTCATGGCTAAGTGGTAATGTCCCAACCTCTCAGTCCAAGTCCTACCTGCTCTGTAGATGTGTCAGAAGCACTCTGAATAGGTCAATTAGAAATTATTTCTGGTCTCTTGTCATGCAGTGGTGGTGTCCCTATCCCTGGACTGGGAGGACCAGGTAAAGTCCCACCTGCTCCAGAGGTGTGTGATTGGTTCTCGGAACAGGTTGTGTAGAAAAAATGGTTAAATGGAAAACCTGTAATGGTTCTTGTGGCGGTAGTAGCATCCTTACCTCTGGGAACCTGCAGTCAACTGCTACACGCCTCAGAGGTGTGCAATGACATCTTTGAACAGGTTGATTAGAGAGAAAAGAAAGTACTCACACTTGTAATGGCTCTTGTGGCACAGTGCTGGTGTCCCTACCTCTGAGCCAGGAGGCCTATTTTCAAGTTCCACCTGCCCCATGTGTGTGCTGGAACAGGCTGGTTGAAATGTCTACATGCACCGGCACTATTAGGGCTTTTGTGGCACAGATGTTATGCCCTTACTTCTGAGCCACAAGACCTGGGTTCAAGTCCCACCTGCTCCAGAGGTGTGTAATAACATCTCTGAACAGGCTGATTAGGAAATATAATACACGCATCTGTAACATTAGAGGCTGCAGGGAGCTCTAAGACTGAGTAGTCAATAAACTCACCCATAAAGGAAAGGTGTCTTATTTTCTGTCTTATTGACTGTCTTCTAATCATATTGACAAATAACTGAGATCAGCCCCAGTATGGAACTACAGATTTCATTGGCTGCAACACTAAAAATATATTACTTTTCATTATTATTCCTTTTATATTCCTCTTCCCCAAATGGAGCCATGTTCTATTCTCAGCTCGTTACACGTTCCCTCCTCTTGTAGGGATTTATTTCTCTCCACAATACAAAATAAATAGAATGTGTAATTGGTGAGCAAGCAATATAGTTAGTTTGCCTTCCATATAGACTTTATTGACTATTTTGAAGATAGATTTGGCAGGCTTTTCAAAAGATGTAGGCAGATTGGTAGCGATATATTTATTGTGAAAAATGTAACTGATTTAATAGCCACCTGTTGTGTATCAGTTCATACAAGTGAGAGAGCTGGGGTAACAAGTAAACTATGTAGGACAATACTGATAATGACAACAAATTTAACATTCAGTGAGATTAGAAGAAATGTTTAGATATTTGATGTCCTCTTGGTTAACATTATTTAAAGTACTCACGGGTACGATGCTTCATTAACAAGACATGAAAAGAACTAATTTCTCACAGAGTGAGACATCAGGAGAATTAGACATCACAGTACTCATTTCAGTTGCGCAGCTCCATTTTAGTCTGTCTTCAACTCCAACGTCAACATTGCAACCAATATGGTAAAGTAATTTTTAATCAGCTTGAAATTGTCAATGTGAAATGGGGTTAGAAGATGCTGAGTTTGTATCAATAACTGAATACTTTTGACAACTTTTAGTGCTCTCTTGACCATTTCTTTCCATTTGAAAGAGTTATGAAATTAATATTCACAAGTTACAAGAAAGGCTGTGGTACTCACCTGCTTTCCCTCGTGTCCGATTTGTATTCTATGGCTAACAATAGCAGCTTAAGCTTCACAAAACACAGCCTGTATATGGAAGATAAAGAGCCGTCACCTCATGATTACAACTCCGGCAGACAAAACCATTTCAGAAATATACTCTGACAATTGTTCAAGTTTCCTACATGAGGGAATCATTCTGATCTCATACGAGTTCTGTACAGAGTTATAAAAATGATCAGTTGGAGAAGCAGGAATCAAAAAGGATTTAAGACAACTCCTGCTCCATTTAGTAACACGATCGTAACTGTACAGATGTGGATGCTCAAACTGTTCCAGTTGCCTCTCCAGAGCTGGTAGAAATAGCCTTCATTACTCAGACCTTTGTGTATAGGAGTTTGGATGTCATGTTGAAGATGTACAGGATACTGGTGAGGCCTCTTCTGGAGTACTGTGCATGATTCTGGTTGTTCTGTTATAGGAAGAATATTATTAAATTGAAGAGGGTTCTGAAAAGATTAACCAGGACGTTGTTGGGAATGGAGGGTCTGGGTTATAAATATAGGCTGGATAGGCTGGGATTTCTTCACTGGAGCATAGGAGGTTGAGGCGTAACCTTGTAGAGGTTTATAAAATCATGGGGGGGCAGAGATAACGTGAAAGGCAATAGTCTTTTCCCTAGGGTAAGGAAGTTCAAAACTAGGAGACATATTTTTAAGGTGAGAGGAGAAAGATTTAAAAAGAATATCAGGGACAACTTTTTTCTTAAACACAGAAGAATGATACATTTGTAGAATGAACTGTGAGAGAAAGTGGTGGATGCAGGTACAGTTACAACACTTAGAAGACATTTGGATAAGTACATGAATAGGAAAGGTTTGGAGAGATATTGGCCAAATGCAGGCAAATGGGACTCATTTAGTTTGGGAACATGATCAGCATGGACTAGTTGGACCAAAGGGTCTGTTTCCATGTTTTGTGACTATGACTCTAAATGGATGACATCATAGATGGGAGAGGTTGGTACATAGTATCACAAAAGGAGGTATGAAGGCGAGAATCAGGACCGTGAAGGTGTATATTCAGGAACTACAAATACTTTGTGCTGTCAATCGTCCAAAATATATTATCCAAGTTTTGTTAAGTAATAGGGAACGGCTTTCGCAGATCAATCGAGAATAAAACGTTATTTCGACTCAGAGCCACATAAAGTATATTTCATCAATAATAATGACTGGAGAGTGTGGAGAATCAACCTCAAGGCCAGGCAGTATTATTTGACTATCAAGTCAAAACCAGAGTGTATATCAAGTTGGGACTATACTTATTATACCACCCTGAAATAACTGATTCATTTTGTTTGTACTTTTTTGTACTCAGCCCAGACAATTGCACGTAGTTTTTATAAACAGGTAGCCTGTCAGAAATGCTGAACAAACCGCAACTACTTTCTTAACAGAGAATGATTTAAAAGATAAAAGGATGATCCATATAATTTCTGATCATGTACATTAACATTGCTTGTCAATTAACACACACTAAGTGTCAAGTAAGAAAATATTTCCCGCTCTGCTCCTATCATCCATCACTTTGTGCTCCTAATTGCAGCCTTTTTATTATATGTACCGAGAAAAAAAATTTGAAAATCAATTTTTATTAGTTGTACAATCATTATTAATTAAGCAATAAATATTGAACCTAACTATGAAGAAAAATCAGCATAAATTAAATTTATAATTTAAGACTTATGTCATTAATGTAATGTTTACAGCTGAACCCACACAAGTTTTCATTTTGCACAGAATAAAATTAACTCAAAGGAAATAGAAATAAAACTCAATGGAGAATTAATCATCAACTTAAACTGGAGGTCGATCATAATTATTACACATGCTGAAATTTTAACCATCATTGATTGTTTTAAAGTCTTTAAGATGACTACTGTGTTAAAGTACATTGTAACAAAAGCAAGCCGTTCAAGCCCTCAAATTCAAACCCTCATGGTCGATCATCATCTCAGCTCCATTTACTTTTCTTTGACATACATTCCTTCATTCCTTTACCAAATATCTGTCCAGGTTATGTTTGAAAATTTCAGTTGACCAAATATCAGGAACTTTTTGGAAGATAACATTTTACATGTCCATTACCTCTTGTATGAAAAGGATCTTTCTCATTTCATCAAACATAACTATAATTTTAGGATTCTGCCCCTACCAGAGAAATGATATTTTCTCTATCTCTTTCTCTTTCTGTCTATTGATTTATCTTGTTATCTTAAACTCTTCAATTTGATGCCCTCTTAACCTTCGAAACTTAAAGCAACATAACATAATACAAAAGTAGATGTGTGTAGTCATAATTTAATATTTTATTAGTTGTGAATGAATAGATATATTCCACATTATTTCTCGGTTATGGTAATGGTAAATATGGGTGAATGATAATAACTTCCATCAACTGATTTTAACACCTAAGACGTTCTTGGATTAAAGAGACATTTTACAAAAAAGACAAATACTGACCTAAAATGGTTGTCCTGGCTACCTGAACAGTTTGTGCCAAGTTCATTAAACCATCAGTAAACAAGCATCAGTCTGAGCCAAAATTAACATCATTACCAAAGGCACTGAACTCAGATTCAGATCTTCTGGTTGAACTGCACCTTTCTGAAAGTACACACTGAAATCAAAGTCACCAGTAAATCATTTGGTTTGGTAAAAAAGGATGCCAGACACCAGAATCCACAAGGAAACTGTCATTCAGGCAGCAGCTTTCAAATCATAAAGCAGGAAGAAAAAGAAATCTGAATTGAAAACAACAAGGACATTGCAAGCCCCATCTCTCTCAATTTTGCATCAATGCCTGTGGATAAAGCAACTTGGGACAACAGCTATTTAACAAGAAATATCTAAACCTAAACTATGTTGCAGCTATATAAAACCCTTGTTAGGTCGCATTTGGAGTATTGTGTACAGTTTTGGTTGCCAAATTACCAGAAGAATGTGGCAGCTTTGCAGACAGCGCAGAGAAGATTCACCAGGATGTTGCCTGGTCTCGAAGGCATTGGCTCTGTGGAAAGGTTAAAAAGACTAGGATTGTTTTCACTGGAAAGATGGCGGCTGATAGAGGTCGACAAACTTATCAGAGGCATAGATAGGATGGATAGTAAAAGGCTTTTTCCCAGGGTTGAAGTTTCAATTACAAGGGGGCACAGATTCAAGGTGAGAGGGCAAAAGTTTAAGGGAGATGTGCAAGGAATGTTTTTCACACAGAGAGTGGAAGGAAACTAGAATGCACTGCCAGAGGTGGTGGTGGAAGCAGGCCCATTGGCGACATTTAAGAAACATCTGGATGGTTACATGAATAGGGAGAGAATAGAGGGATACGGACCAAATAAGGGCAGAAGGTTTGTTTTTTCAGCTTAGTCAGGCTATGATGATCGGCACAGGCTTGGAGGCCCAAAGGGCCTATTCCCATGCTGTACTCCTCTTTTGTTCTTGTTCTTGTTCTTGTTCTTCTCAAAATGCAAATCCACAATTAAACAATTGACCTCAAGTTAAAAATCTAACACTTCAAAGACTCTGAGGATTGTTTTAAAAACTGTCAGCTATTCTTCCTGTCTATACCAAATACTCCCTTTTTTTAAAACCAAATTACCCATTTTTGCATGTGTGTTTGATTCATATTTTTATTATTTCTTCAGGTTGGTAGATAAAAATGGGTGAGTTGCATAAAGACTGGTAGTCAGTACTAAAGCCGTGGATGAAAAATTCCTGGACAGTGTATGAGATGAGTTTCTGTCAAAGCATACTGAGAAGCCAATTAGGGATTGGGTAATTTGGATTTGGTCCTGTGTAATGGGAAAGGGCAAGTTAATAACTATGCAAAGGAGCTTTTCAGAAGCAGTGAATTTTACATTATAACTGAATGGGACATAATTCATTCTGAAACTATGGTCTTAAATCTGAGCAAAGGATACTAGCAGATGCAGTGTATTTGCATTTTCAGAAGACTTTTGATCAGGTTCCACACTGCAGGTTAGTAAATAAAATTACAGTGTATGGGACAGGGGTAACAACTCAAATATGGATTGAGAATTGGTTAACAGATAGAAAGCAGAGAACAGAAATAGGTGGATCATTCTCAGGATGGAAGGCTGTTACTCATGGGGTACTGCAAGCATCAATGCTAGATCCACAACTAGTCGGATTTGGAAATGGTGACCAATTGTAGCATTTCGAAATTTGCTGATGACACCACATCAGAGGAGAATATAGTTGTGAGCTGTTTTCAAGTAAGCTTCAAGAGGACTTGGATAAGCTAAATGAATGGCCTAGAAAATGGCAGATGGAATATAATGTAAATAAGTGTGAAGTTACTCATTTTGATACAAAACTAAAACAAGAAGGCTGAATATTTCTTAATGGTAAAATGTTGGGAAATGCAGATGTCCGAAAGGACCTGCATGTCTTCGTCCACAAGTCACCAAAAGCTAGCATGAGGTGCTGCAAGTAATTAGAATGGCAAACAACGCAGTGGCATTCATTTTGAGGGGATGTGAACAGAGAAATAAAGATCTCTTCCTGCAGTTGTATAGTGCCTTGGTGAAAACTCACATGGTGTTTGTGTACAGTTTTAGTCTCCTTAACGAAGGAAAGGTATACTTGTCATGGAAGGCACTCAATGGATGTCTGCCAGATTAACAAGGAGAGTTTGAGGAAACTTGGTCTGTATCATCTACAGTTTTGAAGAATGCAAGGTTTTCCAATTCAAACAGCGTTAGATGGGGTCGACATAGATAGGATGGTTTTCTTGGCTGGTGACTCTAGAACCACAAAACATAATTTCAGGATGAAGAGTCAACCATTTAAGACTGGAACGAGGAGGGATTTCTTCACTCAGAGGGTGATGAATCTTGGGCATTTTTTGCCCCATAGGGCTGTGGAAGTTTAACCGTTGAGCATGTTCAAGTCAGAAATCAATAGGTTTCTGGAGACTAATGACATCAAAGTATATAGAGATAATGCAGGAAAATGACAATGTGGAGCAGATCATCATGAACTAGAATGATGGCCGAGGTTCCATGGGCTCAATGGCCTCCTTCAGTTCCTATGCCATATAATTGTTCCTTCTTCCACTCAAGGAAACCTTGGAATCCAACTTCTTCATTTTGATCTAGCTGATTATATTTTAATTGAAGTGGGATAGCCAAGCATTTAAGAAGATATTTATTATAACATACTGAGACAGGGTTAAAAGAAGGGGAGCTGATCACCCCTCCTCAGCTGTCGTATCACGGCTTATGATAAACAAAGTTAATAACCCAAAGTCATGATCAGAGACAAAGCATAATGCTTATTGTTAACCTTGTGATTGAGTGCTTTTTGTGGCAGGGATTTTGCCTGTCCCAATGTTACTTATAGTGCAACATCAGCTCATGAGGATCAATTGCCTCTAGTATCAGTGATATAATCAAGCAGCTTAACCAGCCAGTCACATTCAAGAATTATCCCAGACGTCAAAATCAAGAAGTTAAAAGCACTGATTACCCTTCACTTTTTAATAGTTTTAAAGAGGACAAAGTAAATACCGGGACTTACAAATGAGATTAAAATAAAAAGTTAAATGTCATAAAGCTTTAAAAAGTTTATCAAAAACTACAGAATATTTCTTTCATAATGGAGTTGTTTCAACAGATATAAAATTAGCTTTTCAGGGCCAGAGAGTTTGTTTAGAAGTAATTATGAATTCGATATTTTGCTAAAACTCCACTTGCACATATTGAACAAGATGTAATGTTTCAAGGATTTTTATAGAGAAGCCGCATGTAAAATTAGAATTTGCATGATTCCGATTAATTTTCACCTGCTGGGGCTTCAAAAGCATTCCCTACGGAAAAGGCGGAAATCACTGACAGCAGTTTCTGATTTCCGCAGTTAACTATGCATTTGCGAACGCCAGAAGTTGCCATCAGTTTCACACTGATAATTACAGTGAATGCTGCAGTTTTACCATCATTATAACTGCAAAATCCAGGTCATTAAATATAGCAGTAAAATAATTTACAGGTAAATCTAAGGAGTCTACAGTTCTGAGCAAGTTATCTAACTGAATATTTTGGATGTTCAGCACAGAAACTACATCAGTTGGATGAAGAATCTCTGACAAGGTGTGATGAATCAATTTGGCATTTTGAAAGTAATCAGCTCTAGTACCTACATTTTAAAACTTTTCATCTGTTTAATGATATCTTGCTCCTTTCTAACATGATTCCATAAAACAGCTGTATTTACAGTAACGTTAACATGGATTAATTTGTGCAACAATATACAAGAGGACATATTGATTATCATAGGGTTTAATTAAAGAGAATTGGATAGCATTATCCATCTAACACTAGCAAGGACATGAGAGTGTGAATAATGACGTCTCTTTAATTTAAACTAGAAAACAGGATAATTGAGTCTCTAGGCAAAACCTATGTGTCAAGTGAAGATTTTTAGGCGATTCCTAAATCTCATTAGAACATCTGCATTCATTGATCATCACTTCCTCGTGGCACTGCATCATTAGTCGACAATAACAACCCCTCCTTGTTTAAATCTCATTAACCCCATGAGAACAGATGATGCGAATTTTCCAAGCAGCCATTACCATGACAAGGCGACTGTTGTTTGGTATATGAACACGACTCTTGTAATAAAGTAATCAGCTACGCCCGAGGGAAAATCCAAAATCTGAACTGTAATTACCATACTGAGACATTAACTGCTTTCATACACTCTGCTTGCAGTGGGAAGCCCAATCCAATTCCATTTCTTGAGCTCAACTGAATCTGATTCAACCTTTATATTCATGGTCACCTTTGCCCTAAACGAGGGCATGCCTTGGCAACCACTGAATGATCTACCCATCATTTCTGATGACATATTTGGATGAAAAATAACTATTTATTCTAGACAGAAGATACAGCTGTCCGATTTTGAATCCAGGTTTATTTTACTTCTGCTTCTTAACTCTCTAAAGTAGATTTATTTATTGTATTTATTTTCCAACATTAAATTTCATTACCCTTTCCAACAGAAAATATCACTTCATATTAAGAATCAAGTTAGCGCCCCACATCAGTTTTCAGAGGAAGTCACAAAGATAGTTTTATGAATTTCTTCCAGTAATGTTAAGCAATCAGTTATTAGGATGCAAACAAACTAATATTAGGGACTTATCATGCAAGGAATTGAGACCTTTTATTATAGCAGCTACCTCCAGGGCATTTGTGCAACCACATCATGAATGCTGTCTGCAGTTTTGATATCAAGATCCATAAGACCAAAAGATACAGGAACAGAAGTAGGCCATTCAGCCCATCGAGTCTGCTCCACTATTCAATGAAATCAAGCTGATCTGACAAGGCTCAATTCCGCTTTCCTGCTTTTTCCTCATAACTCTTGATTCCCTCACTGATTAGTGTATGGGGAGAGAGCTAGAGTATAATGCTGAGACACAGGATCAGCAATGATGACGTTGAATGGCAGAGCAGTCTCAATGGGCCGAATGGTCTGAACTTGCTCCTAATTCCAATGCTCACATAATACCACCTCCACCTCCTTCTGAAGCAGAGTTCCAAAACTGCACAACCTTCAAGAAATTCTCCTAACTTGTCCTAAAATGGCCTCATTAAATCCATCATTTTCAAGCTGTGCCGCTTAGTTCTGGGCACAGCCAGAAGAAGAAACATCCTTTCCAGGTGCACCCGTTAAGCTCAATCAGGATCTTATACACTTCAATGAAGTCTAACTCTCCCAAAATGCAGTGGAAAAACAAGTCCAACTCGTCCAACCTATATTCTAAAGCAACCTACTCATTCCAGGGATAAACCTCCTCGAACCTCCTCCAAGCCATTGATATCCTTCCTTCAATAATGAGGAGTCAAATACATACTTTGCATCTGTCTTCACAGCCGAGAATATTATTAGCTTTAAAAATATACTAAATCAATATGCAAGACATGAAGAGGAAATAAATATAACAAAGTACTAGGGAAATTAATTAGACTAAAGACCAATACGTTGCCTGGACTTAATGACCTGTATCCTCAGAAACTAAGGGCAGTAGCTACAAAGTTAATGGATGTACTAGTAATCTTCCAGGAATCTTTAAATTCTGGAAAATTTCAAGAGGATTGGAAAACTGCCAAGGTAACAGCCTTAATCAAATAGGGAGAGAGAAAACTATAGTTAGCTTAACATCTATCATTGGGAAAAACGTAAGCAGCTATTATAAAAGTCTAAAAGCAGACTATTTAGAAATACATAATCTAATGCAGCAAAGACAGCATGGCCTCATCAAGGGAAATCATGCCTGACAAATTAATTTGAATTCTTTGAGGAGGTAACAAGCAGGATAGATAAAGGGGAACCAACAGATGCAATATATTTGGACTTCCAAAAGGTGTCCCATAAGATACCTCACATTAGGTTACTTAACAAGAGACCATGGGGTTGGGGGTAATATATTAGCATAGATAGAGGATTGGCTAACTAATAGAAGACAAAGAGACATTACAGGTCACCATCCTGAAAATAAATAGAGAGCAATGGGGAACATTGGCAGGCCACAATTATTTACGGTATACGTTAATGATTTGAATGAGGGAAGTGAATATATTATCGTCAAGTTTGCAAATGACACAAAATAGGTGGAATGACAAGTGGTGAGAATGACACAGAGTCAACAGAATAGCTAGGTTAAGTGAGTGACCATAAGACCAGATGTTATAGGAGCAGAATTAAGCAATTCGATCCATTCAGTCTGCTCCACCATTCAATCATAGCTGATATGTTTCTCAATTCCATTCTCCTGCCTTCTCTGCATAACTCTTGATCACCCTACTGATCAAGAATCTCTTTCCTTGCTTTAAACACACTCAATGACTTAGCCTCCCCAGCCTTCTGCAAAGAGTGAGCAATGACTTAGCAATGGAATATACCAGGGGAAAATGAAACGTTATGTATGTTGGCAGGAAGAATTAAAGAGCTGAATATTATGTAAATGGAGAAAGACAGCAAAAAGGTGAAGCACAGAGGGATTTGGGGGTCCTCCTGCATGAATTACAAAAAGCTAGCATTCAAGTTTAGTAGGTAATAGGGGAGGCAAATGGAACACTGGCCTTTATTTCAAAGGGAATGGAAGGTTTAAAAAAAAAGAAAGCCTTGCTAAAACTAAATAAGACACTAGTTAGACCTCTCACCTAGAATACTGTAAACAGCTTTCTAAATGTGATTTTGGAGTCAACTTATTCTCTCCTCAAATAATAATCCTGCCATCCCAGGAAGCTGTCTGCATTCCTTATGTCAAGTCTATCCTTTCTTCGGTAAGGAGACCGAAACTGCACACAATGCTCCATTCAGCGGCAGTGAGAAATCCTTGCTCATTAATATGTTAAGTATTTTAAGTGGATAGATCCTTATTAGGCAAGGGAATCAAAGGTTATTAAGGGTAGAGAGGAGTGTGTAACTTAAAACAAACAGTCAGCCTTAATTATACAGAATCGTAGACCAGAGTCGAATGGATCGAATGGTCAACTTTTGTCCCTATGTTCATGTGTATCTAGATTTTAGAAAATGACCATTTGCTTGAGTAACTGGGGTTAATGTAGAAATTTTCATACTGCTGTGTTCTTCTTATAAATGGTTTTCACTGTTGTTTTATGAAGGATTACTTCAACATTTTTGAGTGAATCAGTGTAGTTAACTTGACAGATAGCAGTTATTGGAGCCAATCAGAAAAGTGTGATGGATAATTTTTTTGCCCCTTTCAAATAGCTCTTTCTCAGATTAAATGTATAGGCTGTCACATTTAATGTGTAACTGTTATTCATAAGACTTTTAATTATATATACTAATGGATAAGGAACAGTAATTGCTAGAGAAGAGAGGAATCAGAATAGCACTAAGCAGAAGAGAAAGCAGTGACAGTTGGGGGTGGGGGTGTGGGGAGGAGGGAAGGGGCCGACGAGTAGTGGAAAACAGGTTTTCTCTTTCCAAGATGTGGCAGGAAAGGTGACTAAAAATAAACAGGTAATTGGGATGCGTTGGCATTTGGGAGACACCCGCACCCTTCCTGTCGCCTCAGAAATTAAGTGAGACGGCCCAGAAAGATCTTGCAATCTTGTGGCATTGATTTCCTGACCTGCCACTAGTTAAAGGCCTTAAGTGGTCAATTAACACCCACTAAGGAACTCACCTGGGCTGTAATTTCTTCAACTCCAGGCATGATGAGGAAGAGCTGTGCTACCCAACTGGTAAACCAATATGGGCCAGCTGTCAATTTAGAAGATGGAGTGTCCCCTGTATCTTCACCAATGCAAGAGCAAGGGATTCAACCTGGGGGCTGGGGGTGGTGGTGCTGGCTTTTTCTTTTATCGTTCATAAGAATGTGGTTGAAGCCCTCTCCCCTCACCTTTGATGGCTTGCATTGCCCTTGACATGTTTTACATGTAAATCAATCAGTTGGAAAACATGGCTGATTTACTGGTGGTGCTTAATAGATGGGAACTTCATTACAATAGTTCATTTGATGAGGGGGGAGAAATGTTCAGTTGTGTGTTGAAGAACTCCCGAATATAAAAAAGGTGTGGGCTTGCCAGCTGCTCCCGCAGTTATTGCCTTGTCCTAATTGCTCAAATGGCAATTAAGAATCAATCACATTGTTGTGGGTCTGGAGTCATTTGTAGGCTAGACCAGGTAAGGCCAACATAGCTCTGTCCCTAAAGAACATTATTGATCCAGATGGGATTTTACAACAATTGACAGTGATTACCTCGGTAACCATTAGACTAGCTTTTGATTCCAGATTTTTTTGTAGGATTCAAAATTTCACTGTCTGCCATGGTGAGATTTCAACCCACGTTCCCAGAACATTAACCTGGGTTGTGGACTACCACCAAGTCCCATAACATATATTTTAAAATTGCCTCAAGGGGTGACTTTCAATAGATCACAACAGGTAGCTGTTCTGATACACAGAGCCAGAATCAAGTTGTCTATGAATAATTTAGCACTAGCCCAGACTACCTGCACCTCATCTCCCAATGGCCACAAACCCAGAAACCCAATCCCAGACAACTCCCATTTTAATCCCCTCTGATCCTCTATCTGGGGGTCTGGGAGGTTCCCACAGCAGTTTCTACTGTAGATTGCTGAGTTTTGGAGATGCCATTCTCTCATTAGCTGGTAGCTCTAGGTGTACCAGGACTACCTACTCCAGCTTCAAAACTCTAGCATAAATCTGCTGGTAGCCAGTCAGCTGCCTGATTGACTTCTGATCAAATGGGCTTTCTGAACAAGATAGGCAGCGAGTTTCTCTCCACAAAACTTCTCTGCTTTCAGACTGAATCCAAAAATAACAAAATTGCATCCTGCATATGGGGAGAGGAGAAGTAAGAGCTGTACTAGGTAAATAAGAGAAAACAACAAGACCCTGCATCAAATGGAAGAGAGGATACTGAGAAATAATGTATCCATGGCACAAAATTTTGAGATAGGATCAAAATGAAGCTGGGAGTAGTTGCTATAGAGTTTGGAAATGGGTCACAAATGCAATCAGAAAAATAGGTCTGCCTGAACACAAAAATAAGGTGTTCTGTTAACGTTATTCTTTGGTCAATGTTGCTTGGTGCCACAGGGATCAGTGTTGTGGGCTCAATTATTTACAATCTATATAAATGACTCGGATGAAGGGAGCAATTGTATGGTTGCTAACTTTGCGGACCGATACAAAGTTAGGTAGGAAATAAAGTTGTCTGATGGATAAAAGGAGTCTGCAAAGAAGTAGAGAGTGGCAAAGAGGTTGATTAAGTGGGCAAAAATTTGTCAGATGGAGTATAAAATGTGAACCTGTCCACTTATGCAGAAAGAATAGGAAAATGTCATATTGTCTGAACAGAAAGAGATTTCAGAACTTTGAGGTGCACAGGTAGATGAATCACAGTTGGAATGCAGGTACAACAAGTGATTAGGAAGATAAATGGAATGCTGTTATTTATTGCAAGGAAATTGGAATATAAAAATATGGATGATTTGTTACATATGCAAAGAATGTTGATGAGGCCCCATCTACAACACTGTGTGCAGTTTGGTCTCCTTACTTAGGAAGGACACAAATACATTAGAAGCAGTTCAGAGAAGATTCATCCAACTGATAACTGGCATTGGTGTGGGTTATCTAATGAGAAACGGTTGCACAGACTGGGTGGTAAACAATTTCACATATTCACTACACTCAGAGAAGAAATTCCTCCTCATCACTGTCGTAAATGGGAAACTCCTTAGTCTGAGATAATGTTCTCTGACCCTAGATTCTCCCACAATTTCTCAACATCTGTCTTATCAAGGTCCCTCAGAATCTTATGTATTTCAACAAGATTGCCTCTTATTCTTCTAAATGCCAATGAGTACAGGCTCAACTTACTCAACCTCTCCTTATAAGAAAACCCCTGCTTGCCCAGGATCAACTAAATTAACTTTCTCTGCACTGCCTCCAATACCAGTATATCTTTCTTTAGATACAGGTACCAAAACTGTTCATAGTATGGTGTGGTCTAACTAGTGCATTGAATTGTTTTAGCGAAGTTTCATTACCTTTATACTCCATTTCCTTCAAAATAAAGGCCAAGATTCCATTTGCCCTCACTATTACCTGCTGAATTTGTACACTATTTGTGGTCTATGTACCAGGATCCCCAGACTCCTTTATTCTGCAGCTTTCTGCCATCTTTCTCTGTTTAAATAATACTCAGCTCCTTTATTTTTCCTGCCAAAGTGCATAACACCACATTTTCTTACTTTATATTCCACTGTCATGTTTTTGCCCAATTATTAACCTGTCCATATATCTCTATGAACTGTCGTCCTCACCACTTGTGTTCCTACCTATTCTTGTGTCATCAACAAACTAGACCTTTGTCATCCAAGTCACTAATTTATATTGTAAATAATTGTAGATGCCAGCACTGATCCCTGTAGCACTCCACTGGTTGCAGGTTGCCATCCTGAAAATGTCTCCTTTACTCCAATTCTGTGCTTTCTACTTTTAGCCGATTTTCTATCCATGCTAATACTCTAACTCCAAAACCATGGCTCTTACTTTATTACATAGTCCTATATATGGTACCTTATTGAATGCTTTTCGGAAATCCAAATATATTACATCTTATGGTTACCCTTCATCCCTCCCACATCTTACCTCCTCAAGGAACTGTGATATGTTTGTCAGGCATAATTTCTCCTTTATGAAGCCATATTGACTCCGCTTAACTGGATGCTGTAATTCTAAATGCTCTGCTATTACATCCTTTATAATAGACTCAATCATTTCCCTAATGACAGATGTTAAGCTAACTGGTGTACAATTATCTGGTTCACAGATAGTAGGAACTGCAGATGCTGGAGAATCTGAGATAACAAGGTGTGGAGCTGGATGAACACAGCAGGCCAAGCAGCATCAGAGGAGCAGGAAGGCTGACGTTTCGGGCCTAGACCCTTCTTCAGAAAATTTTTCT